>CM075977.1:308848218-309042188 GCA_038087875.1 Malacoraja senta
TCTAAGAATCCATCACGAAGGCACTCTACAAACTCCATTTCTTGGGGTCCAGTACCAACCTGATTTTCTCAGTCTACCTGCATGTTGAAATCTCCCATAACAACCACAGCATTACCTTTGCTACATGTCAATTTTAACTCCTGATTCAACTTGCACCCTATGTCCAGGCTACTGTTTGGAGGCCTGTAGATAAGTCCCATTAGGGTATTTTTACCCTTACAATTCCTTAGAGTCCATACTGACTCCACATCTCCTGTTTCAATGTCACCCCTCACAAGGGACTGGATTTCATTCCTCACCAACAGATTAATAAACAATTCAAGAAAATGGTGATGAATTATGGCCAGATTCTTTTGACATATTCTACAAGATTTTTTTGACATATTCTACAAGTGCAGAAGGTGAAGTGAAACATCACTTGACTTGCCCAACATACTTTTACATCGAATATGATCTGAGATACAGGTTTCTTATGATTTACTTTAGAAGTATGGAATTTGTGCTGACTTTGCAATGTTATTGTGGGTTTATATACCATGTAAGTAGTTGTTGTGCGAGGAAAAATTAGAGGAATTTTGAAGAATTTGTTCGGTGTTGAATCTACATTGGAGGCCCAAGGTTTTGTTCTTTATTTTGCTCTTAAATTGAAATTTCCAAAGATCAGAAGTATAGAAGCTAAAAACCCTAGAAATTTACATCACAGATGGAGGCTCACTTAAAAAAAATATTGTTAGATTAATATCACTTCTCAGCTATTGGTCAATACCCTTGTAGGTTATGGCCTTTCAGATTTTCACCTACATATGTTAAATTAATCAGGGTTTCTGCCCCATCACTGACTCAAGAAAAATCACTCAATGAGTGGTTTTTTTTCCCATCTCCTCAAATCATTTGTTGCAAAGACAACCACTTCTTCTTGCGTGTGGCGTGCACAGCCTAAAGTTGTAGGACAACTTGTTCTATTTGATCTTATTTGATTGTGCACGCCGGGTTGATTGCATTCGTCGAAACAGGGCGGACCACGTGAAGGTTGTAATCTTCCACCCCAAAGACAACCACCAGAGTCCATACAATCTTGCCTCTTATTTATAAATCTCCAATCTGTTGATATTCGCACAAAGCTGCACCTTCTCAAGATTGTTGTATTCCCTCTATCCTGTGGTTCTCAGAATTATACACTGTCTCCAGCTGAGACCTTATTAATTTTCCAGTATGATCTTATGATAATATATTCTGTACCTTATGACCTGTTCCATTCCGTGTCTAAGCTGAATGCAGTGGAGAATCAGGGATACACAGGGGATAATGAAGGCTGCATGGCATAAATCAATCTCTCTTCAACGTTTGCCATTAATCTACCCACCAACATTGATTTCTATCCTTATTTTTAAATGATAATGATTGGCAAAATAACTGTAATGCTTGCTGGTTCTGATAAATTTTCATTCGGAATGATTTATGCATTTGAAATGCCTGAAATTTGCCCCGAAAATGGATCTTTATATTACTCTTTAGAGTAATCTGGCACACTTTTTTAGGTGCAATATACAACTGCAGTGAGATTTTCAACATTGCTCGCTTGAAAAATGCCATTACCCCTAAGATGAGAGATCTCATGTGATCTAAAACACAGTCACAATTTAATTGCCTGTTATACTTAGCCTCAATTATTCCATGTTCCTACTGTTGATTTGTGAATTATGGAACACTGATTACTGCTGCCGCAGGAGACCCTCCCAAATTTAAAAAAAAACATCTTTCACTTTTATTTCAACCCGCAAGAGCATGCAAAGAAAGCCTACATTTCAGGTTCCACCAAGGTACAGAGATTTGCAGATCACAATCATGTCCTTGCAGAGACTTCTCTGGCAAATTCCTACTCATAGCACGTAGCTGCCACTCAAGAGGATCTTGCTGGTTGTCTTCCACAAAAAACATGCTTCGTATGGGAGCTATTTTTCATGAATCTGTCCTTATCCCTCTGATTTTGCAGTGTGTCCCATTATAACAAAGGAAGTTTGATAGCAATCTCTCCAATGATAATATGCACACTTAGGTGCAGAAGATGCTAACAGTAATCTATTCTCCTCCATGGTGTCTACTGTGACAGTCTCTACGACGTCTCAAGGGTTTAGCCCTCAAGTCACTTTAATTGATGACCGTAGATCAGAAGGTAATGTACACGCATCCACGAGCCCTCCACGAGACATTCAATGCCGTCGAAAGAAAAATATTCCAGAAACAGTCTCTTGATTAATAGTTTATTTATTGAAGAACAGTAAGATAATTCATAAAAGCTTCTTCTTGTATCAGTACATTTCAATCATACTCGTGGCCATGCCCGTGCATGGTCAAAAACTATGTCTCTCCCCCGATCATCATCAAACTAAACTAACTACTTGGGAGTCTGCGCCAGAATCCCAGCCGCAAACTACGCCCAGACTAGGTATAACTCCCACCCACATAATAACAGGCAGATAAAAATTTAAAGTTAACTGGTTTATAATTATAACATACTGATTTAAGCTAAACGCTACTACATACCTGCCACTAATTGTTCTGAGTATATAATGAGGCAATTGCTCGAGCTGAGCCCCTGCTGAGGTGGAAGGGCACTCACGCCTAGAGAGAAGAGAGCTGGTCAGCTCGAAGTAAGGAGAGAGAGAGGGTTGTCCCAGGGTTCGTTATATATCCCAGGACACACCCCTGTACCCCATGACAAGTCCTCCCTGCCATTGCCCAGTCACGTGATCGACTGCTGAGGGTTTGTGTAGCTAGTGGCCCAACCACCGGGTGCCGCCACAACATACCGATTTAAGTTAAATGGCTACGACACGGTCCTTTGTTAGAACATAAAACAGTACAGCACAAGAACATGCCCTTTGGCCCTGAAAGTCTGCACAAAACATGATGCCAAGATCAACTCTTATTTTGACTGAACATAATCCATATCTCTCCATTCCCTGCATATCTATATGACCATCCAAAAATCTGTTAAATACAACTATCGTATCTGCCTTAACTACCACCCCCAGCAGCACGGTCCAGACATTCACCACCTATGTAAACAACTTACCCCGCACATCTGCTTTAAACTTTACCCCCCTCACCTTAAAACTATGCGTTCTAGTATTAATTTCTCCATCCAGGTAAAAAAATTCTGATTGTCTACCATATCTATGCTTCTCCTAATTTTATATACCTCTATATACAATAGACAATAGATCTCTCCACAATCTTCGACATTTCAGAGAAAACAATCCAAGTCTGTCCAACATCTGAATAATCCAGGCATCATTCTGGTAAACATCCTCTGCACCATTTTCCAAAGTCTCTACATCCTGTCTGCAATGGGGCGATCAGAACTGCACACAATACTCCAAATGTGAGCTAAATAAAGTCCTACAAAGATGCTTCATAACTTCTTGACTCTTATACTCAATGCCTCAACTTTAAAAACAAGCATGCCATATGCCTTCCTTATCACTATCTACTTATGTTCCCACTTTCAGGGAGTTATGGACATGGATCCAAGATCCGTTTTATAAATCAATGCTGTTGTGGCGTCAGCCTATAGATGGGCCACTTATGTTCGAACCCTCGTCAGGAGATACGAGGGCGGGCACGTGACGTCATGGGCTAGAGGGAGTGTCCTGGTACTTAAAGTTATCTCACCTCTAGACCTTGGTAGTCAACCGGTAGCTGAGCCCAAGAGAACAACCTCGCTCAGGTACAGCAACAATGTTAATATAGTTAGCGCACCAACCTAACGTGTCGAACCTGAAGAGACGACTGTTTGAACAGGCCTGACGTCTCACCTTTATTCACCACGTTTGGTGCCACTACATTGGTGACCCGCGACTGTCCAAATTGAAATTTGGATTTTTCCTGAAGCACGCAGCCTCGGGAGACCTGATGTCTGCAGCCGGCTGCCCAGCCTGCAGAACAATGCTGCCGCCAACCCGGCCCTGCAGTGAGGTATGCCGCTACATCTGGGATGCCGCCACTTCCCCACCAGCTGCTGCTCACCGGAGCTGAGAAGCCGCGGCTGCTGCGGCTCTCCCGCTCCCGGCAACGGGGCAGGCCGCCTGGTGTGACGGCCGCCGAGCTCCTCCGCATTACCTGCCCGGAGCCGACCACCGGAGCAGAGAGGTTATACCAGCCGCTGCTGCCCCACCAGCTGCTGCAGGAGCTGCGAGCGTAGCAGCCTCCTGCCCACAGCAACGCCGACGCACGCCCGACGGCCCCTGGAGCGGAGAGAGTACCTGCCGCTCTCCCACTCCCGACAACGGCTCCAGGCCCTGCACAGCACCCGGGCCTCAACGCTCCAGGCCCTGCATCGGGCCTCACCTCACCTGCACCGCACCGCGCCTCCCCGCGGCCACAGTGCACGCCCTGCCCTGCACCGCACCTGGCCCCGACGGCCACTGCCCAGGGCCTATCAACACACGATAGGGCGGGTTTACCTGGGGCGACAGCCGAAGACGCCCTTCTTCTCCTCACCGGCATGGACTCCGAAGATCCCTGGGCACTGGCTGCCTGTCCGGCCCATGGATTCATCGCTGGTGAAGGCCGCCTCAGCCGGCCAGCAAAATGGCCACCGCGGCCTCCTAAAGCAAGCTGCCGCACGACTATGAAAATGGCCGCCGCGGCCGGCCGGAAGAGAAGCTCGAACTTACCTGACCGCCGTCCACAGCGCCACCTTCTGGCCGGATGCCGTCCCTGCAGCCTGACCACCAGCAACAGCGCCACCGTCAGATCGGCTGCTGTCACTGCAGCCTCACCGCCATCCACAGCGCCACCTTCCGGCCAGATGCCGTCACTGCAACCTCACCGCCGTCCACAGCGCCACTTTCCAGCCGGATGCAGTCCCTGCAGCCTGACCACGAGCAACAGCGGCCTCATTCAGGTCGGAGGCTGTCACTGCAACACTGCACAGCTTTCCTATCCTGCACCTTGGACACTGGACAATTTGAACTTTGGACACTGATTGCTCACTGTAATTTGTGTTTTGCCTGTTCATTTGTGATCACTGCATCACCACGCTGGGTTCAGCAATTGGTTTGTTTATTTTATTTAGTTTTTTTTCCCTCATTGTTGCCGATGTCTCCCAGCCGTTGCTGGGGGCCGTATTTCACAGGACTCTCCCTTAGCTGGTCGAGGAGATGCGACTGTGTCTCTTCCGTCCGGCGGCTTCTGCATCAGTCTCCCCACACCCCTCAGTACCTCGGGATCGCCCATGCAGAGCGTCACTGCGCCCGTGGGCCCCTCCGTCTCGACCCACGCCCGGGGGGTGTCCCCGACCCACATGCAGGAGCCGCCCTCGACCATGCTTTTCCTTTCTCCGGTCTGGGGGGGTGTCCAGTGGCGTCAGCCTATACACGGGTCACTTATGGTCGAACCCTCTTCAGGAGATACGAGGGCGGGCACGTGACGTCATGGGCTAGAGGGAGTGTCCTGGTACTTAAGGTTATCTCACCTCGAGACATTAGTAGTCAATCGGTACCTGAGCCCGAGAGAACAACCTCGCTCAGCTACAGCAACAATGTTAATATGGTTAGCGCACCAACCTAACGTGTCGAACCTGAATAAACTACTGTTTGAACCGGCCTGACGTCTCACCTTTATTCACCACGTTTGGTGCCGCTACACTGTTATGGTAATAAATGTATATTTCCCCCTTACATTTGACCTCCCAAAAGTGGGTCACCTCACACTTGCTCAGATTAAACTCCATCTACCACTTTCTGGCTATTTCTCTATTTGTGATCTATCATCCACCACCCTACCCTCATTGATCATGCTGCAGCCTTCTCAGAAATGAATTGACATGGAATTTGTTTATTATAGTCCAACTGCATTCATTTTTTTCAAGAAGTGTCTACTGAAGAAAAGGCCAGTGTTTATTGCCCTTGATAAGGTGGTGGTGAGGTATAATCCTTGAAAATATTATACTTTGCTTTGTGAGATGTAACTGAGCTTTTAAGCTGTGCACCAAATCATAATTACACTTATTCTTTTTCCTCAGTCTAAATGTCTGATTGTTATACGTATGGCATTTCTGTGATAATTATTTCAAAATTATACACTTTTAAAATAAAAATAGTCTCTTCATGACAATTCTGCTGCAATGTAAATTCCTCAAAAAAGCCTAAATCTATATTTTCTCTCAGTACAATGTTTGACAAGTTGTTTATAATTAGTTTATTTTGTTTCCTGTTCCTCTTGGTCTGAATATTCTACAATCTGACTGGTTTCTTAGCCAATTGGTGACTGAATGCAAGACATCCTCTATACCTAACAGCAACTGGCATTGGGAAAAGGGAAATCCAAGCTTGGATTGTCTGCCTTCAAAGTCAAACGTTGAGTCACATCGCCAATGACCATATGTTCAGGGCAAATACATATTAATGTTCAAATCACTAAAGTAACTAAGTCTGCCTCTGAGACAACACTGCCACTGTCAGGTATTACAACTCAAGCCAAACATTCCCAACATAAACAGAAACATGTCACAAGAGAATCAAGTGGAACAGATATTCCAAACATTTATTTTGACATGGTCACCAAATGCTAACATTTAACTGCATTTATAGTCATAGTCATACAGCGTGGAAACAGGCCCTTCGGCCCAACTTGCCCATGCCAACCAACATTCCCCATCTTCACTTGTCCCACATGACTGCATTTGGCCCATATCCTTCTAAATCTATTTTATCCATATACCTGTCCAAATGTTTTTTTTTAATGCTGTGATAGTAACGGCCTCAACTACCTCCTCTCAGCTCATTCCATCATTACCCCCTTCGGTTCCGATTAAATCATTTTCCCTCCTCGCCTCAAACCTATGTCCTCTATTTCTTGATTCCTCTGCTCTAGGTAAAAGACTCTGTGCATTTACCTCATCTATTCCTCTCATGATCTTATATATCTCTATAAGAACACCACTCATCCTCCTGCGCTCCAAGTAATAAAGTCAAAGTCTGCTTAACCTCTCCCTATGGCTGAGTCCTGACAACATCCTCATAAATAATGTCTGCACCTTTTCCAGCTTAGCTGTCAAACAGCATACCATAAGCCATTTTTTTAAGATCCACCTTCAGAACCAAACTTGTTACCAAACCACTCTTATTGATAGGCACTGAAGTCACAGCAACAGAGATAATTGTCACTTAACACTTTCAGTGCTTCATTGGTGTGATGTTCAACATAATGAAACACTGTGAGGATGAGATAAGGATTAAAACAAAAATTAAGATGGAGACATGAGTGGCTGCAGATGTTGGAATCCTGAGCAAAAAACTAAATAATATTAGGATTATCAGAACATACCACAAACTTTGCTCAGAAGGGTAGGGAAAAGAAGAGGAGGGCAATAGTAATAGGGGACTCTATGGTTAGGGGGTCGGATAGGCGATTCTGTGGACGCAGTCAGAAGACCCGGATGGTAGTTTGCCTCCCTGGTGCCAGGGTCAGGGATGTGTCTGAACGCGTCCAAGATATCCTGAAATCGGAGGGAGAGGAGCCTGAGGTTGTGGTACATATGGGTACCAATGACATAGGCAGAAAAAGAGAAGAGGTCCTGAAAGGAGAATTTAGGGAGTTGGGAGGAGAGTTAAGGAGAAGGACCGCAAAGGTAACAATCTCAGGATTACTACCTGTGCCACGCGACAGTGAGAGTAGGAATGGAATGAGGTGGAGGATAAATGCATGGCTGAGAAACTGGTGCAGCGGGCAGGGATTCAAATTTCTGGATCATTGGGACATCTTTTGGGGAAGGTGTGACCTGTACAGAAAGGACGGGTTGCACTTGAACCCGAGGGGGACCAATATCCTGGCGGGGAGATTTGCAAAGGCTACTGGGGAGACTTTAAACTAGAACGGTTGGGGGGAGGGACTCAAATTGAGAAAGCTAGTAGAAAATGTGGGAGGCAGGAGGCAGAGAAGGGAAGCACTCAGACCCAAAATGTAGGGGAGAAAGAAGAAAAAGATAATAAACAGAGAATAAGTGGTGGTGAGTTTCTTAAATGTGTATATTTTAATGCTAGGAGCATTGTAAGAAAGGTGGATGAGCTTAGAGCCTGGATTGACACCTGGAAGTATGATGTTGTGGCGATCAGTGAAACATGGTTGCAGGAGGGCTGTGATTGGAAACTAAATATTCCAGGATTTCGTTGCTTCAGGGGTGATAGAATTGGAGGGGCAAGAGATGGGGGTGTTCCATTGCTTGTCAAGGAAGATATTACAGCAGTGCTTTGGCAGGATAGATTAGAGGGCTCGTCTAGGGAGGCTATTTGGGTGGAACTGAGAAATGGGAAAGGTGTAGCAACACTTATAGGGGTGTATTATAGACCGCCAAATGGGGAGCGAGAATTGGAAGAGCAAATATGTAAGGAGATAGCAGATATTAGTAGTAAGCACAAGGTAGTGATTGTGGGAGATTTCAATCTTCCACACATAGACTGGGAAACACATTCTGTAAAAGGGCTGGATGGTTTGGAGTTTGTAAAATGTGTGCAGGATAGTTTTTTGCAGCAATACCTACTAGAGAAGAGGCAGTGCTGGACCTCCTGTTAGGAAATGAGACAGGTCAGGTGGCGGAGGTATGCGTCAGGGAGCACAAGGTCCAGTGATCACAATACCATTAGTTTCAATATAATTATGGAGAGGGTCAGAACTGGACCTAGGGTTGAGATTTTTGATTGGAGAAAGGCTAACTTTGAGGAGATGCGAAAGGATTTAAAAGGAGTGAATTGGGACATGTTGTTTTATGGGAAGGATGTAGAAGAGAAATGGAGGACATTTAAGGGTGAAATTTTAAGAGTACAGAATCTTTATGTCCCTGTTCGGTTGAAAGGAAATAGTAAAAATTGGAAAGAGCCATGGTTTTCAAGGGAGAGATCTACAATAATTATAGGCAGCATGGAGTAAATGAGGTGCTTGAGGAGTATAAAGAATGTAAAAAGAATATTAAGAAAGAAATTAGAAAAGCTAAAAGATATGAGGTTGCTTTGGCAAGTAAGGTGAAAGTAAATCCAAAGGGTTTCTACAGCTATATTAATAGCAAAAGGGTAACAAGGAATAAAATTGGTCCATTAGAGAGTCAGAGTGGACAGCTATCTGCAGAGCCAAAAGAGATGGGGGAGATATTGAACAATTTCTTTTCTTCGGTATTCACCAAGGAGAAGGATATGGAATTATGTGAGGTAAGGGAAACAAGCAGAGTAGCAATGGAAACTATGAGATTCAAAGAAGAGGAGGTGCGGACACTTTTGAAAAATATGAAAACGGATAAGTCTCCAGGTCCTGACAGGATATTCCCTAGGACATTGAGCAAAGTTAGTGCAGAAATAGCAGGGCCTATGACAGAAATATTTCAAATGTCATTAGAAATGGGAATAGTGCCGGAGGATTGGCGTACTGCGCATGTTGTTCCGTTGTTTAACAAGGGTTCTAAGAGTAAACCTAGCAATTATAAACCTGTTAGTTTGACGTCAGTGGTGGGCAAATTAATGGAAAGGATAATTAAAGATAATATATATAAGCATCTGGATAAGCAGGGTCTGATTAGGAACAGTCAACATGGATTTGTGCCTGGAAGGTCATGTTTGACTAATCTTCTTGAATTTTTCGAAGAGGTTACTAGGGAAATTGATGAGGGTAAAGCAGTGGATGTTGTCTATATGGACTTCAGTAAGGCCTTTGATAAGGTTCCTCATGGAAGGTTGGTTAAGAAGATTCAATTGTTAGGTATTAATGGTGGAGTAGCAAGATGGATTCAACAGTGGCTGAATGGGAGATGCCAGAGAGTAATGGTGGATGGCTGTTTCTCAGGTTGGAGGCCGGTGACTAGTGGGGTGCCTCAGGGGTCTGTGTTGGGTCCACTGTTGTTTGTCATGTACATCAATGATCTGGATGATGGTGTGGAAAATTGGATTAGTAAGTATGCAGATGATAATAAGATAGGTGGTGTTGTGGATAATGAGGTAGATTTTCAAAGTCTACAGAGAGATTTAGGCCATTTGGAAGAGTGGGCTGAAAGATGGCAGATGGAGTTTAATGCTGATAAATGTGAGGTGCTACATCTCGGCAGCACAAATCAAAATAGGACGTACATGGTAAATGGTAGCGAATTGAGGAATGCAGTTGAACAGAGGGATCTAGCAATAACTGTGCATAGTTCCCTGAAGGTGGAATCTCATGTAGATAGGGTGGTAAAGAACGCTTTTGGTGTGCTGGCCTTTATAAATCAGAGCATTGAATATAGAAGTTGGGATGTAATGTTAAAATGGTACAAGGCATTGGTGAGGCCAATTCAGGAGTGTGGAGTACAATTTTGGTCGCCTAATTATAGGAAGGCTGTCAACAAAATAGAGAGAGTACAGAGGAGATTTACTAGAATGTTGCCTGGGTTTCAGCAACTAAGTTACAGAGAAAGGTTGAACAAGTTAGGTCTTTATTCTTTGGAGCGCAGAAGGTTAAGAGGGGACTTGATAGAGGTCTTTAAAATTATGAGCGGGTTAGACAGAGTGGACGTGGATAAGCTTTTCCCATTGAGAGTAGGGAAGATTCAAACAAGGGGACATGACTTGAGAATTAAGGGACAGAAGTTTAGGGGTAACATTAGGGGGAACTTCTTTACTCAGAGAGTGGTAGCTGTGTGGAATGAGCTTCCAGTGGAAGTGGTGGAGGCAGGTTTGATTTTATCCTTTAAAAATAGATTGGATGGGTATATGGACGGGAAAGGAATGGAGGGTTATGGTCTGAGTGCAGGTAGATGGGACTAGGGGGAAGTAAAACATAATAATAATAATAATACATTTTTAAAAAAAAGTGTTCGGCATGGACTTGAAGGGCCGAGATGGCCTGTTTCCGTGCTGTTATGGTTATATGGTTATATGATAAGCCAGAGACACTTTCTTGATTACAGTCTAATAACTGTGAAAAAATTAATACTTAAATTTTGGAAAAAACCAGCAACCCCCACAATTAAAATGTGGATTACGGAAATGACCGAGACCTTGCATTTGGAAAAAATAAGATTTGTCTTAAGTGACAAACCAGAACTATTTTTTTAAAATACGGTCTCCATTTATTGAATTTTTAAAAAAGTAAACTGGTTTAACACACAATTAAAGTCACAACTTGAAGCTTCCGGTGGCGCTATGGCGACTTAAGACGTGCGCCATTTAGCTCCGCTCCGCAAAAATCGGAAAAACGGACAGAAATGATAAACGGACTGAAGAAAACCGCTTACCGGCAGATGCTTGTTGTTGCGTAAGTGACGTCAGCAGAAATCCACCCGACTCCAGTATTTTAAATGACCGGTAGACGGTACCCGAAAGGAATCTTCCCACACCACCTCCTAAAAGACCCAAAGCCACACGGGGGAAAAACTTCAAGTGGAAAGTGGGGATGTTTCTGAAGTCTCTACTTTGACTATGGAACAAGAGAAAACATCAAGACAAGCTTTGGTGGAAGATATTAAAGATGTATTGGGTGAAAAACTTGAAAAGCTGGACACGAAACTGCGTGAGCAACTTACTGTTGTAAAGTCGGACATCGCTGCTGGTAGAGCAGAAATATGTGATAAGATCGACAAGGTACAAGTCCACATAGAGGAGGTGAATTCCTCTTTGAGGGGGGAAATCAAAAGGATTGAAACAGACATTAGCAGCAAGTTAGAACCCATTCTCGTTACTTAAAAAAAACACAGCGAAGCCATCCGAGAATTGGAATCTGCTACTACAGAAATCACTCAGACAGCACAAAGACTGAAGACGGAATTGGAGCGTGTTTCTGGGCAACTTGCCAAGATGACTGAAAAATGTCTTGATCTCGAAGGGCGTTCTAAACGTCAGAATTTAAGGATTGTCGGGGTGAAGGAAGGAAAATAAATTGGTAAAGACACTCGTGATTTTGCGGCTCAACTACTCCAAGAGGTACTTAACCTGGATGAAAGACCAAAACTGGACCAGGCACACAGAGCTCTGAGAGCCCGGCCAGGACCCGCAGCTCAACCAAGGCAGCTGATTCTGAAGATACACCACTCCTACGTTCTCAAAGACATCATGAAGAAAGTGGCAAAAAAAAGAAATCTGATTTTTGAAGGGGATAACATACGAATCTTCAGAGATTACCCAGCCGAAGTTGTCAAGAAAATAGCACTCTTTACCAAGTCGAGAGTCATTCTGAGGGACTCACAAGATCTCAGATACGGTCTAATGTACCCAGCCAAACTGAGAGTCACATATAAAGGGACTGAACACTTCTTTACTGATCCTGAGGAAGCATTTAAGTTTGCGCAAGACACTGCGGACTCCAAGGATAAGTAACTATTTTATCTAGCTATATCACGAAGGCACATTGAGCTTATCTTACGACGCCAATCAAGAAAACAAATATTTCCCCTCCCACCCGTGACCTGGCTGTCTCATTGGTCTGCTCTTCAAAATTAGACTGTTTCCAACCCGTTACTCTACCCTCCCTTGTAAAACTGATCATCACCATGAAACCTACTACCTGCCCCCTTGACACTGTCCCCTCTGCCCTCCTAAACGACGTCATTACAACAGCTGGTCCCAACATCCTCGCCATCTTCAACAGCTCTCTGGCCACTGGCACTGTACCTACCTACTTCAAGCATGCGGTGGTCCAACCAATCCTGAAAAAACCTAACCTCGACCCCACCTTGCCAAGCAACTACAGACCCATTTCTAAACTGCCTTTCCTCTCAAAAGCCCTTGAAAAGGTAATTTTAAGTCAACTTATACCTTACCTTCACCAAAACACTATCTTGGAAACTTTCCAATCAGGTTTCAGGGCTCACCATAGCACAGAGTCTGCCTTGTTGAAGGTACACAATGACCTACTGCTCACCGTTGACTCCGGCGACTGTGCAATTCTGCTCCTTCTTGACCTCAGCGCAGCATTTGATACTGTCGACCACACCATCCTAATTGACCGTCTCCGGTATGGGGTTGGTATTGATGGCACTGGCCTGAGCTGGTTCATCTCCTACCTCAAAGGTAGGAGTTTCTCGACTAACATAGGCAACTCTTTCTCCTCCCCAGCTAATCTCTGCTGTGGGTTCCACAAGGTTCCATCCTTGGCCCCATTCTCTTCTCCCTGTATATGCTCCCCTTAGGCCAAGTCATTGAAAGGCACGGCATTTCCTTCCATTGCTACGCAGACGATACACAACTCTATCTCCCCCTGAACCCCAAAAACCAATCAAATCTGTTTAACCTTACCCACTGCCTCGAGGACATAAAGTGTTGGATGGCCCAGACCTTCCTCCAATTAAACGAGAGTAAGTCTGAGGTCATCTTTCTCGGCCCCTCGGACTCAATCAAAATGATAGCAGGCAGCCTTGGAAGCCTTACCCAACTACTCAAACCTCACGTCAAAAACCTTGGCGTGATATTTGACTCAGCACTGAAATTTGACAAACAAGTCAATGCCGTGGTAAAAGCTAGCTTCTTGCAGCTTCGGACGATAGCTAAAATAAAACAATTCCTCCAGTTTGATGACCTCGAAAAGATCATCCACACATTCATCTCCTCCCGCCTAGATTACTGCAACTCCCTTTACACTGGCATCAGCCAATCTTCCCTGTCCCACCTGCAACTGGTCCAAAACTCCGCAGCGAGACTCCTGACAGGCACCCGAAAAAGGGACCACATCACCCCGATCCTGGCCTCTCTCCACTGGCTCCCTGTGCTGTTCCGTATAAACTTCAAGGTCCTCCTCCATGTCTACAAAGCCCTCAATGGGCTTGCCCCCACCTACATAAAAAGTCTTCTCACCCACCACTCCACCTCCAGGCCCCTCAGATTGGCCGACTTGGGGTTGCTGAATATCCCGCGGTCTAGGCATCTCAGGGGCGACCGCGCCTTTGAGGTTGCAGCCCCTAGACTGTGGAACAGCATCTCCTTTCCCATCAGTACTGCCCCCTCCATCGACTCTTTTAAGTCAAGACTAAAGACTTATCTATACTCCAAAGCCTTTCCTGACGTCCTCTCAGTGAGGGCTACATGTATATATGTATGTAGTTTGTTTTGTTTGTGCTATTCTTATAACAAATGTAAAGCACTTTGGCCAACGAGAGTTGTTTTTTAAATGTGCTATATAAATAAATGTGACTTGACTTGACAAGAGGACTATATCCTATTTACCCTGAAGTCATACTGTGTTTTTAATTCATTCTATCTGTATCCACTCATATAGTGGTTATAAAAGGGGTTAGGGTTTATACCGGGGCTTATAATTCTTTTATATTGTATGCATTTATATTGGGTCTAGATCTAAAATTTTCTTATAAGATGGCCGACATTATTGAATAAGTTTTGCTAAGTCTGGGGGAAGATTAGAGATTGAATTGGAATGCATGGGGAAAACTAGGGGAGGCATAGACAGGCAGAGTGGGAGGGAGAGAGAGAGATTATTCTGTCTCTGTACACCACAGCTGTATCAACAACCTGCTACAGGCTCTCTCCGAATTTTTTAATAGCTTATCTAATAGACTAATATACTAATACAAATAGGTTACGCATTAAGTCGTGTATTTTAACTTAACATCTAATATTTAATTACCAGAGTTACCAGATTTATGTCATGTTTTTATAGTGCATTCATATTTAATATGCGGTTATAAACCGCCCAATACAAAGCCGGTTAAAGGGTCAAACAGACCTCCTGACAGATTGCATGACAGAGCGAGAGGGAATACGGCAGTGAAAGGGAGGGGTAGGGCTAGAGCAGTAGAGAGTTAGAGGTAGAGGCAGGAAGAGTGAACGTGGGAGAGTTATTGAGAGTCATCGCAAGTGAGAATTAGTGAGAAATAGTTAGGGGAAGTCATGGAAAGTTAGGGGAGTCTAAGGAGTGATGGGGAAGGTGAGAGGCCCAGGGAGAGGGCAGAGGTTAAGAGAGAGAGAGAGAGGGATCGAGTATGCGTTGGGAGGCATTGAGTAAGTTGTGGCAAGATGTGGGGAAGTCTAGAGATTGTATTGGAACATGTGGGGAAGCTGGCGGGAGTTGAAGGGTGGTAGAGAAGGAGGGAGAGAGAGAGAGTACTTGCTCTGTCTACGCAACTGCAGCTGGAATTAACAAACTACTTTAAGTTCACCGACTTTGAATCGGCTAATAGTTTGACATATCAATATCAGTAAGCTATCTAACAAGTCTCATATATTAATCTAAATACCAAATATTCACCTACTTATTCAGTGTACAAAAAGATATCTAACCTTTTGGGAATTTGGTTTCCTCGACGAATTTATATACTGATATTTTTTTTACTCTGCTCTGTTCAGTCTTTTTTTTTTAACTCTTTAAGGAGCGGAGTTATTTGATATTAACATCTACGGACGTTAACAAGAATCATACCACCATGGGGGGGGCATGCACTCGCAGCATGTCTATATGCTGCAATTTCTGTTGTCTTTTTTTTTCACCTTTTAGTTTTTCTATTGGATACTTTACCTATCTTTGTTAATGCACTTTTTTCTGGGAGATACCTGCAGGGGACTGGAAAAGTGCTCACCCACCCAGCAACTAAAAGCTTCATTTTAAATATTGTGTTGCACCATTTGAAACAAAGGAAACCATGTAAGCTTTAAAATGCAAGACGATCCCACTAGGAAAATTGGAGGAATTACTTTTTGTAGTTGGAACGTCAAGGGCGTTAATGAACCAATTAAAAGGGGCAAGTTTTTAACCCATTTAAAATCTATTAATACTGATGTCATATTTTTACAGGAGGCGCATCTTAAAGATGGAGCTCATAGCAGGCTGAAGGCTAACTGGATTGGTCAATTATACCACTCTACTTTTCTTTCTAAAGCAAGAGGTACTGCAATTTTACTTCGGAGTCACGTGAGTGACTACGTGAAGAACCCCGCCAGTGCGCCTGCGCGTCATTACGTCAGACGCCTTGACGCAAACGGACGTGAGGAGCAGAGCTCCTACAGTGGTTTGTAGTTTTTCAACTACAAGGTAAGTAAAAACTTTTTTCAGGTTTTCCAGGTCCGTTTACTGTGGGTCTATGGGGATTTTATCCACAGACGCCATGGAAAAAACGGACAGGGGGAAGAGGCGAGCGACACAGCCGACAGAAAGTCGGGAAAGTCAGGAGTCCGCGGTTAGAGACCAACCGCCTCTAAACCCCGGTACAGTCGCCAGCGGTGAGCATAGCGACTGTGGACCTGGGGCTGGTGAAAACACAGTCAGCGCCTGTCGGGCAAAAGACGAAGTTTAAATCCCAACGGCCCACGGAGGGAGTCCCAGGCAATGGAAGTAGCTCCAGGGCTAGATACTGCTTTCAAGCGTATTGCCCAAATAGAAAGCCTTTTACACAGGCTGTTGGAGCAAGTTCACTCAGGGAGGAGTGTACTGAAAGCCAAGCTGCTGGAAACAGCTCAAACAGCTCCTGGTACAGGGCTAGATACTGCTTTTGAGCGTATTGCCCAAATAGAAAGCCTTTTTCATAGGCTGTTGGAGCAAAGTTCACTCAGGAAGGAGTGTACTGTAATCCAAGCTGCAGGAGCAGCTTAACAGCACCTGGCTCAGGGCTGATGGAATGCACCCTCAGGAATGAGGAGCGTGCTACGGGTCATGAGATTTCAGACCCCGACTCTGACGGTGAGGCTGTACAAGGCGATGAACGGCAGCTGCCAGATGTTCCACCCCTGGCAGTAGGATTCGCTGCCCCGTCAGGGTCAGGAGAGCCATTAGGAGAAGAACTGGCCTCCTTAATAAATTACTTGGTTTACCATTAGCTGGAACAGCAGGAGATGGATGAGACGGCAAGAAGGCAGGAGACCCCAAGTAACTGTGGGTTGCTAAAAGCAGCAGCAGTGAACCAAATTATCTGGAATCAGTTGCAGAGAATATTAAAGCTGCTGGGTTCTGGAAAAACTGCTTTTACCAGAATAGCAGGTAACAACCAAAAGATGACGAAGTTGCATCAGCAAGCACTGGGGTTGCTATGCAGCACCCACTTCGAGATCAATTATCTGAGGAAAGTGCTATACGGCCTACTATGAATCCGAAATTCGCAGCACTCTGCAAACCAAGTAATATACAATTACCCAACTTACTCTTTGGAGAGGATCTCGGGAGACGTATTAAAGAGTTGGAAGATGAAGCGAAAACAGGATTGATAAATACATCAATGGTTGCAAAGTCTGTAAAGAGGAAGTATCCTTTCAGACGTCATACGGATCCTAGACCAGGACCAAGTCGCTCATCAACGCAGGGACGTAGCTGGCGGCCTGCAGCGGGAGTAAGGACCAGTGGTGGTGCTTCCGGGAGAATCCAGGGATCTCAGAATACTCAAATGACTCAAGAGGTAGGTGGACCTGGTTCTCAGGGGAACATACTAACTGGATTAAGTCCAAAAGTTGGAGGCAGATTACGTCTCTTCTATAAACATTGGAAGATTAGTTCAGATGTGGTAATTCTGAATAATATACAAGGATTTCGAATTGAATTCAATCCAAATTATGATTTGCCTGTCCATCATGTTCCTAGCAGAACTCTCCACTTTGCGAAGTAATGGAGGTTCAAGTTGCGCTTCAAAACCCTATATATAAAAGGTGTTATTAAAGAATCAGTCTACAAAATTCACCAATTTGGGTCAAATATATTCCCTCGATCAAAAAAGGATGGAGGATGTAGGATTATTATAGACTTGACAAGTCTGAATCCTTTTGTTCAGTGTCTGTTCACTTGCAAGATATGAAGTATTTTAAATTTACATGGATGAACCAATTAGGGCAGTTCAAAGCTCTGCCTAAAGGGTTAACGTTCCCTCCCAGAATATTCATAAAAATCAATTCTGGGGTTGCTGAGAGCCAGGGGCATGTATTAATGGCATACCTGGATGATGTCCTGATTATAGGAAGGACAAAGCAGTCAACAGAAGCATCTGTTGCAGTAATAAAATCAAACTTTTGAAAGTTTGGGGGTTTCTAAATTCATCCAAAGAAATCAAGGTTAAAAACATGTACCTCGATTAATTATTTGGGGTTCACAATTGATTTAGCCCAAATGCAAATTACTTTGCCCAGTGAAAAAAGGGTGGAGTTTATTAAAGATTGCAGTAATCTGTTAAACGAGCAAAAACCTCTAATCAGACAGGTGGCTCGAGTACTGGGAAAATTAGTAGATTCCCAGCAGTCCAGTATGGACCATTACATTATCAACAGCTGCAGAGAATTAAAGAACAGGCACTGAGAGTAAATGCTGGTCATTTTGATAGAACCATGCAAGTAACAACAAATGCTGTTTCTAAGCTGCAGTGGTGGATTCTACATGTCTCAAGCAGTTCAGGCAAAGTGCTGATTGAACAACCTTCCATGATATTACAAACTGATGCCAGTGCACTAGGATGAGGTGCAACTGACTTAACATGGAGCTGCGAAGGCAGATGGAATCAGGAAAAGTTAGTGTTACTGCAGACATGGGGAATTCCCTATTTGGAGCTTTTAGGAGGTTTCTATGGACTCCAGGCTTATGGTTCTAACACAACTAAAAGGAAGGTTCAAGTTCAAATTAATAAACACAACAGTAGTTGCCTATATTAATGATATGGGTGGAATTAAGTCGGTGTCATGTGACAAAATGGTTAAATCAACTTGGGTCTTGGTGTATTGAAAAGAACATTTGGATTTCAGCTATCTATCTACCAGGTAGAATGAACACGATAGCAGACACCAGGTCACGAAAAGTTCCATGATAATAAAGAATGTATGTTGAATCAAGAGGTATTCAATGATATAGTAATCAGATTTGGAATGACCGACATCGACTTGAATCATCAGCTATCGAGATATGTCTCATGGAAACCAGATCCAGGAGCAGTGGCGATTGATGCTTTCTCGCTACATTGGGGTGGTATGTTTTCATATATATTTCCACCTTTCTGCCTCATAAGCCAATGTTTGCTTTAAATCAGGCAAGATGCTGCTTCAAGGGTATTGGTAGTACCAGATTGGCCTATACAGCCATGGTATCTGTTGATATTAGAATTAACAACACAAATGTTGATGAAAGTCCCAAAAAGGAGTAATTTATTGCTGCACCCTGTAACAGGGTAACAACATCCATTATATCATCGTTTGGATTTGTTGATTTGCAGGTTTTAAGAATGCCTTTTTCTGGGACGAGGACTGTCTGAGCATACTGTGGACATGCTTACGGCAGCCGGGAGGAAGAGCACTCAAAAACAGTACCTTTCTTATATTAAGAAATGGGAAGAGTTCTGTGTACAAATGAATGTGCAATAAAGTACTGCAGATATTTCAAATGTTTAGAATTTCTGTCAAAACTTTATTATGATGAAGGTCTGAGTTGTAGTGCAATTAATTCAGCCAGAAGTGCATTGTCCTCATATTTGGTTCTGGATTCAGAAAGAAACTCAATTGGGTCACACCCAATTGTTTCCAGACAAATGAAAGGAATCTTTAATTCCAAACCACCGAAACCTAGGTACGTGATAATCTGGGATGTAAGTGTGGTACTGAAACTACTTCGTGAATGGTCATCAAGTGTGTCTTTACCTTTGGTCAAGCTCAGTATGAAGGTATTCATGCTTATGGCATGAGTGACAGCACAACGAGTGCAAACACTTGGAAAATTACAAATAGACAGTATGGAAGTAACTGAAGACAAGGTTACATTCTATATCTATGACCTACTAAAGTAAATTAGGCCAGGTGTGACAGGATTTAAAATTATGCTAGCAGCATATCCAAATGATCCATGTCTCTGTATTAAGACATATTTATTACAATACATTGAGGTCACAAAGAATTTGAGAATACGGAAACTGGGTTGTTGATCACACACAAGAAACCACACAAGAGAGTTTCAATACAGACTATTTCCAGATGGATAAAAGAAGTCTTAACAGCTGCTGGTATTAACACTTATGTTTTTACGTCTCACTCGACTAGGGCAGCAGAAACGTCGGCGGCCAGGGCAAAAGACGTCCCCGTCGACCATATCCTCGCAGCCGCCGGGTGGTCCAATGAGTTGATGTTTCAATATTTTTACCATCGGCCTATTGTTAATGCGGGGTTGTTTGCAGAAACTATTTTAAGTTCTGTGTAAATTCCTCTGGTTTAAAGGGGATCTGATTAATTTCATTATTGAAATGAATTACTGCATTTGTGGTACAAATGTTATTATGAATGCATGATTGATTATTCTCGTTCCGAGTCAATCTATGCAGTGAGAAGCCGGGATTGATCCATGGCATGAAATCACAAAGCTTTAAAATCTTCACGTAGTCACTCACGTGACTCCGAAGTAAAATAGTAAGATTAATCGAGAACTTACCTAAGTTTGAAGTTTGATCTTTATTTTATGAGGAGTTACGTGGGTGATTACGTGCCCACCACGACCCTACCCTCTATCATAAAGGTCAGATGGAAGTTCTTGTATTACTCGTTTTATTATGAGACTATATTACTTCGGTTGTTGTTTTTTGTGATTTCACACCGCTGCTTTGAAGATTGACGCGCAGGCGCACTGGCGGGGTTCTTCACGTAATCACCTACGTAACTCCTCATAAAATAAAGATCAAACTTCAAACTTAGGTAAGTTCTCGTTTAATCTTACTAATATAATTCGTAAAGGCACACCATTTAAACACAAATCCACTATAGCCGATAAGGAGGGTAGGTACATTATAGTATCTGGGGAGCTATACTCAACCCCACTTACTATGGTGAATATCTATGCTCCTAATTTTGATAACCCACAATTTTTTAATAAAATAATCAACATAATTTCAGACTCCAGCCAACAAAATCTGATAATTGGAGGAGACTTCAATTGTGTATTGGACCCATATTTGGACAAATCTTCACAGCAAAGGAGATACATTACAAAATCAAGTGAACTTTTAAATACTTACATAAAAAACACAAACATAACCGATGTATGGAGGATTGCTAATCCATCCGGAAGAGAATATTATTTTTATTCTGGTGTTCACAAAACGTATACACGAATTGATTATTTTCTGGTGGACGCAAAATTGATCCCTTTTACAATCAATCCTAAATATCATAACAACATAATTTCTGACCATTGTCCATTAACTTTCTCCTTAAAACTAGGAATGCATAATAAAAACACGTTTTGGAGATTTAATCCACAAATATTAACTGAGCCAGGTTGCTGTGATTATCTGAAGCAACAGATGGAACTATTTTATGAGACAAACGACACACCTGGTATTTCGGCTTCTTTATTGTGGGAATCTTTTAAGGCCTTTATCAGAGGATCTATCATTTCATATCAAGCTTATCAAAACAAACAAAAAAACAGGTCGGAACAACTGGAATTAGAAATACAGATTAAACAGCTTGATTCAAAAAACGCGATTGATCCATCTACTGTTAAACATAATAAGATTGCAGCATTAAAATTCAAGTTAAATCAAATCCTCTCCGCAAAAGTTGATATTATTTCAATACACTAAGCAAAAAAATGTCGAATTTGGTGATAAACCCCATAAACCTCTGGCACGCCAGCTGAGAAAAATGGAAAAAGATCACACCATTCAAAAAATCTGATCAGAAAAAGGTGAGCTGCTTACACTTCCTAAAGATATTAACGAAAGATATTAACTAAAATTCTATCAAAATTTATATGCATCTAAAACTTCAGCCGAATCCACAAAGATCAAAAACTTTATTGACAATTGCAACCTTCCATCGCTCAATGAGGTGGAACGAGAAGAATTAGGAGTGGAGATTACAGTAAAAGATATTGAAGAGACTATCAAATCACTGAACAATGGGAAAACGCCAGGTCCAGATGGGTTCAGTAATGAATTCTATTTAAAAAATTCATGAATTAATTCCCCCACGCTTATGATCCCTTTATATACACGCTTTTAAAGAACAGACGTTACCACAAACCTTAGCTGCATCAACCATTACATTGATACTTAAAAAATATTTTTTTAAAAGCTTGAAGAGCCAGGATCAGACAGAGCAATAGCTCTTTTAAATACAGATCAGAAAATATTAGCAAGACTTTGGCAAGAAGACTAAGTTGGTACATTAGTAAACTAATACACTCAGACCAAACTGGGTTTATACCTAAGCGACATTCGTTATATAATTTGAGACGTCTGTTTAATATAATGTATTCACACAGAAAGATAAATGAAGATTTAACAATTATTTCTTTAGACGCAGAAAAAGCATTTGATCAAGTGGAATGGGACTATCTCTTTACAGTATTGGAAAAATTCCAACTAGAAGAAAATTTTATCTCATGGATAAAGTTGTTATATAACAATCTGACTGCCAGAATATTAACTAATCAAATTCTGTCACCTAAATTTCAATTAACCAAGGGTAATAGACAAGGATGTGCTCTTTCACCAATGCTATTTGCCCTTGCCATAGAACCCTTAGCTGAAAGTATAAGAGTACATCCAGGCATTCATGGCTATGATACTAAACATACCAATAACAAGATTTTGTTATATGCAGACGATGTACTTTTATATATTACCAACTCTCAAGTCAGTATCCCAAATATATTAAACCTTATAGAACAATTTAGTTCCTTCTCAGGGTATAGAATAAACTGGAATAAAAGTGAAATTATGCCAATAAAAGCTCAGGACCCTTCACATCTCCTAAAATTTCCCTTTAGAATTGTCACTAAAAAATTTAAATACCTTGGAGTTTATGTGACTAGAAAATATACCTCTCTATTCCAAACAAATTTTCCACCATTAATTACTAAATTAAATGCCCTTATTCAATTTTGGAAAACACTTCCTATTTCCCTTATAGGTAGAGTAAATGCTATAAAGATGATTTTCCTTCCACAACTCCTTTACCTATTTCAATCAATACCGATTTATCTCTCTAAAAGTTTTTTTATTTTTTAACTTGACTCTGTGATTACAAATTTTATCTGGGATTATAAAACCCATAGAATTCACAAACGACATTTATGTAAACCTAAAGAAAACGGTGGATTAGCACTCCCCAATTTTCTTTTCTACTACTGGGCAACTAATATTAAAAATGTAATCTACTGGATGGATGATACATGTTAACAAGTAAACTGGTTACAAATGGGGAGGGAAGATTGTCGCCTTTTAATATAGGCACTACTCTTCTTTCTCCAATACATCTAAATAAATCAACCTATGAGCAAAATCCAATAATTCATTCACCCTACGAATTTGAAAACAGTTGAAATCAACTCTCAAATTGAGAAATTTCTCTCTCCTACCAATCGGCAACAATCCCTCATTTAAACCGTCTACCTTAGAAAAGGCGTTTGCACAATGGAAAAACTCAGGAATCAAAACACTGGGAGATCTTTACGAGAAGGGGATCTTCCTCTCGTTTGAAGAATTACAGGAAAATATCATTTGAAATCTAGTAATTTTTTTAGATATCTTCAAATCCGAGACTATGTGAAAAAACACACAAGACTGTCATTCTACGGGCCCAGATATATTAGACGAATGCATGAATAGAAAGGCGGATACAAGTAAGTTAATATCCTACATTTACAATACCCTTTTAACTGCACACATCCCATCTTCTGAAAAGCTTAGGCGAGCATGGGAAGATAAATGGGTTTACTAATCTCAAAAGGATAGTTGGGAGGAATGTCTTTTATACATACATTACTGCTCTCTTAATTTTAGGCACTCCGTGATACAATTTAAAATACTGCACAGACTATTACTCAAAGTCCAAATTGAACAAGAACTTCCCAAATGACTCTCCTATTTGTGATAAATGTCTCCTCCAAGAAGCGACTACAACCCATTCTTTTGCTTCCTGCACAAAGTTACAAAACTTCTGGAGGGGAATATTTAATACCTTTTCCAAAATGCTTAAAATTAAATTGGACCCAGATATAAAACTGATCATATTAGGTATGTCAGAGGCCTGCTCTAAGCTAACGATATTTCAAAGACGTTTCCTCAATTACGGCCTAATAATGGCGAAAAAATTAATACTTAAATACTTAAAATTTCTCTATACGCAGATGATGTATTAATTTACATTACAAAACCAGAAATTAGTATTCCAAACTTATTAAAGCTAATAACCCAATTTGGTTCACTTTCAGGATACAGAATAAATTGGAATAAAAGTGAAATTATGCCAATAAGGGAACATAACAAACAGATAATACAACAATTTCCATTTAAAATAGTAAAGGAAAAATTTAAATACCTAGGTATTTATGTAACTAAGATATATACATCATTATTTAAAGCAAATTTTCCACCATTACTGAATAAACTACATAAGAATATTCAATACTGGAAAACACTTCCTATCTCAATGGTTGGCAAAATTAATGCCATAAAAATGATTTTTTTACCGCAAATATTATACCTTTTTCAGACAATTCCGATATATCTGGCAAAAAACTTTTTTTTAAAACTGGACTCTATTGTTAATGATTTTATCTGGGATTATAAGAATCATAGGATAAACAAAAGACATTTGTGTAAATCAAAAATAAATGGAGGCTTGGTTTTACCCAACTTTTTGTTTTATTTCTGGGCAGTTAATATTAAAAATATGAATTTCTGGTTGGAAGAAATAGATCATCAACCAGACTGGTTAAAAATGGAAAAGGAAGATTGTTTACCTTTTGATATCGGCTCGATATTATTTGCTACGTCTAAATTAAACAAAAAAATTTATAGGGAAAATCCTATAATATTTAGTGCTATACGAATTTGGAAACAATTAAAAAAGACATTAAAATTAGATAATTTATCACTTTTTCTTCCAATTGTGAATAACCCTTTGTTTAAGCCTTCATGGTTGGACGGGGGTTTTACACAATGGAAGAATTATGGAATTAAAAATATGGGACAACTTTACAAAGAAGGCACTTTTCTGACATTTCAGGAGTTGCAACAGACTTATGGACTTCGAGGAAATGATTATTTCAGATATCTTCAACTTAGAGATTATGTAAAATCGAATACTCAAAATTTTCGAATTAGAAATTCAGAAATTCTTGATGAATGTTGGAACAAACATCCTAATACAGAAAAATTAATATCTTATATATATAATATCTTATTAGACAGTGACATTCCATCGACGGATTTACACAGACAAACATGGGAAAAAGAATTAAATCAAATAATAACGAAAGATACTTGGGAAGAAAGTTTGCAACACATACATCAATGTTCATTAAACGCCAGACATTCTCTAATACAATTTAAAGTAATACATAGGTTACATTATTCAAAAACAAAACTACATAACATTTTTCAACATATCTCACCTATATGTGATAAATGTCAACATTTAGAAGCTACCTTATCTCATATGTTTGCAAACTGTATAAAAATTAAAAAATTCTGGGTAAATATTTTCAGTATAATATCTAAAGTAACCAGCACACAATTGGACCCAGATCCAAAATTAATAATACTTGGAATATTAGAATTAAATCAAACATTTAGAACAACACAAAGAAACTTTATTGATTATAGTTTAATAACAGGAAAAAAATTAATTCTAAAATTTTGGAAAGGCCCTACGACCCCCACAATCAAAATGTGGATTATAGAAATGACGGAGACCTTAAACGTGGAAAGAATCAGATTCTCCCTGTTGGACAAACAGGAATTATTCGTTGGAACATGGTCTCCTTTTATTGATTACTTAAAGGGTCAGAACAGTTCAGCACAGGAACCTGACTAGCACCCAGGCTAAAGAATGGATGAAATGCTATATTTAGAAATGTACGAATATATCTCGAATGAAGTTTTCTATTTTAATAAATTTTTCCATTCTTCTTTAACTATCTTTTTTCCTTTTTTTTGTATTTTTTTTGTATTTTTTTTTTTGTTTTTGTTTTTCTTCTCTTTCTTTTCTTTCTTTACTTCATCTTTCTCTTTAGTTCTATTTAGTTTTTTTTAAAAAAAGGCAAAAGGTATTGGAGACAATGTAATAATAATTGACAATATTATCAATTTAAAAATGTAAGACTGTAATGATGTAACTAGGCTGTGTACATATCTCCAATAAAAACAGACAGTCCCCACAGTGAAGATGTGAATTACAGATATGTCCGAGACACTACACTTGGAAAACATTAGGCTTGTCTTGGCGGAAAAAAACAGATCAATTTCTTAAGACATGGATACCCTTTACTGAATTTTTACAACAACAGAATGGTGAAACACAAATTTAAATCTGAATCCGATGTTATGATGGGTGAGTGGGGGGGGGGGAAGGTATATCTCCATCTTTTCTTTTCTTATTTCCTTTTCTTTCCTCTGCACAGCTTTGGTAGCTATGGGGTCTTTTTCTTGTTCTTTTCTACTTCACCTCTTCATTCTTTCTTTTCTTCTTTCCTAGTTTTCCTTTTTTTTCTTTTTTCTTTTTTTTTAATTTAGGTTATAAGGTTAAAAATGAAGCTGTACAATAATTGTATAATTGTGATGCCGATCGTTTTATCCTTGTACAATTGCTTCTAATAAAAATAAATTTAAAAAAAACTCACAACTTGAGTTTAGGGTTGGATGAACAACTATACTCAACATCTCACAGATCTATCTCCATAATCTTTATATTTGTAATCTCCTTTCTTTCTTGCATTTTTTTCTTTCTATTAGTTTACAGTTTCTCTTATCTCTTTCTTTCTCTATTTCTTTTCTTTAAAAAAACTTTAAAAATTGAAGCTATGTAAGAACTTTGTAACCAGTTTATTATCATTTGTACATATGCTTTCAATTAAAAAAACCAAAGTGTTAGAAGAACTCAGTGGGTCAGGCACCATCCCTGGAGGGAAATGGACTGATAACGTTTCAGGTTGGGACCCCACTAAAATAAGTGAACACCTTTGGAACATTGGTATTGTCGGACCAGCAGATTTTTTTGGCCTATCAGTTATCAGTACCCAAACAGTTTATTTTCCTTGTGTGTTACCCAGTGGTATGCTAATTTTCCAGTGAACCTGGTGAGTATAAAGGGGGCAAGAAATACACTTGTATAATAATACGTCCTCTGGTCACAACCCCAACCCCAGCTGCAATTGCACTATGGAGTTCCAGCTCTGTCCACACACCCACCTTACTTGTTCCCCGGCTCACATTCCGGATAATGAGTGGACTAGGTGTCGAACAGTCAGGGGTTTCCAGGCGATCAGAAATGGGAATTTTATTGTGCATCACAAAAACATATCAATGACAATGGTTGTACAAACAACAAAGTGCTGAAGGAAATCAGCGGGCCAGACAGCATTAGTAGAGTTAAATGGATGTTTTGAGTCAGACCCTTCTTCAGACTAAAAATGTTCTTCAGTTATTCTGATATTCAAATTGACATTCATAAATCAAATTAATTTGCGTTAATGCTGTTTGGTAAAGGAATTGAAAATATACTTTACATAATCACTGGTTGCAATTATTCTACAATTAACTTTAACAATGTTTATGTACCAATAAAATGATTGATATAGTTAGGTTTCAAAATTTGGTTGTGAAAAGATTCCAATTATTATAACTAGGTCAGAACCTTCACAGTGAACCTTCACAGTGAATGGTGGGGCCCTGGGGAGTGTTGTCGAGGAGTACAACACTCTAGGGATCTAGGAGTACAAGTACATAGTTTCTTGAAAGTGGCGTCACAGATTGATAGGGTGATCAAGTGGGCTTTTCATACATTAGTCTTCATCAATCTGATATTGAATATAGAAGTGGGACATTATGTTACAGTTGTACAAGAGATTGGTGAGGCCACACTTTGAGTACTGTTCTGGTTTGGTAACCCTGCTATAGGAAGGATGTCATTAAGCTGGAAAAAGGGCAGAGAAGATTTGCAAAGATGTTGCCAGGACTTGAGGAACTGAGCCAGAGGGAGAGGTTGGGCAGGCTAGGACTTTATTTCTTGGAGCGCAGGTAGCTGAAGGGTGATCTTATAAATATGTTTAAAATAATGAGTAGAATAAATAGGGTGAATATACAGAATATTTTAGAATAGTGGAATAAAAAACAAGAGGACATATGTGTAAGTTGAGAAGGGCAAGATTTAATACAAACTTGTTTTATGAGGGCCAACATTTTCACTCAGGATGATGGGTATATGAATTGAGCTGCCAGAGGAGGGAGATGAGGCAGATACTATAACATCATTTAAAATACATTTGGATGGGTACATGGATAGGAAATGTTTAGAGGGATATGGGCCAAACGCAGGCAAATGGGACCAGCTTAGATGGGGCATCTTGGTCGGCATGGACGAATTATGCCAAAGGGCCTGTTTCCACGAGGTATGACTCTAACTATAAGGGCATAGAAATTCCACCTCAGCACATTTTCTGTGCTGTGCCAAGGAATTGTTTTTAAACTATCTGGGCTAATTGCATCACACAAATGCACGTATTATACCAAATGGAGGCCAGGTGTCCTTCTTCTTCCATATATGTTCTTATTAAATTTTTGCAGTAAACGAGCATCTCTAGCCTCTCATCAACTGCTCAAGTCCTCAGAAAACACACCACTCCCTATTCAATTGCTGGAGCTTTACATGCTGCTAACAAACAGTCTAACCCTGCGATCTGTAATTTCAATCTGGACCCTCTGTGCCTGTCAGACTTGCGAGGGCTGTTCAACATGCACACTTACATCAAATAGTAACGACTTAAACGCAATGGCTTTAATACTGAAACATATCTTATCCTCTGGGTTGATTTCTGCTTGGTATTAGAGATCCCAAACTCACATTGGCCTTTGAAGGGAGCCCCAGGTGTTCATCTTCTTCCAAATATGCTTGTCTTTACTTTTTTTGCAGTTAAAGAGCATCTCCAGTCTCTCATCAACTTCTAAAGTTCTCAGCCTGCAGGAAACACCCAGCTTGACTCCCTATACTGCAGTTACCCAGACAAATTAACTATATTACAACGTGCTCCTGATGTGCCTTTTAAACAGTGGCAAGGCTTAAGGTAGTCAAGAAATAATTAATTATCACAGTAAACACAGTTTTATGTAGCTACTGTGGTGAATTCTAATGTCCAGGAAGTTGATAGTGGAGGACCATTGCAATGTTCAATGTCAAATGACAAGAATAAGTAGTTAGACATTATCTTGTTGAAAATAGTTATTGGTACATGAGTGGCATACATATTACTTGCTTGGATTTTACACAAGGCAGTCAATGATGTTGCCATACAGAAGCTGTCACATAATATTTCATCAGTCCCAAAAGTTGATAATATCATGAGTAGAACTGAAAATAGGAATAAATGAAGCATTTGCTGTTCTACCTGTCTCTTGGGGACTGCTTCAGAGATCAGATTCAGATGAAGCATTTTAATAGTATTTAAACAAATGGGAAGGTAAGCTAAGGGAATAATGCAAAAAGGATACAAGGAGGACCTTGTCAAAGGATGACTGGAAAATAGAACATAGTGAATGAGATTAGTAGATTTTTGGACTCATAAAGGAATAAGAAGATGTAGGGATAAGGTGAAATAGTGCAATTGAGGTGCAAATTTACCATGAATTTACTGAAAAAGGGGCTTATTTTTTTTATAATGTATCTTTAAGTTAAATATATTTTGGAAATTGTATTACAAGAAGTTGTTTAAAGATTTAAATACATCTTTGAGCGATTACATATAGATAGGATTTAACATCTCACTAAAGTATTAAGTGACTGTTCATGATATTTATTGTAAATTCCAGTTGATTTCCTGGATCTGTCTAAAGTATGAATAGTAAGATTAAACGAGAACTTACCAGTTTGAAGTCTGATCTTTATTTTATGAGGAGCTACGTTGGTGATTACGTGAAGAAGACCCGTCAGGGCGCCTGCGCGTCAATCTTCAAAGCAGCGGTGTGAAATCACAAACAACAAGAACAAAGTAATATAGTAACATAGTAAAAATGAGTAAATTTAGAACTTCCATCCGACCTTTATGAAAGAGGGTTGGGCGTGGTGGGCACGTAATCACCAACGTAACTCCTCATAAAATAAAGATCAAACTTCAAACTGGTAAGCTCATTTAATCTTACTATTTTACTTCGGAGTCACGTGACTACGTGAAGATTTTAAAGCTTTGTGATTTCATGCCGCAGATACAAATCCCGGCTTCTCACTGCATTGATTGACTCGGAACGAGAAATAATCAATAATGCATTAATAATGACATTTGCATGACAAATGCAGTAATTCATTTATTTGAATAATTTATTAACAGTATCCACTTTAACCAAGGAGAATTTAAGCAGAACTTAATATAGTATCTGCAAACAGCCCCGTATTGGCAATAGGCCAATGGTAAAAGTGTTGAAACACCAACTTATTAGATCACCCGGCGGCTGCGAAAATATGGTCGACGGGACGTCTTTCGTCCTGGCCGCCAATGTTGCTGCTAAATCGAATGGGATGTAAAAACATCACTGTTCACACCTGCAGCAACCAAGACTTGTTTTAACCATCTTGGAATAGTCTGAACTGACACTATCTTGTATGGTTTTTCGTGAATGATAAACAATCTTGTTTTCATATTTCATAAGACCTTTGTAGCCTCAATGTATTGCAACAAATATGTCGTAACACATAGACATGGATCCATGGAATATGCTAATAAAACACTCTTGAATCCTGTCACACCTGACCCTACTTCATTTGAGTAGGTCATAAAATGTAAAACATAACATAACACTGAGGTACTTCCATCCTGTGTATCTGTAACTTTTGTAATGTCTGCACTCTCTGTGCTTGTTACAAGTGCCATAAGCATGACTACCTTCATGCTGAACTTGGCCAAATCAGAATCGTACCAAGAGTCCATTGATGAAGTAGCTTAAAACCACTCTATATTCCAGATTGCCATACCTAGGTTTAGAAGGTCTGGACTTAAAATTCCTTTCATTAATCTGGAAATGAAAGAACGAGACTCAACAGGATGTCTTTCCGACCTCATCAATAAAAAAACGAGGACAATGTACTTCTGGCTGAATAAATCACACTATAACTCATCCCCTCAAATAGAGTGTTGAGAAAACCTAAGACATTTGAGACATGTGCCGTACAACATTCCATATACTTTTGTACACAGAAAATTTCCCCCATTCTTTACATAATGGGAAAGCAGCATTTACAGTCACAAACTCAGATTCACAAATGTACTGTTTTTGAGTGCTCTTCCGCCAGACAGCTGTAAGCATGTCCACAGTATGCCCAGACAATCCTCTTTTGAAAACCTGCAAATTAAACAGATCCATACAGGCATATAACGGATGTTCATCTCCAATTATCGGATACACCAGTAAATCCCTTCTTTTGGGAACCTTTATCAGAAACTGTGTCATTAATTCCAATATCAAAGGAACCATGGCTGCGTAGACCAGACCGGTACCACCAGTACCCCAGAGGCAGCATCCTGCTTCATTTTAAGCAGACACCGCTTTATGAGACAGAATGATGAAAAATGCATATAAAACATACCACCCTAATGTAGCGAGAAAACATCAATCGCTATTGTCTCCCGATGTAGTTCTCATAACACATATCTCTGTAACTGGTGATTGAGTCTGGATGGAAACAAGTCGTATCTGGCTTCCCAAATCTGACTACTATATCATTCAAATCTTAAGATTCAACATCCATTCTTTGTTATCATGGAAATTCCCGTAACCTGGTGTCTGCTACTATATTGAATCTACCTGGTAGATAAATAGCTGAAACCAAATATTTGTCAACACACCAAGTCCAGATTTGATTAGCCAATTTGTCACATGACACCAACTTAATTCCACCCATACAATTAATACATGCCATTGCTGTAGTATTGTTAATTTGAAGCTGAACATGCAGATTAGTTGTATTAACAACAAGCTTGGAGCTCATAAGCCTTCCAATAGCTGTAAAACGTTGATTCTGCATGTCTGCAAAAATAATGCCTCTTCCATATTCCATCTGTCCACAGATGGATACCATCTCAGTGGCACCAATCCTAGTGCACTGACATCAGTCTGTAAGACCATGGAAAGCTGTTCAATCAGTATCTTGCTTGAACTACTGGAGACATGTTAAATCCACCACTGCAAATCAGAAGCAGCATTTGTTGTTTAACTGCATGGCCTATCAAAAATGGCCACCATGCATCTTAGTGCCTTTTCGTTTTGCCATCTGTAGCTGCTGGTAGTACAATGGCCCATATTGTTTTGCTGAAAATAACACTAATTTTCCTAGCAAGCTGGCCACCTGTCTTAATTGAAGATTGTTGCTTTTTCAACAGCTTATTGGAACCATCAATCAGCTCTACCTTTTACCCTGGGTAAGATTACTACCATGTCAATTGAATCAATTGTGAAATTAAAATAATCAATTGTTAACCTTGATTTCTCTGGCTGAATTAAACCCAAAACTTTCAAAAGTGGATTGAACAATTGAGAGAGATAACTCACTAATCCTCTTGTTTGTCTTAATTAGGACATCATCCAGTTAAGCCATCAACATCTGTCCTTGGACTCTAATTAGCCCCAAAAATTGGTTTTACCAATTTCGTGAAATTCTCGGAACTGAAGTTAACCCATTAGACAGAACTTTGAATTGCCATAATTGTTCATTCAGATAAATTTCAAATATTTTTATCTTACAAATGAACAGACACTAAGTAATATACATCTTTCAGATCTATAGGTGCCATATAACATATTTTGAAATAAGTTGTTTGGCAGTCTCAAAATCTCAAATTTGAAGTGTCTATACTTCAAAAAATGTTAAAGACTTGTCAGATCTAAAATACTCCTCACCTTTTTAGGTCGAGAAAATTTAAAACACAATTTGGTGGTTTTGATAAACCAACCTTTCAATTACTTGTTTATAGACAAGCTTTCAAATTCAGCTTGAACCTCCATCACTTCTTTTTGTGAAATTGGAGTGTTCTGCTAGGAACATGCTGGATGGCAAATTACTATTTGGATCGAATCAATTCGAAACCTTTGAATAATACTCAGAAAAATAAATCTGAAGTAATTTGCTTCCAATATTTGGCTGTTTTTGCCTTAATATGTTCCCATGAGAACCAGGTCCACCTACCTCCCTTATCACCTGAGTGACCTGTGGTCCCTGGCTCCTGCCAGGAAAAACCCATGCTTTTTCGTGTTCCCGCTGCAGAACACCAACTGCGCCCCTGCTTCAATGGTTGACTTGTTCCTGGTGTAGGTCCAGGATTTTGTATGATGTCTGAAAGGATACCTCCTCTTCACAGACTTGCCGACCATTGATGTTTTGATCAACCTTGCTGTTTTTGTTTCATCATCCAACTCTTTCCCATGTTTCGTGAGGTTTTTTCTCTGAAGAGTAAGTGGAATGACTGCACATTGCTGGGCTTTACAGAGTTGCTGCAACCTGGGGCTGATGGTGGGCCGAATGGCATACTTCCTGAAACAATTCATCTCGAAGTGGGCGCTACATAGCAACCCTAGTGTCACTTGATGCATCTCCATCCCTGGCCTCCATCCATTGTTCTTGCAAAAATGCAGTTGTTCCTCAACCCAGCAGCTTCAATATTCTCTGCAGTTTACTTTTCTTAGGCTCACAGGACCTCGCCCATCTGACCCCTTATATCTTGGTTCACTGCTCGTACGTTCAACAATACGTAGTTCCTTGGGGTCTCGTGCTTTTGTTGGCATTTTCATCCATCATAAACTACTGGAGCTGATGGAAGACACAATAGTTGATCGTAGAGGCCACTTCCTCTCCCAGTGGCTCTCCTGACTCTGACGGGGCAGCGAATCGTACTGCCAGGAGTAGAACATCTGGCAGCTGCCATCTTCGCTTGTATCGGCCTCACCGTCAGACTCAGGGTCAGAACTCTCACAGAGGAGCGAATCGTACTGTCAGAAATAGAACATCTGGCAGCTGCCGTCTTCGCTTGTATCAGAAAACTCTGCTGACCCTTTGCACGAGCCTCATCAATGAGGGTGCTCTCAAACAGCCCTTTGCTAGGTGCTGCTGACCTGGCTTCTGGAGCCTGGCTTTAGCTACATTCTTCCCTGAGTGTGCTTTGCTTGAGTAACCTGTGTAACAGGCTCTCCATTTGAAAAATCCGCTCAACAGCGGTATCCAGCCCTGGAGTCGAATCCTCCTGATCGAATTCCTCCTCCGTGGGCCTGATGGACTTGAACTTAGCCTTGCGCCCCACTGGCGCTGACTGTATTCTTTTAAGACCCAAGTCCACAGTCGCTACGCTCCCAGCCGGCGACTGTACAGGGGTCTGAGGCAGCTCTTCGCCGACCGCAATCTTGCAACTTTCCACCGGCTTTGCCGCTCGCCTCTTCCCCTTGCCCGTTTTTTCCATGGTGCCTGTGGACAAAATCCCATCAGACCCACAGCAAATGGACCTGGAAACTTCTGAAATTTTTTTCTTACCTTGTAGTCCAAACTACATTTCCACTAGAGGAGCGCTGCTCCTCACATCCGTTCACGCCAATGCGTCTGACGTAATGACGTGCAGGCGCCCTGACGGGTCTTCTTCACGTAGTCACTCACGTGACTCCGAAGTAAAATTGTCTTTATGTTGCAATTGGTACAAAGAGGAATGTGATTTCTCTGTAGTTGTACAAGAAAGTGTTTTTTTTGTTAAAGGGTTAGCCTTATTGAGATTTATATTTCTGTATTATTTACATCACTTGAGGGCCTGAGCTATAGGGAGACATTGGGCAGGCTAGGATTCTATTCCTTGGCACATAGGGGGATAAGAGGTGATCTTATAGAGAAGTATAAGATCACAAGGAGAATAGATATGGTAGATGCACAGAGTTGTTTACCCAGAGTAGGGGAATCAAGAACTAGAGAACATAGATGTAAGCTGGGGAAATGTTGGCAACTTTGTCACACAGAGGGTGGTGGGTATATGGAATGAGCTACCAGAGAAGGTAGTTGATGCAGAAACTATAACAACATTTATAAGACATTTATATAGGTATAGAGGGATATGGGCCAAACACTAACCGGTGGGACTAGAGTAGATGGGGCATGGGCAAGCTGGACCCAAGCCTCTTTCTGTGATTATGAGTCTATATCCATATAACACTTTTCTTAATTCACAATGAGTGTTCAAATCTGACATACAAGGATTGGAATTTTTTAATTAGATGAGCACAAAATATGTGCTCAAACATAAATTTGTAAATAACTCGTAAAATAAATAAATAAGGCGAGCATTTTTGTACTAGAACACTGTAGTGAATTTCTAAATATAAACATTTGCAAAAGTTTATAATTTATAATTTTCAAATTTACTCCAGTAAATTCTCAAAATTCTCAGAATTCTCAAAAAAAATCAAACAATAAATTTGCGACAAATTTCTGAATCTTTCTTATCTGAAGGAAACACCTGCAGTCTTGAAAATACCAACCCTCTCAAAAAGGACAACTACCTAGTAATTATATGAGCCCTTAAAAGCTCTATAAAAGCTTTTAAACCAGGCATTTGTATTATTACACAGTTTTTGTGAACAAATATTAAATACAACACTTGAAACAGATTCTTAAATTGCTGGCTTCATGAATTTTTGTGGGCAAACACTTCGGAAATTAAAAAAAATGTTCTCATTTCAGTGCTACCTTCCAGTTGATCTGACCAGCTGCAAACCTGTCTTGTAACAGATCTAATTAGTTCATATCTGAATCAGTAACATTGGACAGGTACATGGATAGGAGAGGTTTAGAAGGATATGAGCCAGGTGCGAACAAATGGGACTAGCTTGGAGTTAGGCTGAAGGGCTTGTATTTCCATGCTGTGTGTTGCTATGAATTAATTCCCAATGGACAATAGATTCTTACCAATAGTGAGAAGCTATAAACATAATAAGCTTATAGTTGTCATCTATCAGTATATAAAAGTTTGATGTGATACAGTTGCCTAAAAGGGTGGAAGAGAATAAAGTGAGATTTATAGGCCAGTCAGTCAGAAATATTCTGAAATAATAATATTAAAGAAGTAATATGTTAATCAAATACAAACAACATAGGTTGTTCAGGTGCAAATGATTGTAAATAATTTTGGATAGGTAAAAGGAAGTATTGTGGCAGCACCTGGTGGTGAGCCGCGTGCACAGCGAACCCTCGGCTCTGGAGGGAGAAGTCAAGTGTCTCGGTGACAAGAGGTGCAGGTCACGGGGCTCCCCTGGGAGTATATAAGGTTGGGCAATGCCCTTGCCCTGGTGAAGGAGCAGGGAGCAGTAATGTGAGAACCATTAAAGACCGATTGATTACATAAACTTTGTGTCCCGTTTCATTCCTGGCTGAACTTCTGCGAGTCCCGCCACAGTATTGATGATGGCAATATATTTGATGTTGTATACATGCAGAGTCAGTGAGAGATTGAGATTGGCTCACTCAGCCTGTTATTGAATCTGGATGATTTTGTTGAGTCATAGTTGGAGGTATCCTTATAAATGCTTTGAGGTGCCTTCTGTAAGTTGTTCAAGTTTTGGAATCATTCAGAATTACTACCGCTAAGGTTACTACTGCCAAGCAAACCATGACCTTAATATCAGTTAATGATATTCAAACGCATTATTTCTCAGTAGCCAACGGCTGTGAAAATGATGGTAAACTTCATAATTGAAGGCTGCTTTGCTAAAATGTGACTACAGAGATATGAGCAGTTGATCATGCTTTCCAGAGTCTTAAAAGAGTCAAGTCGAGTGTTTTATTATCCCCAAGTAGAACATTGAGGCATGTCACATTTCGCTTCTTGGGCACCAATGTCCTTATAAAGCAGATGGGAACCTCAGACCTCAATAACGAGAGGTTGAAGATATCCACAAAAACTCCAGTCAGTTGGTCCACACAGGCCATTGGAAGGTGATGTGTAACAAAGACGATGGCTTAGATACATAATATAACAGCCATACATACTTAAGACCAGCAAATGCATTAATTAATGTGACACACAGTATTGCCTTTGAAAACACCCTAACCTCTTTCTTGAACAAAGCACATGGTCAGCAGCACCGTCCAACTTGGGAAACAGAAAATATCCAAATCAAATTTGGAGTCAGGCAAGACTACCTTCTCTTCTTTGTCTTGTTTGTGTGTTCCATTGAACCTTTTGCAAAATCCAATATGGAAGATATGGACTTTAGAGAGATGGTGATCTGAGGAGCAATACAGCATGGAAACAAGCCCCAAAACCCAACTTGTCCATGCTCACCACATTGCTCCATCTAGTCCCATCTGCCTACATTTGCCCATATCACTCTAAAACGTTCCTATCCATGTACGTGTCCAGCTTTCTTTTAAATGTTGTTATTGTTACTGCCTCACCTACTTCTTCTGGCAGCCCTTTCCCTGTACCCACCACCCTCTGTGTGAAATAAAAATGCCATCTTCAATATCTTCAATACCACTTAAAATACCCCGTCGAGGCATTTTTCCTATTGCAAATCCACTTTACCCTGCCAGCATATTCACATTAATTACAGAGAAGAGCTAGAAATGGGAATTTGCTCACTGATCATGTGCGCCAGATTATGTGGCGTACAAACACAGATTTCAAAGGGAGCATGGTTATGTTTTATTTAATTTTATGTTTGCTGTCTTGAATCTTGAATCTCCCATCTTGAATTACCTTTCAGAGTTTTTGGATGGCTTATTTTAAACAAAATTGTCTGTCTTTTTAATTGTTTACTTTTAATACCCCATAAATACATCTAAGTTTTAGCTCTACAGCTTATCTCCGCAAAACTTTTTTTGGTTCATTACATGACTCAGTTACATCTAATATATCTTGATACCTTGCCAGTTGAGTCCAGAGTGATTTTGGTTAGCAAGTTTTGACTAGAACCAGTAATGGAAAGGGCAGGCTTCCATTTCCAAGTGCTGAATGCAGACAGCAAAATCTGGGTCTTTTTCTAAACAAACAAAAATTAATTTCTGAATGAATTAAACTCTACATTTCGAGAATTTCATAACTTTTAGTGTAATTGGTAGTGGGCATCAAGTGAATGGACACAACTGCCAATAGTTTGCATGATTGAATATTAAATCTCTTGGCAAGGTACCCATGTTCTGACCTGTAAATGAGCAGCAGGATAAATCATTCAACAACTCTTTGATTTCCACTTTGAAGAAGCACATGCAAATACCACTTGTTTTCCTATTTACTCCTTTATAACAGAGGACGCTAATAATCTCTTATTAATGAGCTCACTTTCCTTTATTATACATTTTTGTTTATCTTTTCAAATGAATGGTATGGAGGTAATTTGGCCATAACAGTGCTGTTGTTAACACAAATTTGTCAAAAATATCATGTTTAAAACTGTATTTCTGTATTTGGAAATAAAAAGTGCCTTCTGTATCGATAGCACAACTCAACAGTTTTGGTATAATTGTAACAGATATTTCAATAATTGATACTTTAATTAGCCAAATTCTGCTTTTCTTTGGTTCAAATTTTGTTCATTGGAGTATGTATAAACTACATTTTATTCCAATGTTTGCAACTTAAGTCTAACCTAAAAATTTAAATCTTGAAATATTTGAGATGAATAGCATTCAACTGTATTTTAGCACAATTATCATAACAGGTAGAGTAGAAAGGGGAAATAATTTTTCAGCATTAATTTGCATGTCTTCTCAAAATTATGAGAAAGGCTGAAAAGATATATTTAGATATTTGTCAGAACAGAATTTTGCACTTACAGAATGGTAGAACAAATTCACAGAATTATTTTGGAATAAAAGCAGCCCATTCAACCACTGAATTTATGACATCTCTAAATAGAAAAACCCTGTCAGTTCAAGAGTCTGACTCTTTTCCCAGACCCCTGCAAATTATTCTCTTTCAAGTGTCTATCCAATTATCTTTTGACAGATCCAATTGATTCTGTTTCCACCATCCTTTTAGGCAGTGAGTTCTATTTCAAATAATGATCTAGAGAAGTTAAGTTACCTCCCTTATGGTAAAACAAAAGAGGATTTATCCTGATGTTTTAATTTAAAAGCTTTCCTTGAATATTTCATAATCACTGGGTGTCAAAGGAATAAGTTCAGTATTCACATATCCATGAGCAGTACATTTCATTAATACTTATAGCTTACAGTAAAACTTGACAATTAACATCTACTGTCATGTAAATTATTTGATTCAGTTATTCATTTAATATACAACCATTGTATGTTAGTTTATATCACACTGTTATTAATTGTGCAAATTGATGTGAACATGGAATTTATGCAGATACAATATTACACTCCTGAAGATATGCTGCATTGCTGTCCTTCAGATAAGGCATCAAATTAAAGCTTTGTTGGATTTTTAATAATGTGCTTATCTGAAGTAGAACAAATTGAAGATCATGGAAGGTAAGGAAACAGGAATTGTGATGTGTTTGACCACATACAAATAACCAAAGAAATATTGGGGGCTTGAAGGCACATTGAGGTGCATAAATACACAGGGCCTGACCAAGGGTATATGTGGACCTTGTAGGAAGGGAAGAATTGGTGGAGGTTCTTACAGATATATTTGCATCATCTTTAGCCACAGGTGAAGTTGCAGAACACTAAACAGTTGCTAATGTTGCAGAAGTGTCGCAAAGACAAGGTAGAGAACTACAGGCTGGTGAGCCAAATGTCAGTGAAGGGAAAGTTGTTGAGGGGAATTCTGAGGGACAGGATCTACCAGCATTTGGATAGACATAGACTAATTAGAGATAGTCATCATAACTTTGTGCATGGAAAATTGTGTGTCACAAATCTGATAGATTTTTTGAAGAAGTTATAGTGGCAGATTATTATATCTGCTTAGGCTATTATATCCACTTAGGAGAAAGCATGGGGTTAGGAGAATGTCGTTTTACGCACGTGAGTTCTCCACGAGACTTTCAGAACTTCTTGAAAGAGAAATCTTCATAACACGGTCTTTTGATTAATAGTTTCTTTATTGTTGAAGAAAAACAGTAAGATATTCATCCAACTTTCTTCCTTGACTCGTACACTTTAATCCTCGTCAAACTTCAGCATGTCGCTTAGAAACGTTAGAAAACTCCTCATCTCTCAGCATAGCTCCACATGGTCGAAGGATATTCCTTCTACCATGCTGGCTCCAAACTAAACTGAAAAAAATTACCAGCTTCTGCGCAAGAATCCCAGCAGACAACACCCCACCGACAACGTAATAAATCTAAGGGTGGCAAAATTTTAAGGCAAATGCAATAATTTATCACACAGAAAACAAGCCAAATGGCCACTACATACCGGCCCCTAATTGTTCCGAGTATATAACGAGACAATTACTAATAAACATCAAAAAAGTAGCCATGAAGGCTTAACATATATCAAAAGCAAAAAGTAACATGCATTTTACTTCGGAGTCACGTGAGTGATTCCGTGAAGAAGTCCCGCCAGGGCGCATGCGCGTCATTACGTCAGACGCATGGCTCAGAAACGGGCTGGAGAGCGCAGCTCCACCAGCGGTAAGATAAAACTCGCAGGTAAATTTTTAAAAACTTTACTGCGAACGTTTAGAGCTCTGTAAGCGAAATTACAGAACTCTGTGTAAAAATGGCAATGAGAGGGAGAGGGAGACGCACCGCTGGGAAAATCTACGAGTCGGACCACGGGAGTACAGTCAGCGGGCGGGCGATTAGTTCACCTCCAAAGCTGCCGGCAGATCAGCCAGCGGCAGAAACCTCGGTGCCAATACAGAGCACCATTGCCACTCCAGTCGGGAGGAAGGCTAAAAGAAAATCTGTAAGGCCCGTGGACTCAGATGAGTCGGGCCAAGAGGACACTCCTCCTACAATGAAAGATGTCTGGGGACGGCTGGATATTATACAGAACATGGTAGCAGGGATGCTCCAGCATGACGTTTTTCAGAGTGAGTTATTTACTCAAGGGTCATCCCATAAGACCATGGCAGCAACTTCCAGTAGAGGGAAATACAGGGCTGACCTGTATCACCAGGAAGAACAATTTATCCATGGGGTTGCATTGGGGTCCATACCAGCAGTGCCTTGTGAAGGGCTGCATGATTCCTCCCTCATATATGAAGAGGGAGAGCCAGGGCAGTATGAGACTGACCCTGAAGTTGGGAGTATAGCCGAAGAGCATACCCCAAAGCACAAGAGCATCACTCCAGGTGTGCCGGATGTGGCTTGTAAATTTGCCATACCGGCAGGGACTGGTGAAGCCATGGAAGAAAATCTGGCCAATAACATCAACTATATGGCCTCTCACCAGCTCCGACTCAATGATGGACGAAACCATAAAAAAATATGAAACACCTGTAAATTGTGCATCGCTAAAAGTGTCCACCGTGAACCAGGCTATTTGGGGCCAAATGGGGGTAACTATGCAATCTCAAGAAATAAGGCTGCAAAAAATCCTAAGGCTTATTGGGTCAGGCATAACGTCATTTGGGTGGTCAGTGGAAGGCACACCATTATCAGACACACCTGGATACGTTGGCCCTGCTGTGTAACGCCTATTTTGAAATTAATTGCTTAAGGAAAAATGCCATTAAACCAACATTAAATCCAAAATTTGCAGCATTATGTAAATCATCCAATGTACAGCGGCCAAACTACCTGTTTGGAGAAGATCTGGCAAAACAGGTCAAGGACTTGGCAGATGAGGCTAAGACGGTCGGCCTTATAAAAGCACATCCAATCAGCAGGATGCAACTTCGTCGGTCATACCCATTCAAACGGTAACAGACACAGGTGCAGGGCAAGGGACAAGCCGTGGATTCCCATCAGTACGTTATTGGCCGCGGGCACCAGCGCTTACTCCACCAAAAATACGGAGGCAAAGGTATCCAGCAACCATGGAGGTACGAGCAGCTGGACTTGTCCAGGACATATCCTCTATACACCAGTCACCAGTGGGTGGCAGACTGCAATTGTTTTACTATCAATGGTGCTGCATAACAGCAATCAGGGGTTCCAAATTGAGTTTATTTTAGATTTAAATCCATCCACTCAACATACACCATGCCGGAAATTGGTATTTTCAAAACCAGAAACTTTATAAGTTAATAATGAAATTGAAATGTTATTTACCAAAGGGGTAATTGAAAAAACAGTACATGAGCCTCAGCAGTTTGTGTCGAATATATTTCCCAGGCAAAAGAAGGATGGTGGGTGTCAGGTCATTCTTGATCTAACCCAACTGAATTCCTATGTCCAGTATAAACATTTAAAAATGGAAACATTCATTACTGCTAAACAATTGGTTTCTAAAGGATGTTATATGACAAGTATAGATCTGAAAGTTGCATATTATTCAGTACCAATGCATTACAAATACCGTAGATATTTGAAATTTAATTGGATGAGACAACTGTGGCAGTTTAAAGCTTTACCTAATGGGTTAACCTCAGCCCCTAGGTTATTTACAAAACTGTTGAAACCAGTATTGGGACTTCTCCGGCCCAGAATCACATTGTAATGGCATACTTGGATGATGTTTTGATTATAGGTAACACACAGGAAGAAGCGGAATCTTCTGTGTCAGTCACCAGACAGATGTTCGAGAGGTTGGGGTTCCTCATCCACCCAACCAAATCCAAGTTGAAACCATCAACTAACATTGATTATTTGGGGTTCACCATAGATTCAATTAACATGTCAGTAACACTGCCTAGAGCCAAAAGGTTAGAATTAATAGAAGCTTGTAGCAATCTGGTTGATGAACAGCAACCCTCCATCCGAAGAGTGGCTAGTGTTATTGGTAAACTAGTGGCGGCCATACCTGGAGTACAATTTGGGCCATTACATTATCAAAATTTGCAACGAGCCAAGGAACAAGCACTCAAAGAACATGCAGGTCATTTCGATAGACCAAAGCAGTTGCCAGTTGAAGCTATCCCTGAGTTACAGTGGTGGATAACAAATGTCTCACGTTGTTCTAGTAACATTCTGATTAATCAACCCTCGGTTGTTTTACAAACTGATGTGAGTGCTTTCGGATGGGGAGCCACTGATACCAACTCTAGCTGTGGAGGCAGATGGAATGTGCAGGAGGCAGTAATCCTCCAGTTACATGGAATCAGCTATTTAGAAATGTTGGGAGCATTCTATGGCCTAAAAGCATACTGTTCAACAATGCATGATTTACATGTTCAGCTCCAGATTGATAACACCACGGCAGTGGCATATATTAATCACATGGGTGGAATTAAGTCATTATCATGTGATAGTCTAGCTAACCTCATTTGGCATTGGTGCATCGCAAGAAACATCTCGGTCTCAGCTATATATTTACCAGGTAGAGACAACATGGTGGCAGATACTCGGTCAAGGAAATGTAATGACAACACGGAATGGATGCTGAATCCAAAAATGTTTTAAATAGTTGTGACCCAATTTGGGTTACCAGACATTGATCTATTTGCATCCAGGCTGAATCACCAGGTACCAAAATATGTCTCTTGGGAACCGGATCCAGGGGCAGTAGCGGTGGGTGCATTCTCGCTACACTGGGGAGGTATGTTTTTCTACGCTTTTCCCCCATTCTGCCTCATCAGTCGACGTCTCAATAAAATTGAGCAGGACTCCACTTCAGGCGTTTTGGTAGTTCCCGACTGGCCCACACAACCATGGTTCCCACTGGTTCTGAGACTAATGAATCAGCCATTTATGGTTATCCCCAAATGCAGCAACTTATTGGTTCACCCTGTGATGGGAGAAAGTCACCCTTTACATGATCGTATTAATTTGTTGGTTTGCAGATTCTGACAAGACCGTTCCAGGGGCTCGGACTATCAGGTCGTACAATGGATGTGATTACGGCAGCCTGGAGGGATAGTACTAAGAAACAATATGTATCTCATATTAAGAAATGGGAGATGTTCTGCTTACAGTCAAATATATCTTATCATACTGCAAGCATATCTAATGTATTGGAGTTCCTTGCCACATTACATTTTGACGAGCAATTAAGTTACAGTGCCATTAATAGTGCTAGGAGTGCTAGTGCTAGGAGTGCATTGTCCTCCTATTTAGGGCAGAGATCGGGACAACTTTCTGTCGGATCTCATCCATTGGTGTTGATTTATGAAGGGTATTTTTAACAAGAACCCTCCTAGACCTAGATATACGGAAATATGGGATGTGAGTATAGTTCTCACACTACTTCGTCAATGGGCTCCAATTACATCTCTGTCTTTCCAAAAACTAACACTTAAAGTGGTCATGTTGATGGCGCTCGTTACAGCGCAACGGGTCAAGACATTACAAAAGCTAAGACTGGACAGCATGGTTTCTTCTGTAAATAATATTACATTTTATGTTTATGATCTAATCAAACAAAGCAGGCCAGGGACGGCCGGGATCAATGTCAGTTTTATGGCATACCCCATTGACCTGCGACTTTGTGTGGTTACGTACTTACGTCAGTATATTGAGGTCACCAAGAACCTTAGAGGCTCCGAAACGATGCTCATCAGCCACAAAAAAACTCATTAAAAAGTGTCGGTACAGACCATTTCTAGGTGGCTGAAACAGGTTTGGGATTGTGCTGGAGTGGACACTGATGTATTTAAATCTCACTCCACCAGGGCGGCATCAACATCCGCAGCGAGGGCACTGGACGTCCCTTTATAGCAAATCCTCGGGGTCGCAGGATGGTCCAATGAAGGAACTTTTCAAAGGTTTTATAACAAACCTGTTCTCACAACTGCAGGGTTTGGGCACACCACTTTGGGTTCTGTTTTATAATTTCCCCTGGGAAAGAGGGGTCGTTATTTTCTGTTTGTTATTAAAATAATAATTATTATAACATAAACTATGTTGAATACATTATTTGTTTATACTCTGTCAACTGAAGCAGTGTGTCGTATGGATCTGTTTCTACGGCATAAAATCACAGTGCTTTGAAATCTTCACGGAATCACTCACGTGACTCCGAAGTAAAATAGTAAGATTAAACGAGAACTTACCAGTTTGAAGTTTGATCTTTATTTTATGAGGAGTTACGGTGAGCGATTATGTGCCCTCCGCTCCCGGCCCTCATAATCGCAAAGATCATATGGTAGTTCTAGTCTTCTGAGTCTTACTATATTACTTTGGCTATAGTTACTGTGTTTTTATGCCGCTGCTTTGAAGATTGACGCGCATGCGCCCTGGCGGGACTTCTTCACGAAATCGCTCACCGTAACTCCTCATAAAATAAAGATCAAACTTCAAACTGGTAAGTTCTCGTTTAATCTTACTATTATATATCCGCTTTCAGACTTCTTCAGCTATGCATCCATCCTCATCTTCGCCTTCTAGAAGCACGCATAACTTGGTTATTGGTCTTATTAAAACATTGTTTTAGTTTAAGGTGCGCACCAAACCCTTAACATCAGGCATGATACCCAGTATATAGTCCAAAACACAAAAGTCCAAAGTTTTGATACCATGAAACTACTTCCTCCATGTCCGCTCAACTCATGGATGTATTGTAACAATAATGTTGAAGTGTGAAAATCCTTCGAGAGAATAATAGGATGTTTAGCAATAATGTTCATTGTGATGTTTTGTTTAATTTCTAGATCATTAGCAGAGATTTCAAATCCCAGCTCAAGTTTTGGCCATTCTCTGTCTGGCTTAAAGAGAGACTCTAGTCCATTGATCCATCTCTTATTGCTTAAGAAGCGGATCGCTGTCAGCTTCTAGAAGCTTCCTCCGCGGGATTTTCTTTTGTGTTAACATATTTCCATTGTGAAACATTAGTAGCTCCCAATACAAAAGAGACTCTGTTTGCTACAAATGTCATGAAACGTTTGTTCTTATTGTTGAAGTATTTAAACACCGTAGTACTATCAGTCCAGAAGATAGGTTCTTCTCGTTGAAGCTGTAGTTCCTCTTGCAGCATTATGTCAACTTTCACAGCTAAGACTGCTGCAGTAAGTTCCATTCTGGGAATTGTCATTTGTTTCAATGGTGCCACTCTGGCCTTTCTCATTAAGAATGCAACATGTACTTCTTTGTTATCATTTTCCTGTCTTAGATATGAAATAGTACCGTAGCCACTTTCACTGGCATCTGCGAGATGATGCAGCTGTGCACCCATGATCTTACCAAAGCTTGTTGGCTTTATGCACCGGTTCACCTTGAATTCTGAGATCTTGTTGAGATCTGCTAACCATTCTGTCAATCAGTGAGAGGAAGTTTGTGTTTGTCTCATCCAAGTCTTTCCTTACAAAGATCCTGCAAAATCCACTTGGCTGGCAGTGTAAATGGTGCAAGAAATCCCAAAGGGTCGTAAACTGAACCAATCACGGACAGGATATCCCTTCTAGTACATGGTCACTCTTGAATAGAGATTCTGAACTTGAACACATCTGTTTCCACGCACCAGTGCAGTCCCAATGCTCTTTCCATTGGCAAATTGTCTTTGTCCAAATCCAACTCTCTGGTCTCTTTGGCACTATCATCTGGTGGAATGCTTTCCAATACCACACGACTGTTGCTGATCCACTTGGAAAGCGTGAATCATCGCTTATTGCAGAGGGAAGTCAGATGTTTTATCATTTGAATTGCTTCCTTCTCAGTAGACATGGATTTTAAGCAATCATCCACATAGAAATTATTCTTCAAAGTGGTTATTAGTTCCTCTGGAAAGTGAACTTTATTGTTCTCTGCGGTCTTCTTTAAAGCAAAGTTCACACAACTTGGTGATGACACTGCTCCAAAGCGATGTACCTTCATCCGGTATTCAACAAGATCTTGTTGTACATCCCCTTCAGGCCACCATAAGGTAGTCAATGTGTTTTTCTGATACTTTGTCATGATGAAACATCGCTCTGATATCAGCCATCAAAGCAATTGGTTCTTGTCTGAATTTAATGAGAACTCCAATAAGTGAGTTGGTAAGGCCTGGAACTTGCAGTAGTTGACAGTTAAGTGATGCTCCTTTCAAGACTGCAGCACAGTCAAAGACCACCCTCAAGGTCCCTTTCTTCTAGTGATACACCCCATGGTGTGGAATGTACCAAAGCTCTCCATCACTTTGATTCAGTTGCTTTGTTGGTACCATTTCGGAATAATCATTATCAATCATATCCTTTAGGAAAGACGTATATACCTCATTTCGTATTCTTGCCAAACTTGCGTTTCAAATTGTGGGTGCGTTGCTCTGCCATACGACGATTATTCGGCAGACTAACACTTTCTTGTTTGAAAGGTAAGTCCAGACAATAGTGTCCGTCAATCATCTTCACAGAGTAGTTCATAATATCCAAGAACTTTAACTCTTCTCTGGACATTTCTTCAGATTCCTTACTGGCACTTTCATTGAAGTCATGATTGTATGCATCATCAACAGCTTTTCTAATTTACCAGTAGATATTTGATTAACAGCAGCAGCAGAGTATTTCTTCCGGTTCCCGCTTTTGTTGTTCCTTCTCAAGGAGCCATAGATAACCCATTCTAGCAGGGGTTTTTCAGCAAACGGTCCATCACCTTGGCACCTCACAATCTGTATAAGTTCCAATGCCTTCAAAGCATTCAAAAGATAAGTAGGTCAACACCAGAATTTATTTTAGATATTTTGACATCATTCAGGTACGCCATTGCCTCAAGTCCGAATCAGAATCAGAATCAGAATCACACTTTATTCGCCAAGTATATTTTGCAACATACGAGGAATTTCATTGGCCAGGTCAGTCATACAATTAAAAGCAACAGATCACTCAAAAACACATTTTAACATGAACATCCACCACAGTGACTCCTACACATTCCTCACTGTGATGGAAGGCGAAATAAAGTTCAAGTGCTTCCCTTAGTTCTTCCTCGGTCATGGGCCTTGAGCCCCCGTTGACGGGACGATCTTGACTCCCATAGCGGGCGGCGTTCGGGCCCTCCGGCGATCAGCTCCCACATCGGAGGGATGTCAGCTCCCCCGCGCCGGGCGATCGAACCTCGCGTCGGGGCTGGTCGAACCTTCCACGATGTTGGAACTTCCCGACTAGCCTCTCCCGACTGCGAGCTTGATGGTAAAGTCCGTGGTGGCCGCGGTGGGAGCGATCGCAGGCAAGGGATCAGCTCCGATGTTAAGTCCGCACCCCGCGATAGGGCTCAAAGTCCGTCCGAGGAGGCTTCCAGCTCCATCGATGGAAGGCCGCAGAGCGCCCGGAGAATGTGATCCGAAAATGAATCACATCTCTGGCAAGGTAAGTTGAAAAAAGTTTCCCCCTGATCCCATCCCCCTCATAAAACAAACTGAAGAACATTAAAACAAACTTTTAACACACTAAAAAATAACAAAAAGAATGAAAAAACAAACAGACTGCCGGCAGGGCAGCCATCGCCCCGGCGCCCCTGGTGGTATGTCTAGGTATATTTTGACGACCAACAGGCATGGTCTCAATGTGTAAACACTTCAGATATTATCTTGATCCAGGCTGGATATCTCCATACTTGTAATGCAATGACTAATGCACTCTTTATCTTCATTCATGGTACACAAACGAATCTTAATCTCTTCTCCTGTGATGTCCAGCCTTCTCATCAGGTTTTCTGTGCAAAAAGTAGCTGTACTTCCATGCTCCAAAAATGCATATGTTTGCAACACTGTATTCATCTTACTATTCCTTACCTGTACTGGTAAAATAGAGAGAATACAGGCTTCTACCCCGGCCCCAATATGAACAGTTACTTGAGGCGAGGTGACAGCATCACGAGTAGCTGGTTTCTCCTTCTGTTCTGTTTGCTCCGGCTTCTTCTTTACAGTGTGAAGTGCTTCAGGATGATTTTGCTTGCACTTATCACAAGTTATAGGACTCCTACAGTCTCTCACCATGTGTCCTTTTTTCATACATCCAAAACAGCCTTCTCTTTTAAGAAATCCACCTTTTCTTTATATTTCTTCTTCTTGAGTCTTCGACACCACCTTATGGTGTGACGAACTTCAACACATAGCAAACAAAATCCTTTTTGCTTGATAGTAGACACATCTCCTTTCATTCCACCTGTCGTTTCCACAGGTATTATAGCGGTAGCAAAACTGCCTCCCTTAGGTCCTCATCTTCTAGTTTTGGTAAGGTTAGAATCTTTGACAGTTGCAATTGGTTTATGATCTTCAATACTCCCGTGGTGTGGCTCTAACATGTACCGTATTTGCTTTTCCAAGAAATCCACCAGGTCTGGTAGCATGGCAACTCGCTTCTTCTTATCCAATATTCGGCCTGCTTTATCTCTCCATTTTTCTCTAATTCTTGTGGGCAGCTTTTTAATGATGCAGGGCTCTCACTTAACTTTTTTTCCCTGTTGCCAGCCGGGCAACCTAGGCAGCTTTTTAGGTTGCCGAATGACAGTTTAGGTTGTCATTTAAGACGGTTTGCATGACGGGTGCGATAATGTGCTCGGACATAGTTACCAGTCGGAATTATGCTCAATGAAGCATTCCCATATTATTTCTGCTTCAAATAAAGTCACAAACTAAACATATTCACCAATCAAGACATGATATATACCACAATGACATGCAGCAAAATTATAATACAGTATCTCAACTCTTTTTACACATTGCAATTAATGCAATTTCTATTTGTTCTTTCCACTTCCAAACAAAAATGTGGTTGGATTATTCAGCGTATGATCAACCTGTGTCAATAAATCCTGGACCATGGTAACATATATGCTTAGCCATGCACACTACAGATTGATGCAAGCTTGTTTTCTGTGAAGGACCGAAAATTACCATGACATGGCCATAGCATGGGTCGTTATTGCTATTGGCACAGAAACACTCTCGCTTCCCACATAATTTATCCATAACAAAATATACAGGTTGCATGGAAATTTCTCAAGGCATTTTATGATAATAGCTGTTAAAACCGACTATTCCCATCTGACAGGTTAATCATTACACTAACTGACAAGAGATGGCCAAAGAAACTGCAGCAAATGTTCTTTTGGTAATATGTTTAAAGGTGTCAAAACACCACATTACCGGACATTCAGATTAGATGTACGTGTTGTGAACAGCAATGAAGATACCCAGTTTGTACGCACCAGATTATTTTGTAAATTATTGATAAACGCTGTTTCCATCATTCCCACTTCAGAATTAACGTTAAAATTTCAACTGAACTATCTCCTGACCAAATTTGTGATGTATATGACCGACTGTAGAAGTAAAACCTGGATAAATCCAACGTATAGTTGTGAATGTTGCTCATTAAATAACTACAGTACTAATACTCCATATTAAGAGCATTGATTTGCCATAAAAATGAATTCTGTACTAACGTGTCAACCGTAGCACTGACAATCGAACACTGCAGTTTTAATATTTCACGTGTTCACAATTTAATTAATCCATCTTTATGGAATGAAACAAATAATAACATTGGGAATTAAAACACATTTGATTGCATTCCGTTATCAAACATAGGCAATGTTCACTCTGAAGACATTTCGAGCACAATAGGGTCAGGGAGGGGGGGGGGTTGTGAATCAGTGCGGGGTGGATTGTTGGCGGGGGGGGGGAGGTTGAGAAGGCAATCGGTGCGGAATGGATGGATTGAGGCAGGTGAATTAGTACGTGTTGGTTGGAGTATGTAAAATTGTGAGGGGAGAGCACGGGGATGTCAGTGGTGTTGAATGGGGAGATCAGTACGGGATGGATGGGGGTAGACAAAAATGCTGGAGAAACTCAGCGGGTGAGGCAGCATCTATGGAGAAAAGGAAATAGGCAATGTTTTGGGTCGAGACCCTTCTTCAGACTGTTCCCCCCATTCTTCTTGAATGGGGGGATCAGTACAGGATGGATGGGGGGGAGGATCAGCACAGGATGAATGGGGGGCTCAGTACAGGATGAATGGGGGGGCGGGGTGAGTACAGTGTGGATCGGAGGGTCTGTGCAGGATGAATGGGCGATCACTACAGGATGAATGAGGGGATCAGTACAGAATGAATGGGGGGATCAGTACAGGATGAATGGGGGGTTCAGTAAAAGATGAATGGGGGATCAGTACAGGATGAATGAGGGGATCAGTATAGGATGAATGGGGGATCAGTGCAGGATGAATGAGAGGATCAGTACAGGATGAATGAGGGTATCATTACAGGATGAATGGGGGGGGTTCAGTACAGGATGAATGGGAGGTATCAGTAAAAGATGAATGGGCAGATCACTACAGAATGGATGGGGGGGGATCGGTGCAGGATAAATGAAGGGTGGGTCAGTACAGGATGAATGGGGGATCAGTACAGGATGGATGGGGGATCAGTACAGGATGGATGGGGGAGCAGTGCAGAATGAATGGGGGGAGCAGTGCAAGATAGATGGGAAGGGGGATCAGTACAGGATGAATTGGGGGACCAGTGTAGGATGGATGGGGGGTGGCAGGAGAATCAATGTGAGGTGGATAGGGTGATCAGCGCAGGATGAATAGATTGGGGGGGGGGGATAGATGGGGAGGGGAGCACAGGGGATGTCAGTGAGGACTGAATAGAGGCGGGAATGGGGATCAGTGTGGGATGGAGAGGTCTCAGGATGAGGGGTGGAGGGGGTCTACAAGAGAGAGACAGAGAGAGGGGGGTGAGGTGGGGAGGAAGGAAGGTCAGCGCTCCTCGGACAACATCGCCCCGCTGCCTTGGCCGTCCACCGCCAAGTGCTGCCGCCAAAGGGGGAGACGGTTAGGATCTCCTCGCCACCGCCTCCCCTCCTCCGCCAGCCAACAGCAAGGTGCGGGGCCGAGCGGTGCAGTTCAAAGATCCTATAGCTATAGGATCTTTGGTGCAGCTGCTTCAGACGGCGGAAGGAGGCCTCCCCCTCCCACCGTCCTTCCGGCCTCGGCGTGCGAGAGGGTTTGTTTTGAAAGCGGTTATCGCCGTTAGCGGATTTGCAAGCAGCGGCCGCTATCAGGGCGGGCGGGGTGCGGGAGGAGGAGGTGGAGCCGCTGTCGCTGCCGCTGCTGTGCGGGCCCGTCATTCACTCCGACCCTTCGTCACCCCGCACCTAGTATCTTTGCCCCACATTACAGCCGTCGCCGACACGAAACGTCATGTTCCTTTTCTCCAGAGATGCTGCCTGACCCACTGAGTTACTCCAGTTTTTTGTGTCTATCTTCGGTATAAACCAGTATTAGCAGTGCCAAGCCGGGCAAAATGACTCGGCGTTTAGGTTGCCCGGCGGCACTTTGGATGGTCATTGGCACCCGGGCAACCGCTAATTTCGAGCCCTGTGATGGCTCTAGTATTACTAACAAGATTAATTTCCTCCATGTGGCCGAGATTTTTCATCGAGCTGCAACAACCTCTAAGAAATATTGCATAATTACTCAATGCATCCACATCTTCTGGCTTGATATCTTTCCAAGCATGGGCCTTCTCCATGTATGCGTTAGCAATCCTCTGTTCATTACCAAAACGTTCTTTAAGTAACCTTCTTGCCTCTTGAGAGCCTTGGCTGTTAGGCTCATTTTGGAAACTTTCTACAAGTACCTTAGCACTTCCACTTAGTGCTCTTTTTCATCAGTAATTTTTTACCATTATATGTAGGAATTTCTAATGGCAGTAGAGTGAAAGAGAGATTTTGTTGAGCTGTGAGCTTGTTGAATTCAGCTTGCCTATTCGCCAATACAAATAATCCATCCTGATATCCTTGGCTTGGCGCCAACGGACGATAGGCAGGCCTCTGTGGCTCATACTGGCTTGCTCAAGCTTATCAGGCCTCGGAAAAGCGTACTCAGCTGTTGCTTTGTCCCGAGCCTCTACAGACGCCCCATAAGTAGTTTGCTTCGGTCTAGCACCCATTTGATGAGATTAAGTTTTACCGGCCCGCCACTGTTCCAATGGGTGTTCATAGCCATGAAATCCGGTGGTCCTCGGTTGTGAAATTGATCCAACTGCTGACTCACTTTCAAACACATCAGATGCTTCAGAACCACATCTTGAACCCTCACTTTCCATTATCTCCTTCTTCGATTTGTGGCTTATTCCAGCTGTTCTTTTCGTCGCCTCATCTGTTCTTCTTGTCGCCTCATCTCTTCTTTCAACTGTTTTTGTTCTCGCTCAATCTCATGTTTCTTCTCCAAGGCATCTGCTTCTATTGAGAGAGCGGCTAGATCAACTCCAATCGAGCAGAGGCCCTTGACGGCGAACTGGCCTATAGAACCAGATTTATGTCTTGATCTTCGTGTAGATATATTCGAGATACTATCTTGTGGTGTAATCTCCTCTTCCAATTCAGCACCTTGTTGCATCGCTCTTGCAACTGTCGAGTGCGCAGGTTGTGGTATAATTTCAGATAACCACTCCTACACCTCATCCATGTAATAATTGAATAACTTCACCCTTTCTTCCCACCACTATGTGTATCTTTCACGTTTTTCCAGAGGCTGTTGTGAACACAGCAGTGCATTTTGTTTCTCTCCAACCTCATGGCAGAGGTTGCATAGTTGAACCAGGTTAGATCGTACTCTCTTCACGTTCTTATCTGATTCCATTAGTTTCTTCCGTTTTTCAATTGAGTTGGTAACCTGTTTCCATAACTTGTTTCTCTCCACCTGGGTTTCTATCAGGTAGGCATCTTGGGCCTTACCTGCATCTTCTCGATACTTCAGCCTGGCTCTACCACCTTGTGGTTCCACTGACTCACCTGCTCCATCTTGCTCCATGGATTTAAACAGGTCTTGGAAGATTGCCAAATCTTTAAATTGGATGAACAAGGACTTCTTAAATTTGCTTCAGTCTTATTGATAAACATTGAGCGGAATGTTCCAAAACATCAGGTAAGAAACTATAACAAACTGGACTTTCAGACAACATCCAAAATATTTTCAAAGTTATCGATGACTTCGGTTCCGATATAATGTGGCTTATCTCGACTTCAAAACAACTCAAGGACAGGTTCCTGGATCTTACCGATGCTGAATATCTGAAAAACAAGCTTCTTGGCTATATCTCAAGCTTTATCAGAACAGGCTTTTCAATCACTTTTCAGAAGCCGTTCAAATTAAAGCATTCCAGCTTCTGAATTCAATATAGTATAATAGTCGATCTACTCACGATTCCATGTTAAAGTCTTCAATCTTCAGTTGTGTGGCTGTTGATAAATCTCTAGCTGAGATCTATTGTCTTCAGTTCCTCTTCTGGAACCGGTACTTCTGGCCGAACCTCTCATATCCTGGCCATATCTTCTGTCCCTCTTCTTTGGGACGTAGCTTCCAACTCCTGTCAGTGAGGTCTCCTTTGACTTGAGATAGTGGCAGATTATTATATCGTTCAAGAGATTGCTCCCTCTGGCCACTTCGGAGAAAGTATGAGGTTAGGAGAATGTCATTTTACGCATGTGAGCTCTCCACGAGACTTTCAGAGTTTCTCGAAAGATAAATCTTCATAACACAGTCTTTTGATTAATAGTTTCTTTATTGTTGAAGAAAAACAGTAAGATATTCATCCAACCTTCTTCTTTGACTCATACACTTTAATCCTCGTCAAACTTCAGCATGTTGCTTAGAAACGTTAGAAAACTCCTCATGTCTCAGCATAGCTCCACATGGTCAAAGGATATTCCTTCGACCATGCTGGGTCCAAACTAAACAAAAAAATTACCAGCTTCTGCGCAAGAATCCCAGCAGCCAACACAACACCGACTACGTAATAAATCCCACCAACCTAATTACAGGCTGGCAAAATTTAAAGGCAAATGCCATAATTTATGACACACAAAATAAAGCCAAATGGCCACTACAGAAGTCACCAAGAAAATTGATGAAGGCAGGGCAGTGGATGCTGTCTTTGTGGACTTTAGCTAAGCTTTTAACAAAGTCCCAGGTGGAATGCTGGTTTGGAAGGCAATATCACGTGGAATCCAAGGCGAGTTAGCAAACTGGATTCAAAATTGGTTTGGAGGAAGGAGTCAAAGGAAATTTGTGGATATTTTATTTTCTGACTGGAAGCCTGCAGTTAGTGGACTGTCACAGGGGTCGATGCTGGTCCACTGGTGTTTGTTATCTGGATTAATGATTTAGTTGATAATGTAGTTAACATTGTTAAGGAATTTTCAGACAAAACCAAAATCGGTGGTACAATGGACAGCGAGGAAGACTATCTAAGTTTACAACAAGATCAAGATCAGCTGGAAAAGTGGACCAAGGAATGCCAAATGGAATTTAACTCTGAAAAGTGTGAGGTGTTGCTCTTTGATATGTTGAACGGAGACAGAACTTGCACAGTAAATGGGAGAGTCCTGGAGAGTGCTGTTGAACAGGGAGATATAGGAAGACAGTGCATGGTTCATAGAAAGTGGTGATTCAGGGGGACAGGGTGGTGAGGAAGGCATTCACCCCACATGCCTTTATTGGGAAAGGTATTGAGTACAGAAGTATGATGTCCAGCCACAAGTCATTGATGTAATCACATGGAGTATTGTGTGCAGGTCTGGTCGGCCAGCTATGGGAACAATGCCATTTAATTGGAAAGGGTGCAGAAGAGAATTGCCAGGATATAAGATGGACTTGCAGACTTGAGTTATAGGGAGAGGCTGGAACATTTTTTGGAGCTAGGCATCTTAGAGGTGACCTTATGTATGAATGAATGAATAAGTTTATTGGCCAAGTATGTACACATTCAAGGAATTTGCCTTGGTGCTCCGCTCGCAAGTAACAACACGGCATACAGTAACAATTAGCAATGACACATAAAACATTAATAATAAAACATTATAGTTTAAACATGTGAATGAAATAAAATACCAGAGCAAAAGGAGGCTAGTCTTTTGGTTATTGAGTAGAGCTACTACTCTTGGAAAAAAGCTGTTTTTATGTCTGGCCGTGGTGGCTTTGACAGTCCAGAGTCGCCTTCCAGAGGGGTGCTTCAAAGAGTTTGTGGCCAGGGTGAGAAAACATGCTGCTCAGGTTTTTATGTAACTACATTAAAAAATGAGCAGCATCGATAAAGAACAGTCACAGTCTTTTCCTCAGAGTAGAAGATTCTAAAACTAGAAGGCATGGGTTTAATGTGAGAAGGGAGAAATTTAAGAGATTGTAGGGGCATATTTTATCTCAGAATGTGGTCAGTATCTGGAATGGGCTGCCAGAAGAAGCTAAGAAAGCGGATATACTTATAACGTTCAAAACACATTTGGGTAGATGTATGGTTAGGAAGGGTTTTGAGGGATACTAGACAAAGTTGGACCCGTTGGTTCCCTGTCTCAAGGGAGGGCTGGTCCCCAAACGCAATATTCCACCACTCACCCATAGCCCCCAACTTCGCAGGCGTGGCTGATGGGTTCCCGTTGTGACGACAAAGATCCCCGTTGTGATGCGAGTCATGGCAACCCTCCCCAACTGAGCATCGCCATCCCTCTTCCTACCCCTATCCTCCTCCATTCCCCCTCATCCAACACTCCCTCCCCCTCTTCTCTACCGTCTCCTCCTCCCCTCCCCACTCCCTCCCTCACCTCTACCTCCCTCTCCTTTCCCCTACCCTCAGTCACTCCCTCTATAAGCCCTATCCCCTCCCTACCCCCCTCCTCTCCTGTTATCCCATCCTCCCCCACTCCTCGCCTTCCCCCTATCCCCCCACTCTCCCTCATCACCTCACCCACTTTCCCCTCCCTCTCCCTCCCTATCCCTCCTCTCCCTCAAACCCGCCATTCACCCTCCTCACCTCCCCAGGATTTTGATGTAAACCACCATTGGCGCCATTTTCTCCACCACGTTGGCGACGGGGGGGGGACGGGCCAAGCAGTCTAGAGCCGCGGGAAGGGGAGGGAGAGGCCGTCGGGGGGGACGGGCTGAGCAGCGCGGAGCCCCGGGTGCCGATCTTCTCTCTTACAGCGGGCCTAAAGCAGCTGGATCTGCAGCCTAAAGCAGCAGATCCAGCCCCAGCACCCAGGCCCTGGTTGCCAGCACGGCCTCTGCTCGCCCCCGGACCCCGCACTGGCTTACCCCCGGTCCCGCTCCTATCCTCGCCGGAGCAGCAGGTCCGAAGCAGCAGATGTAGCCTCAGCGCCCAGGCGTGGGTCGCCTTTGTGACGCCAGTCAAGTAAACACGGCAAGAGAGTGAGGGGCTAGTGAGGGCACTGTTCTTATTTTTCTGGTTAAAAATGTGAATAATTTGTAAAATATAGCATCTTTCTTTCTTTCTTTCTTTTAAATTCTTTTTATTGGATTTTTTTCCCAAAAGACAGAGACAAAACATAAAAAACAGAGCAAAAAGAATAATGATAAACATAACAATGATATTGATACATAGGGATCAGGATTACATTAATAACAGGTATAACCTAATATGAGACCAGTGTCAAAATACACAATGAATATAGACCTCTATGTAAATATAGTTAAATCTTTAAAAGAAAACTTATAAATGTAGGAAAAAACACCAAGATAAAAAAGACAAAAAGAAAAGGAAAAAAGGAAAAAACAAAACCCCCCTAAACTAAAGAAAAAAAGAAAGGGGAAATAAATAAATAAATAAAAATACAAATAAAAACAAAATTTAAAAAAACAAAGCAAACCAAAACAGAATCTGAACTGAGAATTTCAACAATTTAAGTCTGTTTGTCGTCAAGTCCGTTCCACCGTATAAAGGTAACATAGATTTTATAACGGTTAAAGAGGGAGCAATTTATGTTATATGAAAGTGTTGAATAAATTTTCCCCAAGTCTTATCAAATTTAACCAAGGGTTCAACAATGTCATTCCTGATTTTTTCTAAATTTAAACATGATATTGTTTCAGAATACCACTGGAGTGTGGTCGGAGGGTTGGAGTCTTTCCATTTAAATAAAATAGATCTTCTGGCGATTAATGTGGTAAAAGCAATCAACCGATGGGCAGATGAATAAAATCTAGCATTGGTAGCCCAAAAATTGCAGTAATAGGATGAGGTTGTAAGTCAATACCTAAGACTACAGAAATAGTATCAAAAATGTATTTCCAATATTTTTCCAAAAGTGGGCAGGACCAAAACATATGGGTCAATGAGGCCACTTCAGAGTTACATCTGTCACAGGTAGGATTTATATGACCATAAAAACGAGCCAACTTACCTTTTGACATATGAACTCTGTGAACTACCTTGAATTGTATCAGAGCGCGTCTTGCACACATTGAAGAGGTATTGACTAATTGAAGAATCCTCTCCCATTTTTCTATAGATAAAGAAATTTGGAGTTCTCTTTCCCAGTCATTCTTAATTTAATCAAATATATCTACTTGTAATTTCAAAATCAACTCATAAATAGTCGTTATTAATCCTTTCTGATAAGGGTTCAAATGTAAAAAAAATTCCAAAATGTCAGTTTGATGTGGTAGCGGAAAAAGGGGTAGCCTTCAAAAAATGTCTGATTTTTAAATATCTAAAAAAGTGTGAGTTAGGTAAATTATATTGGAGAGTTGTTCGAAAGACATAAAACAACCCTCCTAAAACAAATCCCGAAAAGCTACTAGTCCCTTTCTCTTCCATAACAAAAAAATTTGATCAGTACAAGAGGGTTACATAGAAACATAGAAAAATAGAAAATAGGTATAGGAGGAGACCATTCGGCCCTTCGAGGCAGCACCGCCATTCATTATGATCATGGCTGATCGTCCCCTATCAATAACCCATGCCTGCCTTCTCCCCATATCCCTTGACCCCCACTAGCCCCTAGAGCTCTATCTATCTCTCTATTAAATCCATCCAGTGATTTGGCCTCCACTACCCTCTGTGGCAGGGAATTCCATAAATTCACAACTCTCTGGGTGAAAAAGTTTTTTCTCACCTCAGTCTTAAATGACCTACCCTTTATTCTAAGACTGTGGCCCCTGGTTCTGGACTCGCCGAACATTGGGAACATTTTTCCTGCATCTAGCTTGTCCAGTCCTTTAATAATTTTATATGTTTCTATGATTGCCCCCTCATCCTTCTAAACTCCAGTGAATACAAGCCTAGTCTTTCCAATCTTTCCTCATATGACAGCCCCGCCATCCCAGGGATCAATCTCATGAACCTCCGCTGCACTGCCTCAATCACAAGGATGTCCTTCCTCAAATTAGGAGACCAAAACTGTACACAATACTCCAGATGTGGTCTCACCATAGCCCAATACAACTGCAGAAGAACCACTTTACTCCTATACTGAAATCCTCTTGCTGTGATGGCCAACATTCCATTAGCTTTCTTCACTGCCTGCTGTACTTGTAAGCCAACTTTCAGTGACCGGTGCACAAGGTCGCCCAGGTCTCGCTGCACCTCCCCCTTACCTAACCTAACCCCATTGAGATAATAATCTGCCCCCTTGTTTTTGGCGCCAAAGTGGATAACCTCACATTTATCTATATTACACAGCATCTGCCACGCATCTGCCCACTCGCTCAACCTGTCCAGGTCACCCTGCAACCTCATAACATCCTCTTCACAGTTCACACTTCCACCCAGCTTTGTGTCATCTGCAAACTTGCTAGTGTTGCTCTTAATTGCCTCTTCCAAATCATTAATATATATGGTAAACAGTTGCGGCCCCAACACCGAGCCTTGCGGCATTCCACTCGCCACTGCCTGCCATTCTGAAAAGGACCCGTTCACTCCTACTCTTTGCTTCCGGTCTGCCAACCAATTTTCTATCCATGTCAAAACCCTACCCCCAATACCATGTGCTCTAATTTTAGTCACCAGTCTCCCGTGCAGGACCTTATCAAAGGCTTCCTTAAAGTCTAAATACACTACATCCACTGGCACCCCTTCATCCATTTTACTTGTCACATCCTCAAAAAATTCCAGAAGATTGGACAAGCATGATTTCCCTTTCATAAATCCATGTTGACTTGGACTAATCCTTTTACTGCTATCCAAATGCACCATTATTACCTCTTTAATAATTGACTCCAGCATCTTTCCCACCACCGAAGTCAGGTTAACTGGTCTGTAATTCCCCGTTTTCTCTCTCGCCCCTTTCTTGAAAAGTGGGATAACATTAGCTATCCTCCAATCCACAGGAACTGATTCTGAATCTATGGAACATTGGAAAATGATCACCAATGCGTCCACTATTTCTAGAGCCACCTCCCTAAGGACCCTGGGATGCAGACCATCAGGCCCAGGGGATTTATCATCCTTCAGTCCCATTAGCCTACCCAATACTATTTCTCGCCTAATGAAAATTTCTTTCAGTTCCTCTACCCCCTTAGATCCTCTGTCCTCCAGTACATCTGGGAGATTGTTTGTGTCTTCCTTAGTGAAGACAGATCCGAAGTACCTATTCAACTCTTCTGCCATTTCCTTGTTGCCAATAATAATTTCACCCGTGTCTGCCTTCAAAGGACCCACATTTTACTTTGCTACTCTTTTTCCCTTAACATATCTAAAGAAGCTTTTACTGTCCTTCTTTATGTTCCTGGCCAGCTTCCCTTCATACTTCATCTTTTCAGCCCGTATTGCCCGTTTTGTTTCCTTCTGTTGTCCTACGAAAGTTTCCCAATCCTCTGGCTTCCGGCTACTCTTTGCTGTGTTATACATATTTTCTTTTAGTTTTATTCTATCCCTAACCTATCTTGTCAGCCACGGTTGCCTCCTACTCCCCTTAGAATCTTTCTTCCTTTTTGGAATGAAATGATCCTGCGTCTTCCGGATTATGCCCAGAAATTCCTGCCATTGCTGTTCCACCGTCATTCCTGCTAGGATCCCTTTCCAGTCTATTTTGGCCAGCTCCCCTCTCATGCCTTCATAGTCCCCTTTGTTCAACTGCATCACTGCCACTTCCGATTTAACGTTCTCCTTCTCAAATTGCGGATTAAAACTAATCATATTATGGAAGAGAAAATTGGATAAGATAGGACTCGATAAGATAAAATCATTTAGTCCAAAAAACGTACGAAATTTAAACCATATTTGGAACGTATGTCTTATTATTGGGTTAGACGTATATTTATTCAATCTTGTAATTGTAAAAGGTAACGAGGCCCCTAGAATAGAAGCCAATGATAGCCCTTGTAAGGAATCACGTTCAAGGTTTATCTATCCTGGGCATTGGGTATCTTCTAAATCTTTTGTCCAAAATGTTAAATAACGAACATTGACTGCCCAATAGTAGAATCTAAGGTTCGGCAATGCCAAACCACCATCCTTTTTGATTTCTGTAAGTGTTTTTTACTTAGTCTGGAATTTTTATTCTGCCATATATATGAAGACATTTTGGAATCTATAATATCAAAGAAAGATTTGGCAATAAAAATTGGTATCGTCTGAAATAAATACTGAAATTTAGGTAAAATTAACATTTTAACTGCATTGATTCGGCCAATTAAGGATAAGGACATTGGTGACCATTTGGTAAACTGATGTTTAATATGGTTAATTAAAGGCATAAAATTAGCTTTAAATAAATCCTTGTGTTTCTTGGTGATAAGTAAAACTTTCGGTAGTCAACCTGAGTGGAAACTGTCCATAATTCGAAACAAGATTATTTAATGGAAAAAGCTCACTCTTGCTAAGATTTAGTTTATAACCAGAAGAACTACTAAATTGATTAAGTAATGCTACTATTGCCGGAATAGATCTCAGGGTTAGAAATGAATAATAACAGATCATCTGCACAAAGAGATAGCTTATGTGTCTTATTCCCGTGGACAATACCAAAAATATTAGGGGATTCCCCGATAGCGGTGGCTAAAGGTTCCAAAGCAATATCAAATAGTAAAGGACTTAAGGGACAGCCCTGTCTAGTACCTCGAAAGAGCCTGAAAAAAGAGGATCTCTGATTATTAGTAAATACAGAAGCCTGAGATATATAATATATCAGCTTGTTCCAATAAATACATTTTGGACCTATCTTAAATTTTTCAAGTGTATTGAATAAGTATTCCCATTCTACACTATCAAACGCCTTCTCGGCATCGAGTGAGATGACACATTCAGGGGTTTTATTTGACGCTGTATGCACAATATTCATTATCCTCCTAACGTTGAAGTATGAGTAATGATTTTTAATAAAACCTGTCTGATCTTCAGAGATAATTTGCGGTAAAATATTTTCCAATCTCATAGCTAATATTTTGGAAAGAATTTTGAAATCTACATTTAACATTGATATAGGTCTATATGATGTCACTTCGGTAGGGTCTTTATCTTTTTTAAGAATTAAAAAAATAGATGCTTCATAAAAAGATTGTGGTAATCTATTCCTTAAAAAGTCTTCTTTAAATACCTTGCATAGCCAGGGAGACAATAAATTTGAAAAATACTTTTAAAATTCTACTGTAAACCCATCTAAACCAGGAGTTTAACAAAATTCATTGAAAGAATTGCTTTCTGTATTTCTTCTTCCATGATGGGTTCATCTAACAACAGAGATTCATTATATGGTAAGTTTGGTAAGTTCAGTTTCTTTAAAAACTCATGCATTATATTGGAATCAGTAGGAAATTCTGATTGGTATAGGGAGGTATAAAATTCCTGAAAGGATGTATTAATTTCGTCATGGTCTACAGTCAATGTACCATCCCGTTTACTCTCTTTAGTAATCTGACGCTTGGCCGACACCGCTATCAACTGATTAGCGAGTAATTTACCAGATTTTTCGCCAACTATATATAATTGACATTTGGTTTTAAGTAGCTGGTTCTCAATCGGTGATACTAATAACAAATCATGTCTCAATTGAAGTTCAACTCTATTCTTGTACAGCTCTAAACTAGGAGCTTTGAATATTTTTTATCAATTTCTTTAATCTCGTCAGCCAATGTGCGTTTTTTTTTCCTTTTTAAAAAAAAATCCCGCGGAGTATGAAATAATTTGTCCACGAATATATGCCTTAAAAGCATCCCAGACTACACCATTGGATATTTCTTCAGTAGAGTTTGTCAAGAAGTAAAAAGCAATCTGATCTTTCATAAAATTAATAAAATTTAAGTCTTAAAGCAAAGTAGCATTAAATCGCCATTGTTTAGCACTAAACTTGGAATCAGGTAGTTTGATAGTTTCAATGGTGCGTGATCAGAAATAGCAATTGCATCATACTCACGTGCAGTGATCGATGGAACTAGCCGAGAATCTATTATAAAATAGTCGATCCTAGAATAACTATGATATACATGAGAAAAAAATGAAAATTCTTTGTCATTTGGGTGTAAGAATCTCCAAACTTCTAACATTCCAGAGTCAAGTAAAAAAGAATTAATAAAATTAGCTGATTTATCTGGAAGCACATGATAAGATGTAGACCTGTCAATCAAGGGGTTCAAACAGCAGTTGAAATCTCCACCCATTATTAAAAAGTGATCATTTAAATTAGGAAAGGATGCAATTAACTGTTTAAAAAACTCAGGGTGATCAATATTTGGTGTGTAGACATTCACCATAGCAACTTTTTGCATATAAAGAACACCGGTAATCACCAAAAATCTGGCATATGGATAAGACATTGTTTCATAGTGAACAAACGGAATTGAGGAGTCAATAAAAATAGAGACTCCTTTCACCTTAGCCTGTGAATTTGAATGAAACTGCTGTCCTCTCCAAAACTTGAAGAATCGTAGATTGTCATCTTGCCTTACGTGAGTTTCCTGAGCAAGGATAATCTGAGCATTTAGTCTCTGAGGAACTTTTTTTTTTTTAATCCTCTTATTGGGATGGTTCAAGCCATTCAAATTCTATGAAAGGAAGTCAATAACTTTATCCATATTGCTTGTAAAAATCATGTGGGATGTAAAGGGTTAATTTCTTAAAGCCTATTAGTTCATGATACTATCATGAATATTATGCATAATATCATGATACTATCAGAGAGGCCCAGGAGCCGTTGGTGCAGGAGGAGCGACGTCCAGGCGGTAGGTTTAAAAACCGATCGCGGGGCTTTATTTCCAAAGAGGCCCAGGAGCCGTTGGTGCGGGAGGAGCGACGTACGGGCGGTAGGTTTAAAAACCGATCGCGGGGCTTTGTTTCCACAGAGGCCCAGGAGCCGTTGGTGCGGGAGGAGCGACGTCCGGGCTGTAGGTTTAAAAACCGATCGCGGGGCTTTGTTTCCACAGAGGCCCAGGAGCCGTTGGTGCGGGAGGAGCGACGTCCAGGGCAGTTTACTGCTCTGGACGTCAGATGTGGGAGGTCAAGGAGTCTGATAGCCTTCCAGACGTCCACATCTGCGCCAGGTGCGTCGAGATGGGGCTCCTAAGGGACCGTATTAGTAACCTGGAGCAGCAGCTCGATGACCTCTGTCTGGTCAGGGAGAGTGAGGAGGTCATAGAGAGGAGTTATAAAGAGGTGGTCAAGACCACGGGAGGCAGACAAGTGGGTCACGGTTAGGAGGGGCAAGGGGCAGAGGCAGGGACTAGAGAGTACCCCGGTGGCTGTTCACCTTGGCAATAAGTACTCCTGTTTGAGTACTGTTGGGGGGGGGGCAGACTACCTGGGGGTAGCGACAGCGACCGGGCCTCCAGTACAGACACCGGGCCTGTTGCTCAGAAGAGTAAGGAAAAGAAGAGGAGGGCAGTAGTATTAGGGGACTTTATAGTTAGGGGGTCAGATAGGCGATTCTGTGGACGCAGTCAGGAGACCGGGATGGTAGTTTGCCTCCCTGGTGCCAGAGTCTGGGATGTGTCTGAACGTGTCCAAGATATCCTGAAATGGGAGGGAGAGGAGCCTGAGGCCGTGGTACATATAGGTACCAATGACATAGGTAGAAAAAGAGAAGAGGTCCTGAAAGGAGAATTTAGGGAGTTAGGAGGAGAGTTAAGGAGAAGGACCGCAAAGGTAATAATCTCAGGATTACTGCCTGTGCCACGCGACAGTGAGAGTAGGAATGCAGAGGGCAGGGATTCAAGTTTCTGGATCATTGGGACCTCTTTTGGGGAAGGTGTGACCTGTACAAAAAGGACGGGTTGCACTTGAACCCGAGGGGGACCAATATCCTGGCGGGGAGTTTTGCAAAGGCTACTGGGGAGACTTTAAACTAGAACGGTTGGGGGCAGGGACTCAAATAGAGAAAGCTGGTAAGTGTGTGAGGCAGGAGGTAGAGAAGGGAAGCACTCAGACCCAACATGTAGGGGTGAAAGAAGAAAAAGATAATAAACAGAGAATAAGAGGTGGTGGGTTTCTTAAATATGTGAGCAGAGAGACAGAGGGGTGTAAAATGAGGGTAGAAGCAATAGGTAGCAAGGTAAAAAGTAAAAGTGGCCGGCAGACAAATCCAGGGCAAAAATCAAAAAGGGCCACTTTTCAACATAATTGTATAAGGGGTAAGAGTGTTGTAAAAACAAGCCTGAAGGCTTTGTGTCTCAATGCAAGGAGCATTCGTAATAAGGTGGATGAGTTGAATGTGCAGATAGTTATCAATGAATATGATATAGTTCGGATCACGGAGACATGGCCCCAGGGTGACCAAGGCTGGGAGCTGAACATCCAGGGATATTCAATATTCAGGAGGGATAGACAGAAAGGAAAAGGAGGAGGGGTAGCGTTGCTGGTTAGAGAGGAGATTAACGCAATAGAAAGGAAGGACATTAGATTGGAGGATGTGGAATCGATATGGGTAGCTGCGAAACATTAAGGGGCAGAAAACGCTAGTGGGAGTTGTGTACAGGCCAACTAACAGTAGTAGTGGAGTTGGGGATGGCATCAAATAGGAAATTAGAAATGCGTTCAACAAAGTTAAAACAGTTATAATGGGTGACTTCAATCTACATATAGATTGGGTGAATCAAATTGGCAGGGGGGCTGAGGAAGAGGATTTCTTGGAATGTATGCGGGATAGTTTTGTAAACCAACATGTAGAGGAACCAACGAGAGAGCAGGCTATTCTAGACTGGGTATTGAGTAATGAGGAAGGGTTAGATAGCAGTCTTGTTGTGCGTGGCCCCTTGGGCAAGAGTGACCATAATATGGTTGAGTTCTTCATTAGGATGGAGAGTGACATAATTAATTCAGAAACAAGGGTTCTGAACTTAAAGAAAGGCAACTTTGAGGGTATGAGATGTGAATTGGCCAAGATAGACTGGCAATTGATTCTTAAAGGGTTGACGGTGGATATGCAATGGAAGGCATTTAAAGACTGCATGGATGAACTACAACAATTGTTCATCCCAGTTTGGAAAAATAATAAATCAGGGAAGGTAGTGCATCCGTGGATAACAAGGGAAATCAGGGATAGTATCAAAACAAAAGATGAAGCATACAAATTAGCCAGAAAAAGCAGCCTACCACAGGACTGGGAGAAATTCAGAGTCCAGCAGAGAAGGACAAAGGGCTTAATTAGGAAAGGGACAATAGATTATGAAAGAAAACTGGCAGGGAACATAAAAACTGACTGCAAAAGTTTTTATAGATATGTGAAGAGAAAAAGATTAGTTAAAACAAATGTAGGTCCCTTGCAGTCAGATACAGGTGAATTGATCATGGGGAACAAGGACATGGCAGACCAATTGAATAACTACTTTGGTTCTGTCTTCACTAAGGAAGACAAAAATAATCTGCCGGAAAGAGCAGGGGACCGGGGGTCAAATGAGATGGAGGAACTGAGTGAAATCCAGGTTAGACGGGAAGTGCTGTTAGGTAAATTGAATGGATTAAAGGCCGATAAATCCCCAAGGCCAGATAGGCTGCATCCCAGAGTACTTAAGGAAGTAGCCCCAGAAATAGTGGATGCATTAGTGATAATTTTTCAAAACTCTTTAGATTCTGGAGTAGTTCTTGAGGATTGGAGGGTAGCTAATGTAACCCCACTTTTTAAAAAGGGAGGGAGATAGAAAATGGGGATTTACAGACCAGTTAGTCTAACATCGGTAGTGGGGAAACTGCTAGTCAGTTATTAAAGATGGAATAGCAGCACATTTGGAAAGTGGTGAAATCATTGGACAAAGTCAGCATGGATTTATGAAAGGTAAATCATGTCTAACGAATCTTATAGAAATTTTCGAGGATGTAACTAGTAGAGTGGATAAGGGAGAACCAGTGGATGTGTTATATCTGGACTTTCAGAAGGCTTTCGACAAGGTCCCACATAAGAGATTAGTATACAAACTTAAAGCACACGGTATTGGGGGTTCAGTATTGATGTGGATAGAGAACTGGCTGGCAGACAGGAAGCAAAGAGTAGGAGTAAACGGGTCCTTTTCAGAATGGCAGGCAGTGACTAGTGGGGTACCGCAAGGCTGAGTGCTGGGACCCCAGCCATTTACAATATATATTAATGATTTGGACAAGGGAATTGAATGCAACATCTCCACGTTTGCAGATGACACAAAGCTGGGGGGCAGTGTTAGCTGTGAGGAGGATGCTAGGAGGCTGCAAGGTGACTTGGATAGGTTGGGTGAGTGGGCAAATGCAAGGCAGATGCAGTATAATGTGGATAAATGTGAAGTTATCCACTTTGGTGGCAAAAACAGGAGAGTAGACTTTTATCTGAATGGTGGCCGATTAGGAAGAGGGGAGATGCAACGAGACCGGGGTGTCATGGTACACCAGTCATTAAAAGTAGGCATGCAGGTGCAACAGGCAGTGAAGAAAGCGAATGGTATGTTAGCATTCATAGCAAAAGGATTTGAGTATAGGAGCAGGGAGATTCTACTGCAGTTGTACAGGGTCTTGGTGAGACCACACCTGGAGTATTGCGTACAGTTTTGGTCTCCTAATCTGAGGAAATACATTCTTGCCATAGAGGGAGTTCAGAGAAGGTTCACCAGACTGATTCCTGGGATGTCAGGACTTTCATATAGAAACATAGGAACATAGAAAATAGGTGCAGGAGTTGGCCATTCGGCCCTTCGAGCCTGCACCGCCATTCGATATGATCATGGCTGATCATCCAACTCAGTATCCCATCCCTGCCTTCTCTCCATACCCCCTGATCCTTTTAGCCACAAGGGCCACATCTAACTCCCTCTTAAATATAGCCAATGAACTGGCCTCAACTACCTTCTGTGGCAGAGAATTCCACAGATTCACCACTCTCTGTGTAAAAAATGATTTTCTCATCTCGGTCCTAAAAGACTTCCCTCTTATCCTTAAACTGTGACCCCTAGTTCTGGACTTCCCCAACATCGGGAATAATCTTGCTGCATCTAGCCTGTCCAACCCCTTAAGAATTTTGTAAGTTTCTATAAGATCCCCCCTCAATCTTCTAAATTCTAGCGTGTACAAGCCGAGTCTATCCAGTCTTTCTTCATATGAAAGCCCTGCCATCCCAGGAATCAGTCTGGTGAACCTTATCTGTACTCCCTCTATGGCAAGAATGTCTTTCCTCAGATTAGGAGACCAAAACTGTACGCAATACTCCAGGTGTGGTCTCACCAAGACCCTGTACAACTGCAGTAGAACCTCCCTGCTCTTATACTCAAATGAAGAAAGACTGGATACACTCGGCTTGTACTCGCTGCACCTATTTTCTATGTTTCTATGATACTGGAAGAAGAAAAATCTAGGGCGGAGCCAGAAGTGATGACATTTCAGACATTTTGTAGTTCAGGTTTTGCACAAATGAAGAACACTAAGGAACATAAAACCCCTCCCCCCCTCCCACCCCTGTAAAGCCCCAAACTGACCAATAGACAGTCAGTAAACTACCTAGTCCCATCCCTGACCCCATCTCTCCTAGCAACCGCACCCGACATAAAGAGGATCATATATAGCCACTCCCTAGCCATAACAACGGTCATTGTTATCATTTGAAAGAGAGAGAAAAAAAATACAGGCTGGCAATGGAGTTAAAGAGCGAATGCTACATATTATTATCCAAGGTCAAAATATGAAAAACAAGAACAGCGTTCTCTTAGTTTGTCTAACGACAGGGGAACACAAATTAACAAAGACATTCTTAAAAGTTAGTATATATAAAAGAAAAACAACTCGTCCAGTTAAATTCTTAATCAGGGGAACACGAATTAACAAAGAAATTCTTAAAATGTAGTATATATAAAAGAAAAACAACTCGTCCAGTTAAATTCTTAATCATTACCAAACGATATGTTGTCAAAATTGGAAAAGTAAATCTCCAATTATAACTTAATCAGCTATCAATTACTCCCCTTCCTCCTCATAACTCTCCAAAAAGCTGGAAGCGTCTTGAGGATTGTTAAAAAATCGAGTATTACCATTGAAAAATTGAATACGCAATCTAGCTGGGTATAGTAAGACTGGGCGCAGCTTTTTCTTGAACAAATCAGACATTACATTATAAAAGGACTTTCTTATTTCCAAAAGCTCGTAACTATAATCAGGAACAAACAGAAACTTGCATCCTTCATATTCAACCACGCCCAACTTTTCTGCTGCCTGGAGAATATTCTCCTTCATTTGCAAAAAGTGAAACCGAATAATCAAGTGTCTCGGTTTATTACCAGATTTCTTCCCAATCCTGTGTGCGTTATCCAAAAATGGAAGGTTTTCATTGTGCTCAATGTTGAAAGTTCCCTTTATCATTTTAGAAGCATATTTTATAACGTTATATCCTTCTTGACCTTCCGGCAAACCAACAATCCGTAAATTCAAACGACGGCTTCTGTTTTCCAGGTCCATGTTTTTAGTCTTTTATTGCTGAAGTGCTCGAGTATTTTCATTCATTCTCCGTTCCAGATTTGCAATCTTCAACTCTCTCTCCCGGCCCAGGGTTCGCAAAATATCAATTTGATCCTTTTGTTCACGAAGTTCATCTTGTAACAAAGACAATTTTCCTTGGACTTCCTTGAATTTGGTCGAAACTCCTTTCACCATTTCTTCCAAACTGCCAAATCTTGTTTTCATTTCATTTTTCAGTTCATTTTTCAATTCATCGTTCATTTTCGATATTGCTGCTATGATACTGGAGTCAGAAGCTGTAGCTGTAGTTGTGGCTTTCCCCTGTTCCTTCCTTGGGGAGCCTCCTTTCCTTCTTGTCTCCATCCTTTTCACAATTAAGACGTGTAAAAGTGATATCAACACTTTATGGAAAGTTAGACCGTGTCTTGAAGTCAAATAGTCACAAGTAACATTGAAAGAGTGGTAAATGGAAGTTAAAAGTTACAGCATGTTGCCACTAGGAGAGTCTCAATATAGCATCAATCTGAACAAAACTTGATACACCAGACCACAGGACAATTGTGAGTAAGGTGGTGCATTAATAATCGTAGCGTTTCCATGTACCATTTTGGCGTCGTTCCGGGATATAACTCACACACACACACTCACACACACACACACTCACACACTCACACACTCACACACTCACACACTCACACACTCACACACTCACACACTCACACACTCACACACTCACACACTCACACACACAGAGAGAGAGAGAGAGAGAGAGAGAGAGAGAGAGAGAGTGAGTAATGGGCCTGTCCCACGTTTTTAATGGAATACACCTGGCGACAACCTCCGACAGCACCTACAACAACCTACAACACCTACGTCAACCTACATCAACCTACGACAGCAAACATTGTCACCACTGTCGCCGAAAAAATTTCAACATTTTGTAAATTTTGTGGCAGTCGACTGTAGTCGCCCAAAAAACCACCTAAGTGGGACAGGCCCATTACAGATAAGATGAGAGTTTCAGTAGATGGGCAGAATGCAATCAAATTGATCTAACCCAGAATGCCAACTTGGTCAGCATGAATGCCAAGTTAGGCCTGAAGGCCTGTTTTCATGCTGTACAGCTCTATGACTCTAAACGCTGTGGCAATAAAACACCTAAATTGGACATATTGATAACACCATCACTTTAATTATACTGACTCTTTTGCTTCAGTGCAAAGTAATTTCTGTAAGTGCCATGTGAGTGAAAATGGAACTGGTCAGTCCTTAACTTCAAAGTCAACAATTTTATCAATGTCTCAAGTTGAAAAATGCATGTATATACATTGTGTAACAATTGGCTTAGAATTTGTTGTGATAAGGTAAATAGTTTGCTACCACTCACTACTTGAGATATTGTTTCCTGAATTCCTGAAACATTACAAAAAAAATGGTGGAAGGTGAAAAGCGCATAAAAAACGGTAATAACAAAATTGAAGAAATATCAGTTTTAATTCTGACACTTTGGACCAAATAGGATTATATACCCCCTTGAAGTTGCAGTCCTATATGTTTAATATACATGTGACATATTTCCAGGGCATTATCAGTTTATTCTTGTTTTATTTATGAGTTCCAGAGTTGTGGGCATTATTAGCTCGGCATCATTTATCCCTCATTGCAAGGCCACTTCAGAGGACAGTTGCAAAATGATCACCGTGCTGTGGTTCTGAAGTCACATTTAGACTTGACAAGGATGACAATGATACCAGATTATATTTTAAAATAATAATCCAATTTATTTGTCAGCATTACAGATACCATATTTATATTATACATTTATTTAATTACTGGTATTTAAATTCCCAACTGCAAAGATTGGATTTGTGTATCTAGATCAATAATCCAGTTTTTTGATAACTAGAATTATGAGTTGGACAGCGTACAATTGTAGCCCTTGGTCAATAACATAATTTTTTTTTAAATCACTGAACATTTTATAAACTAAAGTGCTTTGGAGAAGATGTTTTGAGAACATTCCTGTCGTCTGTGAATATTATTTATGGCATGAACAAGATTTGAAAGTATTCAGCTATCCATGCCAGACCATAATTACCAGATAAATTCAACTATGTCTATCAAAAGACAATAGTGAGGCCACACTTGTTTTAAGAGCCTGCGACTAGACAGAGGGTGGACAAAAACGTGGTCCCCAATTGATCTCGGACTAGTGTCTGTTGAAAAATACATGCGTTGTTGTCAAGAGGAAATAAGATGAGAATCAGCTGTAATAAATCAAATTGCCCAAAGCTGCCAGCATTTAAGAAGCATTACTTTAAAATAAAAGTTGAGCAAAATTGGTTTAAATCCTTACACTTATTTTTTAGCAAGTATATATTTTATTGAACATATAACCTTTGATAATCTATCACAAATAAACAAATCATTAAAAGTAGGAAATCAAAGTAAATGTAGAGTAATTAATAGAAGCATAAACAAAGATAGATAAGGATGAAGATAAAGGTTCATATAAGAGATTGTACAGCATCTGTTTTTTTATGATAGTACATATTGTGATTTGGAGAATATAATATTTTATAAATAAAGGATTATAAAATGGGCCATTAACTTTCAGCAAATGTAGAAGACAATTTCCATTATTGCTTGATGACATGTTGGATGTTATAAACAGTGCTTTCAGAGTTATGTACATTAATATATGAAAATACTAATTGATTGGGCTTTATTTCATTGTAAATATATTCCTTTATCTAATTCTTAACCTTAATTGTTTGCACAGCTAAGAATATAAATGTCTCTTGAATAGATTCAAGAGATTCAAGAGACATTTATTGTCACATGCACCAATTGGCACAGTGAAATTTGGGGTCACCAAATACCATTGACAATATATAACCAATATCAATTGAAGTCAAGTATCTGAAATTAAACAGCAGAAAGTAATTGAGGTATTCTAGAGTATTGCCAACATTATAATTGTTTTTTCACAATATGGGATGGCAAGATTAGAGCTTGGCAGCAGTACATAGAAGCTGCCAAATGAAAAGATTCTTCGGTTAAGGAAAGATCATAAAATTCCAATAAAATTCTCGTAAATTTGCACTTTTCAAAATAAAACACAAAGAGCCAGTAACACCAGGCCAGGCACTATTCCGTGCAGAGACGAGCTGAGTTAACATTTCACGACAATGGCCATTCATCAGAACTGGAAAAGTGAGGAAACAAGCATGTTTTATGTTGCAGAGGGGGAAGGATAGAGAGAAGACAAGGAACGTCCAAGATTGGGTGGTGACTGTACCGATGACGCAAACAAAATGACTGAGACACAACATCTAGAAAAAATAAGGCTGGTCTTGACTGACAAACCAGATCAATTTTCCAAAATATGGTCTCCTTTTATTGAATTTCTTCAACAACATAATGGTTGAACACAAACTCAAAACCGACGCTAGGGTCGGGTGAGCGGGCGTATGGAAGGGCAGTGGGATATATCTCCACTTCTTTCACTTCTTCGTTAGTTCTGGGATTTTTCTTTTTTCTTTTTCGTGTCTTTCTCGAAATTCTTTCTTTTCTTTGTCTTTTCTTCTTTCTTTCCCTTTTTTCCTTTTTCCTTTTTTCCGATTTAGTTATTAGTTTATAAAATGTTAAAATTGAAGCAGTACGAAAATTGTATAACTGTTATGTCAATTACTTTCTCTTTGTACAATTGCTTCTAATAAAATAAATATTAAAAAATAAAAATAAAATTCCAATAAAATTCTCGTAAATCTGCACTTTTCAAAATAAAACACAAAGAGCCAGTAACACCAGGCCAGGCACTATTCCGTGCAGAGATGAGCTGAGTTAACATTTCAGGACAATGGCCATTCATCAGAACTGGAAAAGTGAGGAAACAAGCATGTTTTAAGTTGCAGAGGAGGAAGGATGGAGGGAAGACAAGGAACGTCCAAGATTGAGTGGTGTCTGTACCGATGACTCAATGCTTTGGGATCCATCTAGTTCAGAATTGTATCAGAAGAATCAGAGAGAAAAGCAAAATAAACTGTTGGAAGAGCGAGAGGCAGAACACAACAGAGACCTGACACGGAAGAGAATGTTGGAGTACCCAGCGGATCAGACAGGATTGATGGAGGGAAAAAAACCAAATTAAAATAATCTGATATATACATTAAAAATTAGCTATGTGAAATTAATAATTTCAAATTGGGTAGGATGTAACTTGCCGACATAGATGTTGGGCTTCAATGAAGCAGAATAGAAACCTGACAAATGTCAGTGAGACATGTGTTTGGAAGTTCAATGTAAGCTTAAGGAATTGCATGTTATTTCCGGATACAGACGGTACATTGCAGTTCTTGGGACTTAACACTGAACACCATAGAACTGATTTATTGAGCATTTAGAATAGAATAGAATGCCATTTTATTGTCACTATACACATGTACAATGAGATTAAAAGCAGCTCGTACTCAGTGCAGACATGTAATTAGTTCAAAAAACAACAAAAAAAAACAAAAGGGGGGGGATAAGGTGCACAGTTCTGCAGCGCTATATACATATCTATGAAAAGACAATGGATGAATGGAGTGAATAAATAGGATTCCTATGTACAGTATGGGTTATTGCACATATTAAAAATTACAGTTACAGTACAAATTACAGTAGGTGGATAGATGGAAGTCCGGGGGTTAAGCTGTGAAGTCAGTGCATGTGTGAGTTCAGAGAGGTTATGGCTTTTGGAAAGCAACTGTTCTTGAGTCTATTTGTCCTTGTTCTGATGCACCTATAGCGCCTCCCTGAGGGCAGCAGGTTGAACAGGCCAAATGCAGGATGGGAGCTGTCCTTGATGATGTTCTCCGCCCTGCTGAGGCAGCGGGAGGTGTAAATTTCTGGCATGTTCTGATTTTATTTCAAATTTGGTACATCTGCGGGGGTTTTTTCAATTACTGTACGTATTTCCAACCTACCTTTCAATTCTGAATGTAGTGGTCTGAATTTTACTTCGGAGTCACGTGAGTGACTGCGTGAAGAAGACCCCGTCCAGCCGCACACGCGTCATATCGTCAGACGCATAGCGCAGCGACCACGGTAAGTAAAAAGCCTGAAGATAAGTGGTTTACTTTCGTTTTCAGGTCGCTTTCTTCAGAGAATTTGTAGTTGTGCAACACGTTAGAATGGAGAAAGGACGTAAGGGCGGCATACCGCAGGTAAACTCGAGAAAGACTGCGGGTCTGCGAGTAGTGGGCGCCCGTTTGAGGAGTCGGTGGCAGCGAGGCCATCGACTTTAGAAACGGTTAAAAGAAATACCGTTGCAGTGCCATTAGGGCACAAGGCCAGGCAAAAGACAGCAGACTCTGAGGAGTCAGACCGGAGGTTCCCCGCCTCAGGCAGACATTTTGTCTATTCGGGTCCGCGTTGGCCTATGGGAGAGCCAGCGCAGGGAGTGCCCGGGGATGGTCCGGCTCAGCGTTGGCCTACAGGAGAGCCAGTGCAGGGAGTGCTTTGGAAGGTCCGGCTCAGCGTTGGCCTACAGGAGAGCCAGCGCAGGGAGTACTTGGGAAGGTCCGGCTCAGCGTTGGCCTACAGGAGAGCCAGCGTCAACAATGCCTGAATAAGGGCATTTTATGTGTTGGCCTACAGGAGAGCCAGCGCCAACAAGTAATGTCTGAAGGAAGACAGTATGGGCATTGGCCTACAGGAGAGCCAGCTCCAGCAGCACCTGAAAGAGGGCTGCCTATGCGTGGGCCTACAGGAGAGCCCGCACGGCGAGCACGTGGAAAAGGGTTTACTATGCGTAGGCCTATGGGAGTGCCAGCGCTAGAAACACCTGAAGCAGGATGCCAGTTCGCCCCCTCCATGAGGAGGATTATTTTACGGGCAGCAAAGATTCAGATGACGAATCATATGAGGACCAGAGCCCAATAACAGAGCCTAAAGGACCAGGTCTGGCACAATATAAAATTTGCTGTTCCCAGACTGTCAGGGGAACCATTGGCAGATAAATTAGCAAATGACAATACATTTTTTTCTCTCCCAGCAGCTCCAGGTACTGACCATGGATGAGCTGTCAAAAAATATGAAACCCGCAGAATTGCGCACTGCTAGCAGTCTTAGCGGTGAAAAAATGACAGTGGGTGTTGAAATTGCTGGTTCAGGCATTACGGCTTTAGCCAGAGGCTTGGATGGAGAGCACGTGTCTGCATCACAACAAGGTTGCCTTAGCACTCATGTGTAGTGCGCACTTTGAAATAAACTGTATTTGTAAAAGTGCTAAGTTTGCGGGGCTCTGTAAACCATCTAATATTCAATTGCCTAATCTGTTTTTGGAAAGAATCTACCCAAAAGGGTAAAAGACCTCGATGAAGCCACCGGTGCTTGGCAGATCAAATCAAAGGTAGTTTCCCTACCGACGTGTGGTGACTGGGGCCAATGAAGGATCAAATCGGTCCTTCCCATATTTGCGTTATTGGCGCACTGCTCCTGAGGTACGTGGAGGTTACAGTATTCCCACTAAGATCAGGGGACAACAATTGCCATCGGCAAACCCTGAGGTAGGTGGGTCTGGTCCTGTAAGAGACATATTAATGGTTCACACTTACAAGTTGGGGAAGATTACAATTCTTCCTAAAAGAATGGGAATCTGATGCATTTATACTGTACAGTATTGTGGGGTTTAGAATTGAATTCTACCCATATTTGGATCCTCCTCAGCATATTTCAAACCGGACACGTATTTTCTCAAAAGAAGAGAATATGCAGATTCAGGCAGAACTTTAAATATTGTGTTAAAAAGGGGTAATTGAGGAGTCAGTTCACCAACACTACCAATTTGTGTCGAGTATTTTCTTAGATCAAATAAGGATGGTGGGTGTAGAATTATTCTAGATCTGACAAGTCTTAACCTTTTTGTACAGTATAAAAAACATTTTTAAAATGAGAGACATTTGCCAATGCTATACAGCTAATTTCAAGAAAATGCTATATGGCTAGCATAGATCTTCAAGATGCATATTACTGTGTGGCTGTACATGGTAATAATCATAGATATTTAAAATTTAACTGGATGAGTCAATTATGGCAATTTAAAGCATTGTCTTATGGTTTAACCTCAGCTCTGAGACTATTTACCAAATTGTTAAAACCAATCTTAGCACTACTAAGAGCTCAGGGCCATTTGGTAATAGCCTATTTTGGATATATTCTGATTGTAGGAGACACTCGGGCTACAACAGAAGCATCAGTGTCAAGAATCAAGCTCACTTTCGAGAGGCTGGGATTTATTATCCATCCAGTTAAGTCCAAACTATTACCAAGCAAAGTAATTGATTACTTGGGTTTCACTATTAACTCAGAACACATGGTAGTGACTCCGCCCAAGGATAAAGGTTGCAGTTAATTTAAAGTTGCTCATTACACAACACCAACCCTCAATTAGGCAGGTAGCAAGCCTGCTTTGCAAACTAATTGCTCATTTCCGGCTGTACAGTTTGGATCGCTGCATTATCAGCATTTACAGCAAGCATAGGTACAGGCATTGAGGATACATTCAGGGCACTTTGACAGGCCATGTAATTGCCAGTTGCAGTTATTACTGAAATACTATGGATGATCATGAGTGTCTCAAATGCTTCCAGAGAGATTCTGGTTGAAACATCTTCCATTATTCTACAGACTGATTTAGTGCTCTAGGTTGGGGTGCTACTAATACTATTTCCAGCTGTGGAGGTAGATGGAATGTGGAGAAAGTACCTTTGATCCAAGAACAAGGGATCATTTACTGAGAGCTTTTAGGAACATTTTATGGGCCTAAAGCTTATTGCTCTAATATGCAAAATTTGCATGTTTAGGTACAGATTGACAACACTATGGAATAGTAACGTATGTTAATCATTTGAGTGGTATTAAGTCAGAATCTTATGATAGATTGGCTAACGTGATCTGGACCTGGTGTTTTTACCAGAAATATTTGGTTTCGGCAATCTACCTACCAGGTAGATTCAAAATAGTTGCAGACTCAAGGTCACGTAAATTCAATGACAATACAGAATGGATGTTGGATCGTGACAAATTTAATAAAATTGTTCGGGGTGCCAGAGATTGACTTGTTTGCATCCAGACTTAACCACCAATTACCTAAATATGTGTCATGGGAACCTGATCCTGGGGCAGTAGCGGGGGATGTTTCTCGCTGCATTGGGGTAGAATGTTTTTGTATGCATTTCCTCCAGTTTGCCTCATTTAGTCAGTGTATACAGAAGATCAAACAGGACTCCGCTTCGGGAGTATTGGTGGTACCAGATTGGCCTACACAACCATGGTACCCTCTGGTGTTAAAAATGATCACAAAGCCCCTTATGATTTTTCCCAAACAGAATTAACCTGTTTGTGCACCCTATAACTGATGATTCACATCCTTTAAATAATCGTATTGGTTTGTTGGTTTGCAGATTCTAAGGAGTGCCATATCTCGGAAGAGGACTATCAGATCGTACTGTGGATGTTATTGCGGCAACCTGGAGGGATAGTACCCAGAAGCAGTACATTTCTTACATAAAGAAATGGGAGGTGTTTTGCTTAAGGCAGAATATTACATATCACACTGCAGACATCTCAGATGTGTTAGAGTTTCTGTCAACTCTTTATTTTGATTGGCAGTTAAGCTATAGTGCTATCAATACTGCAAGGAGTGCCCTCTCTGCATATCTATGGAGGGAATCAGAACAACATCCTGTAGGGTCACACCCTTTGGTCTGTAGATTTATGAAGGGAATTTTCAATTCTAAGCCTCCTAGACACAGGTATACAGAAATCTGGAATGTAAGAGATGTGCTAATGCTCTTTCGTCAATGGACTCCTATTGCAGCGCTGTCCTTGGCCAAAATTACCATGAAGGTAGTCATGCTCAGGGCACTGGTTTCAGCACAGAGCGTGCAAACATTTAAGAAACTACGAATAGACATGATGGAAATAGCAGCAGATGCTATTACGTTCTATGTCTATGATTTGCTTAAACAGAGTAGACCTGGAGTCACAGGATGTAAGTTGGGGTTTTCAGCATATCCTACGGATCCACGTCTATGTGTAGTATCACATTTACGATGTTACATTAAAGCCACCAGAACCTTAAGATGTGCAGTATCAGCATTCTTTATCAGCCATAAATAACCGCATAAGAAAGTGTCGGTTCAGACTATTTCAAGATGGCTGAAGCAGGTGTTGCTTGATGCAGGTATTGATACTGACAAATTTAAATCTCATTCCACCAGGGCGGCATCAACAAGGATTTGGATGTCCCAATAGACCATATCCTTGCGGCCGCAGGATGGGCAAGTGAAAGGATGTTTCACAAGTATTACCATAAGGCGATTACAGTACCTGTGGTTATTTGGTGGTGCTGTACTGGATTCAGTATTAAGTTTTCCCTTGTGATAAAGGGGTTACTATTGTTGTGATAAATTAACCATTAACTGATTGCATCTATGTTGTGGTTATGCATTGTTGATTGCTTTACTCATTTAGAGTCAATCAATGCAGTGAGACGCCTGGATTTGAATCTACGGCATGAAATCACAGAGCTTTAAAATCTTCACGCAGTCACTCACGTGTGAAGTAAAATAGTAAGATTAAACGAGAACTTACCCGTTTGAAGTTTGATCTTTATTTTATGAGGAGTTACGATGAGGGACTACGTGCCCTCCACTCCCACCCCTCATAAAGGTCAACTGGTAGTTCTAGTCTTCATGTATCTTACTATCATACTTCAGTAATTCCTGCACCATTTTCTATGTTTCCATGTTTCTATAAAAACCTCATGAAAAGGTCAAGTTTAAAGAATTTTCAAAAATTAAATCGTGATTTAAACCAATTGCTCAGATGGAATATGCTGCGTTGTTCCACATTTGTTTGGAATGTAACTTATATAAGGATTTGAAGTTGCCAGAATCATAAAGTAAATAAAGCACAGAAACAGGCCCTTCAGCCCAACTTATCCATGCAGACCAATATGTCCCATCCGAGCTATCGCATCTGCTCACGACTGCCCATATACCTTTAAACATTTCCTATCGATGTATCTGTCTAAATGTCTTTTGAATGTTGTTATTGTACCTGCCTCAACAATGTTATCTGTCGACTCTTTTCCGATACCCACCAACCTCAATGTGAAAAAGTTGAGGTTCCCTTTAAATCTTTTCCCTTTCACCTTAAACCTATGTTCTGTAACTCTTGATTTTCCAACCCTGAGAGAAATTACTCTGCATTCATCTGCTCACCTCATGATTTTCTGCATTTTCATTTGTCATTACTCAACCTACTTTCCTGTCTGGTCAAGATACTGTTGTAATTCTTGATAACCATCATTACTGTCCACAATAACACCAATGTATTTACTGTGATGTGACCAACATTCTCAATTACAAATTGCGGCAATACAAGATCACTTCTGTTATTTTGTTTTGGCTTTGTGTTCATCTATGATTTATTAAAAAATCACATCAAAATATCTTTAAAAGTGTAATCTAAATGTTGTGCTGTTGTTATTGCATTACCAAGCCCCACGCCAAGGTGAATTTAAAAGAGAGTTAGATAGAGCTCTTGGGGATAGCGGAATCAATGGGTATGGGGAGGGCAGGCACGGGTTACTGATTGTGGATGATCAGCCATGATCACAATTAATGGTGGTGCTGGCTTGAAGGGCCGAATGGCCTCCTCCTGCACCTATTTTCTGTGTTTCTATGTGATGATCTAGCCAATTGCTAGGAATGGGAAAATAAAACCAAAGTGCTCATCTGTTTAAAAATAAAATCATTCTGTTGATCCTCCAATAAAAGTAATTAACTTTGTATCATCATTTCTAATTCAGAATTCCTACCTCCCATTTTTCTCACATTCAATCCAGGCAGGCAAACCGGCAATTTATCATGATGTGCTGTGTAAATAATTACATTAAATAAGTTGAATGAACATAATGTGCTGTTAATTTGCTATGCTACTCAACATACCTGTTCATTCTAAAATTTGCAATTCAACTTTTATACAACACACCTTTTTCAGAGCTTTATTTTTAAAGTGTTCTAGATTTCAAACATGTATTCTACCAAAGATGAAAAAGTTCCAGCATTGAGATGCATCCCACTCAATTGACCTGCTATTGCACAAAATTCTTCCATTTCTCTTGTTCCTCCATGACTAATGAAACATTCAAATTTTGAGGAGAAAATATAAATTCTTCAAACCATGTTTTTTGACTATTGCGGTTGCTAATTGTTATGGTGATCACAAGCTTCAGAGTGCTGCATTCCATTTGATGCAAAGTACAAATGAAATAATTTTAAAACCTACCATTAAATAAAATTGTGCACATACCTTATACAATGAATCATACTTTAGAAAATGAAAATGTACAAAATTTATAACATACATCATAGCATGCATTCAAAACAATATAAACTAAGTCCTAGTGAAGGAAATAATAGGAAGATTTGAGATTAAAAGTTCCTGCAAAAATTGATTTCAAGGCAGTTCTTCATGAAAGTGACAGACAAAGAAATAAAGATGTTTGAGAACATAAGAGTAGAAATTTGACATTTACCTTCTCAAATGGAATTTTGGTGGTTTTAAACATTAACTTCTGCATGAATTTTGGTGGGCACGAAACATAGAAAAGTAACCAAAATAAAAAAAGGGGCAGGAGTAGGTCATTTGGCCCTTCAAGCCTCCTTCCTCATTCATTATGATGATGGCTGATCCACTGTCTCAATAGGATATACCTGTCCATTGTTCCATCAGGACTTTGCAGGTGAAATAAAATATTTCCAAGTTTGCCCGTAGCACAAAGCAAGCTGGGTTTGTAAGATGTAAGAAGGATGCATAGTCTTTAAGACAATTTAAACTATTCTGAGTCAGTCTGAAATCGTATAACGTGGATACATGTGGTGTTATTCATTGTGGTAATATGAACACAAGTACAGAACTTGTGATGTACAAGGTGATAGATTAAGAAATGTTTATGTGCAAGGAGATCTAGATGTCCTTGTACAATAGTTACTGAATTTGAGCATGCAGATGCAGCAAGCAGTTGGTAAAGTAAACCGATTGTTGGACATTGCAAGAAGGTTTGACGATGGGAGCAGCATGTCCTTCTACAAAATTATAGCGGCTGCTGAAACAAGACGGAGTATTCTGAGCAAATATATTCACATTACCAAAAAAAACACATTCACCACAGATGTAATGCAGGGAAGATCCCTGTGATGGCATGAGGATACATTGAATAGGCTGTGTTTGTATTCTTGACAGAGTTCAGAAGAATTAGGAGAGTTCCTGTTGAAATAGACATAATCCTTACAGAGTTTGACAGGTTAATTGCAGGGAAGATATTTCCCCTAATTAAAGAGTCTTGAACTCGGTATTACAGTCTCAAAATAAGAGGTAGATTATTTAGGACTGAAAGATAAATTTCTTCACCAGTCACTGAGGTGTTGCTCACTCACACAGTTTATGCAAATCCACTTTGTAATGTCTGCATCCTCATCACCATTAACATTCCTATTTAATTTTGTGTCATCAGAAAAAATAGAAATATTCCATTTATACCCCTCAACCAATATTTCAGGCTAACGGGTCAAACATAGAAACATAGAAACATAGAAATTAGGTGCAGGAGTAGGCCATTCGGCCCTTCGAGCCTGCACCGCCATTCAATATGATCATGGCTGATCATCCAACTCAGTATCCCGTACCTGCCTTCTCTCCATACCCTCTGATCCCTTTAGCCACAAGGGCCACATCTAGCTCCCTCTTAAATATAGCCAATGAACTGGCCTCGACTACCCTCTGTGGCAGAGAGTTCCAGAGATTCACCACTCTCTGTGTGAAAAAAGTTCTTCTCATCTCGGTTTTAAAGGATTTCCCCCTTATCCTTAAGCTGTGACCCCTTGTCCTGGACTTCCCCAACATCGGGAGCAATCTTCCTGCATCTAGCCTGTCCAACCCCTTAAGAATTTTGTAAGTTTCTATAAGATCCCCTCTCAATCTCCTAAATTCTAGAGAGTATAAACCAAGTCTATCCAGTCTTTCTTCATAAGACAGTCCTGACATCCCAGGAATCAGTCTGGTGAACCTTCTCTGCACTCCCTCTATGGCAATAATGTCCTTCCTCAGATTTGGAGACCAAAACTGTACGCAATACTCCAGGTGTGGTCTCACCAAGACCCTGTACAACTGCAGTAGAACCTCCCTGCTCCTATACTCAAATCCTTTTGCTATGAAAGCTAACATACCATTCGCTTTCTTCACTGCCTGCTGCACCTGCATGCCTACTTTCAATGACTGGTGTACCATGACACCCAGGTCTCGCTGCATCTCCCCTTTTCCTAGTCGGCCACCATTTAGAAAATAGTCTGCTTTCCTGTTTTTGCCACCAAAATGGATAACCTCACATTTATCCACATTATACTGCATCTGCCAAACATTTGCCCACTCACCCAGCCTATCCAAGTCACCTTGCAGTCTCCTAGCATCCTCCTCACAGCTAACACTGCCCCCCAGCTTAGTGTCATCCGCAAACTTGGAGATATTGCCTTCAATTCCCTCATCCAGGTCATTAATATATATTGTAAATAGCTGGGGTCCCAGCACTGAGCCTTGCGGTACCCCACTAGTCACTGCCTGCCATTGTGAAAAGGACCCGTTTACTCCTACTCTTTGCTTCCTGTTTGCCAGCCAGTTCTCTATCCACATCAATACTGAACCCCCAATGCCATGTGCTTTAAGTATGTATACTAATCTCTTATGTGGGACCTTGTCGAAAGCCTTCTGGAAGTCCAGATACACCACATCCACTGGTTCTCCCCTATCCACGCTACTAGTTACATCCTCGAAAAATTCTATAAGATTCGTCAGACATGATTTACCTTTCGTAAATCCATGCTGACTTTGTCCAATGATTTCACCACTTTCCAAATGTGCTGCTATCCCATCTTTAATAACTGACTCTAGCAGTTTCCCCACTACCGATGTTAGACTAACTGGTCTGTAATTCCCCGTTTTCTCTCTCCCTCCCTTCTTAAAAAGTGGGGTTACGTTTGCTACCCGCCAATCCTCAGGAACTACTCCAGAATCTAAAGAATTTTGAAAGATTATTACTAATGCATCCACTATTTCTGGAGCTACTTCCTTAAGTACTCTGGGATGCAGCCTATCTGGCCCTGGGGATTTATCGGCCTTTAATCCATTCAATTTACCCAAAACCACTTCCCGACTAACCTGGATTTCACTCAATTCCTCCAACTCCTTTGACCCGCGGTCCCCTGCTATTTCCGGCAGATTATTTATGTCTTCCTTAGTGAAGACGGAACCAAAGTAGTTATTCAATTGGTCCGCCATATCCTTGTTCCCCATGATCAACTCACCTGTTTCTGACTGCAAGGGACCTACATTTGTTTTAACTAATCTCTTTCTTTTTACATATTTATAAAACTTTTGCAGTCAGTTTTTATGTTCCCTGCCAGTTTTCTTTCATAATCTATTTTTCCTTTCCTAATTAAGCCCTTTGTCCTCCTCTGCTGGTCTCTGAATTTCTCCCAGTCCTCTGGTATGCTGCTTTTTCTGGCTAATTTGTACGCATCATCTTTCGCTTTGATACCATCCCTGATTTCCCTTGTTATCCACGGATGCACTACCTTCCCTGATTTATTCTTTTGCCAAACTGGGATGAACAATTTTTGTAGTTCATCCATGCAGTCTTTAAATGTCTTCCATTGCATGTCCACCGTCAACCCTTTTAGAATTAATTGCCAGTCAATCATGGCCAAAACAGGTCATGAGCATCAATGGATGTATTTCTATCAAAATGTCTGGAATTCTGAACCATTTCAGAGGCTATAGAATGATAAACAGAGCAATCATTATCTATATTTGCGCCTTTCAAAACAGTGCGATGCAGAATCATCAAACCTTTGAAACGTTTCAGTTTTAAGCCTCATTAAGAAAGTAAAAGAATGTTTCACTTTCTTTTATTTTGTAATTGCAATGGACCCTTGGTTCTCATGTATGTTTTTGCACCTTTCATGGAGGCAAACACAGTCATTATTTAATTCATCTTTTCACTCCTCATTGCTCTTTTAACTTCCAACTTTGATCATTTTCCTCCAAGTACAAAAAAACAATTGATTGTATAGTCAACTATTTTCACCAACCAATTAGCACAGCCACAGGAAATGTGATTTTCCTTTTTGAACTAAAGGCAAATGAATGGGTTCCTCACTGTAATTTGATGAACTCTTATAAAGTGAATTTCTAAAAGAAACACTTGCAAATATTTGGATGAATCATGTATAGATGGGAAGGAAAATGGTTTTGACTGTTGGTGATCTAGATCCATTCATGGGGAAAAAATCAAATATTGTGGAGGCTACTAGTTGAGATAAATTATAGTAAAGCAAAAGACAGATGAATGCGTGTGCTTAAATCTCTTCATTGCTTCATGCCTCACAACCTGCCTTCATTTCCCCAACAACCAACTGCTCACCAAACTCTTTGGTCTTCTCACATTGGACCCACTGTATCCTTACCATTTCTGTATTGTTCATCTGCCAATATTAGAGCAAGAGCATCAAGGGTGATGTCTGAATACATATCATTTACGAATGCATGGAGATTTGTCATTTAAAAAGCTGTTGCAGCTTGGCCGATTGAAAATTGCTAAGCTGACCTATGTAGATTTTAGTGAGAAAGCAGAGTATGAATTTTCAATTTTTTGATGATATAGCCGAATTTGAGAATAACATGATATTGGGGTTCTGTCATGTTGGATATGTGATTTATGAGGAGGATACAAAGGGGCTTTGAAGCAACTTAGCCAAGTTATTGAGAGGGAAAATGCTTGTCAGATGTAATTAAATGTGGATAAAAGTTATCCAATTCGGTATAATAAACACAAAAGGTGATTATTATTGAAAAGGTTGATGATTGGAAATTATTGCTGTATAAAGGGATCTAGATGCCCTTGTACATCTTGGCATGTACATGGGCAAATATTGAAAGCAAACATGCAGGTGAATCTGGAGTAAGAAAGTAAATCATAAATAAACTAAATTCATTGCAAGATATTTTCATGGGAGCAAGGAAGTCTTGCTACATTTATATTCAGCTTTGGTGAGGCCACACCTTGAATTCTCTGCAAATTTAATCTCATTATCTACACAAGGATGTAATTGTGAAAGTTCAGGTCTATCAAACAACCAACCTACCAAACAACCTACTCCTGCTCCAGTTTCTTACATTCTCACATACTATGAATCACTTAAGGTTAACTTGTAGGTACAGCCACAATTACAATGGCAAATAATATGTTGCCCTTTATTGCAAGAGTATTAGAGTACAAGAATAAAGATGTTGTAATGAAGTTATAAAAGGTCGTAAGACTTCATCGGGAAAGTTCTACATAGATCTGGTTTCTTTTTGCAACACAATATATATTTGTCACAGAAGGAGTTCATGACAGTTCACTAAATTAATTCTTGAGCTGGATGAGGAACAATTGGGCAGGCTAGCCCTATACTCTAGAATATTGAAGAATGAGAAATGATTTCATTGAAGAATACAAATTCTTCTGCATTACATGGGTGATGTTTATGTACATAGGTTTTAGGAGCAGAATTAGGCCATTCGGCTAATAAAGTCTACTCCACCATGGCTGATCTATCTTTCCCTCTCAACCCCATTCTCCTGCCTTCTCCCCATATCCCCTGACACCTTAATCTCCGCCTTAAAGATATCCATTGACTTGGCCTCCACTGCCGTCTGTGGCAATGAATTCCACAGATTCACCACCCTCCTCATCTCCTTTCTAAAGGTACGTCCTTTTATTCTGAGGCTAAGGCCTCTGGTCCTAGACTCTTCCACTAGTACAAACAGTCTCTCCACATTCACTAAATCCAGGCCTTTCACTATTCCCCAGTTTTCACCCACTATTCACTCAATTTTCCTTGACTAGAGTTCAGTTCAGTTTATTTTATTACCACATGTACACCGAGGTACAGTGAAAAGCATTTTGTTACATGCTAACCAGTCAGCAAAAAGACAAAACATTATTACAATTGAGCCATTTACAGTATATAGATACACAATAAGGGTATAAAGTTTAGTGCAAGGTAAAGCCAGCAAAAGTCTGATTAAGGATAGTCCGAAGCTCACCAATGAGGTAGATAATAGTTCAGTACCGCTCTCTGGTTGTGGTAGTATGATTCAGTTGCCTGGGAAGAAACGGTCCCTGAATCTGGAGATTTGAGTTGATAATGCTGCTGTCCTTGCCAAGGCAGCGTCAGGTATAAATGGAGTCAATAGAAGGGAGGTTGGTTTGTGTGATGGTCTTGGCTGCGTCCATAATTGCTGCAATTTCTTGCGGTCTTGGATGGATCTGTTCCTAAACCATGCTGTGATGCATCCTGATACATTCTGTGGTGCATCAGTAGAAGTTGGTGAGAGTTGTAAGGGGACATGCCAAACTTTCTAAGCCTTCTAAGGAAGTAGACGTGCTTTCTTGGTCGTCACTTCAACATGGGTGGTCCAGGAGAAGTTGTTGGTGATATTGACTCCTAGGAATTTGAAGTTTTCAAACATCTCTACCTACTATTGTGTATTAAAGAACTGCAGATGCTGCTTTATACCAAAGATAGACACAAAATGCTGGAGTAACTCACCGGGACAGGCACCATCTCTGGATAGAAGGAATGAGTGACGTTTGAAGTCGAGACCCTTCTTCAAACTATTCCTTCTATCCAGAGATGCTGCCTGTCCAATTGAGTTACTCCAGCATTTTGTGTCTATCTACTTCTACTAGATTGGAAAGTCTATAACCACAGTCACAGTTTCAAAGTAAGAGATCAGACATTCATGACTGAGATGAGGAAAAAATATTATGAATTTCAAAAACCAAAGGAAAAACTAAATCTGTTCTAAAAGAGGAAATCACATAGAGTACTTTACAATTATCAGATTATCTGATTATCAGATTATTATAGTCAAATAACTAATATTGAAATACTATTGAGCTGCATAAAGGAATAACATTTGCTATGGATGTTCTAAATATGTTTTCAGTAAAATAAAGACAGTGTATACTTATTTCAAAGTGGGTCAATACTAACCTGGACCACATTGACCTCAATCTGTCCAGTTCCTCATGCATGCCTCCCTTACTATCACCACAGCCGCTCTTTCCTTTTGCAGCCTCATGGGTCAAATTGTTTTGTCAGGCCTCAGTACACCAGCCATTCGTCAAAGCGAAGTTCAAGATTGGTGGCCTGATCTCAGGTGGTGAGACCAGCACCAGTCTACACTTCTGGGATTTTACAGTTCATTAATATCAAAGGCTGTTTAACAGTTTCAAATTATATCTACAATTCGTAAGCATAAAAATAAATCTCAAAAGGATTTACACTATTTCAAATGAGTAAAGTTTACCTAATAGGAAATTTAAATGATTTAAATTGCTCAAATGTTAAGATAAAATAAAGGGTTAAAAACAAAGCAGTTGGCTTTTCAAATGCCACAAATGGCTGGTGTAAAGCTGTGACCCAGTTATAACCTGCATTTGGTCCCACAGCTCAAAACATTTTGACCTCTATCTCATCTCCGATTTATATGCAGAGGCGCATAAATTAAAGGTGAGCTGACACAAGAACAACAGTTCTCTGCTGAACCAATGGCAAATGGTAAACATAGTTATACAAATTAGAGTCAAGTATTCTGATTCTTCCAATGAATTTTGAACAAGTGAAACAAAATGGCAGGAACTGAGCTAGTAAACCAACCTATCTCATAAACTGCAAGTGTAGAAAAACTAACTCACACCAGTATAATTTCACACAAGCTTTAAAGAATACATTTAAAAAGAAATGAAACTTGTGCTCAGATCATGTCGTTGCTTTTTAGCTTCCTCAGAACCTCTAAGTTACAGTTTAAAAGGATTCTTTGGAAGAGAGACCTGTTGGAAATTGTGTCATAATGTATGCCACTGTTTGGGACCAATAGACGAAGGTAATTTTCTTTATTACTATGCAATTGTTATGGCAAGGTGCATCGAAAAGTATACTGCAAAGAAATGCATCCATTTATTCTCTCATTGTGGTGTCTTAAAATAAAGTATTTTATATAATACAATAAAGTCAACAGCAGCTTAAAGCCATGTCCAACAATAAGTGCCCAAAAAATAATTGATGGCCAGACCTGAGATCAGCCCAGTCCACACTGATGCTCATTAGACTTTAAAAAAAAGACAAAAAGTGTTCGAATAACTCAGCGGGAAGACAGCAACTCTGGAGAATATGAGTAGGTGTGGCGGCAGCCTATACACGGGCCACTTATACTCGAACCCTCGTCAGGAAGTACGAGGGCGGGCACGTGACGTCATGGGCTAGAGGGAGTGTCCTGGTACTTAAGGTCATCTCACCTCGAGACCACCAGGAGTTCAACCGGTAGCTGAGCCCGAGGGAACAACCTCGCTCAGCTACAGCAACACTGTTATGATAGTCGGCACCAACCTAACGTGTCAGCACTGAATAAACGACTCTGAACCGACCTGACGTCTCACCTTTATTCAACACGTCCGGTGCCGCTATATTGGTGACCCCCGACAGTCCAAATTGAAATTTGGATTTTACGCACGCAGCCTCAGGAGGGAGACCTGATGTCTACAGCCGGCTGCCCAGCCCTGCAGAACTACGCTGCCGCCAACCCGGCCCTGCAGTGAGGTATGCCGCTACATCTGGGATGCCGCCGCTTCCCCACCAGCTGCTGCTCACCAGAGCCGAGAAGCCGCGACTGCCGCCACTCTCCTGCTCCCGGCAACGGACCAGGTCCCGCATTCAACCCCCACACCGCTCCAGGCCTTGTGTGACGGCCGCCGAGCTCTCCCGCATGACCTGCCCGGAGCCGACCACCGGAGCGGAGAGGTTATACCAGCTGCCGCTGGCCCACCAGCTGCTGCAGGAGCTGCGAGCGTAGCAGCCTCCTGCCCATAGCAAACCCGACGCACGCCCGACGGCCCCTGGAGCGGAGAGAGTACCTGCCGCTCTCCCACTCCCGACAACGGATCTGGCCCCGGCCTCGCACCGTGAACACGGCTCCAGGCCCTGCACTGCACCGGGCCTCTCCGCTCCAGGCCCTGCCCCGGCCTCACCTCACCACGGACCCGGCACTGCAACAGGCTCGCCGCGGCTCCACGCCCAGCACCGCTCCTGGCCACACTGCAGCCACGGCTCCACGCCCAGCACCGCACCTGGCCTCACCGCAGCCACGGCTCCACGCCCAGCACCGCACCTGGCCTCACCGCAGCCACGGCTCCACGCCCAGCACCGCACCTGGCCCCGCCGGCCGCTGCCGAGGGCCTGGCCACCCGATAGGGCGGGCTTACCTGGGGCGCCTGCCGAAGACGCTCTTCTACTCCTCACCGGCGTGGACTCCGAAGATCCCTGGGCGCTGGCTGGCTGCCTGTCCGGCCCAGGGATTCAATTGCTGGTGAAGGCCGCCTCAGCCGGCCGGCAAAATGGCCGCCGCGGCCTCCCGAACAAGCGGCAGAACAAACTACAACTATAATGGCCGCTGAGAAAAGCGAACTCACCTGACCGCCATCCACAGCGCCACCTTCCGGCCGGATGCCGTCACTGCAGCCTCACCGCCGTCCACAACGCCACCTTCCAGCTGGATGTCGTCCCTGCAGCCTGACTACTGGCAACAGCGCCACCGTCAGGTCGGAGGCTGTCACTGCAACGCTGCACAGCTTTCCTATCCTGCACTATGAACACTGGACAATTTGAACTTTGGACACTGATTGCACTGTAATTTGTGTTGTTACTGTTCCTTTTGTGTTCACTGCATCTCCACGCCCGGTTCAGAAATTGGTTTGTTTATTTTATTTTGTTTTTTCCCCTCAAAGATGACGACGTCTCCCAGCCATTGCTGAGGGCCGCATTTTACAGGACACTCTCCCTTAGCTGGTCGAGGAGATGCGACTGTGTCTTTTCTGTCCGGCGGTTACTGCATCGGTCCCCTCGCACCCCTCGGTACCTCGGGATCGCCCACGCAGAGCGTTACTGTGCCCGTGGGCCCTCCGTCCCGACCCACGCCCGGGGTGTCCCAGACCCACATGCAGTAGCCGCCCTCGACCATGCTATTCCTTCCTCTGGTTCTGGGGGGGGTCCTGTGGCGGCAGCCTATACACGGGCCACTTATGCTCGAACCCTCGTCAGGAAGTACGAGGGCGGGCACGTGATGTCATGGGCTAGAGGGAGTGTCCTGGTACTTAAGGTCATCTCACCTCGAGACCACCAGGAGTTCAACCGGTAGCTGAGCCCGAGGGAACAACCTCGCTCAGCTACAGCAACACTGTTATGATAGTCGGCACCAACCTAACGTGTCAGCACTGAATAAACGACTCTGAACCGACCTGACGTCTCACCTTTATTCAACACGTCCGGTGCCGCTATATAGGTGACATTTCAGATCCTTGTTTCGTCATTTCACAGTTCACTGATATCAAAAGCTTTTAGCAGTTTTTAATTGTTTCTAAGATTCTGAAACATAAGGAAAATTTAAAAGGATTTAAATATTTCAAATAAATAAAATGTACTTAACAGCAAATTTAAATTGGTTAAATATTAAGATTACATAAAGGATAAAAACAATGCAGTTGGCTTTTCAAATGTCACCCAGGACTGGTATAAAGGTAAGTCACACAGTTACAAAGTTCATCTGGCCCCACAGCAAGTTAGTTTAATATGGATCTTGTACAAATAATCGACACAACAATACCACAGGCAGGAGAATGGGGTTGAGAGGGAAAGATAGATCAACCATAATTGAATGGCGGAGTAAACTTGATGGGCTGAATGGCCTAATTCTGCTCCTGTCGCTTGTGAATTTATGACCATGAATACAGATTTTAGTATTCACAAAATTGGAGCCTTTGAGCAGACTGACAGGGAAAAAGATGGCCTTGAAATTACAGTGGTCTTTTGTCTAAAGGAGGTACAAGTGAGCAACTGACCACAAAAGGGGACAAATATATAGTTCCAAATTTGGATTATATTGCAAACAATGACTGTTAATAATTCAAGAACAACTCATGCAATTTAAGAACATATATATAATAATACCCTAGTATTCGTGAAAAATTATCTCCAAAATTTAGCTTCCATTTCCTTTTCAGAACACCAAGACGCCACTCCTGAATGTGGCAACACAATTGGATAGAGTGGTAAAGAGGGCATATGGCATGCTTTTCTACATTGGTTAGGCCATTGAATCTAATAGTTAGCAAGTCTTGTGCAGCAGTAAAAAAACTATAGTCAGGTCACATTTGGTCATTTGAGCACTTTTTTGGTCACCACACTGTAGGAATGGTGCAAAAACGTTGGAAGGTATGCATAAGATGTTCACTGCCTGTATTGGAGTATATCAATTATAAGGGGAGACTGGACAAGATGAGATAAATTCCTCTGGATTATCAGACATTATCAGGAAAAAAAAATGATAGAGGTATATAAAATAATATCAGGCCTAAATTGGCTAGAAAGACTTTTTCATTCCCAGGATGTAAAATTCAAATACTAGTGGCCATATGCAGTGCCCTCCATAATGTTTGTGACAAAGACCCATAATTCATTTATTTGCCTCTATACTCCACAATTTGAGATTTATAATAGAAAAAATCCAGAAAGTTGTTCTCCCCTTTTGGTGCGCCAGTTTCCTGGCAGGATGCCAGCCACAGTAGTGGGAGCTACGCAGTGTGATGATTATACTGCTCGCAGTCCCAAAACTTTTAAAATAAATCTCTGCAGCATTGCAGCGATACTCAAGGTTGTTTAAATGTACCGCTGTACCTCCTCCGAATTGCAAAAAGATGATAACTCACTCGTTTTTGTGTTTGGACGGGAGCTCCGCAACACCACACACCCCCTCGCGTAACCAGCTTGGAGGGGATGATGGTATTGAAAGCTGAGCTGTAGTCTATAAACAACAGCCTGACATAATTGTTTTTATTGTCCAAGTGGTCCAATGCGGAGTGGAGAGCCAGTGAGATTGTATCCTCCGTTGACCTGTTGTGATGGAAGACAAACTGTAGTGGGTCGAGGTTCTTGTTAAGGTAGGAGTTGATCTCCACCATAACCAACCTCTCAAAGCACTTCATCACCACAGATGTTAGTGCCACTGGTCAATAGTCGTTGAGGCACGTCACCTTACTCTTCTTGGGCACCGGTATTGCTGATGCCCTCTTAAAGCAGGTGGGAACCTCAGACCTCAGTAGTGAGAGGTTGAAAATGTTTGCAAAAACCTCAGCCAGGTTGTCTGCACAGGTTTTGAGAACTCGACCGGGTATACCATCAGGTCGGGCGCTTTCCGAGGGTTCACCCCCCCGAAGGATCTTCTGACGTCAGCCTCTGTGACTGTAACTGTAATACCATCAGGGCGTATGGTGGCTCAGGAAGGCATATCAATGTTCTCCCTATCAAAGCGTGCGTAGAACACATTGAGCTTGTCATGGAATGATGCTTCGCTGTCGCTCGAGCTGCCTCCTGGTTTTAGCCTTGTAGGAGGTGATGGCATTCAAACCCTGCCACAATTTGAGCGGAAGTCCCTTTTGGCCTTTTTGATGGCCTTGTCAAGGTCGTATCTGGACTTCTTATAGACCTCTACCTCACCAAACCAAATGCCTGGGATCTAGTCTTCAGAAGAATGCGGATCTCCTGGTTCATTCAAGGCTTCTGGTTAGGAAACACTAGGGTCAACATGATGCTTTACTATACTCCATACTGTGTCCAAAATCAATTCTTGGATCCTGTATCCAGTTCTACCAGCTGGTTCTGGGCACCTGCTCCATAGCAGGAATATTTACCCTTTTGTTGCATTGCTGTGAAATGCTGGTTTTACAAATTCATTGATACATAATATTTAACTTACATTTCTAGATAAGGTTTTATATTACATAATGGTGAACCAATTTAAAAGATAACTGAAATAAAACAAAAACAAAATCTGCAGAAAGGGGAGTCTGATAAAAAATAATTAACTTCAAACAATTTTTTTCCCCACAAATTCTGCCTGAGGGCTAATGTAAAGGACCATTGTTTATTTTGTATCCTGGAACTATATTTGATTAATGAATGTGTACTTTTCATTAGTGGATTGTTCTGAATTATAGGATCATCATTTTATAGAAAGATTGCTTTGTGAATACCATCGTTATTATTTCTTATATATCACTTCATAGAGAGAATCCTCCATGGTTAAACCTGCCATGATTATCTGAACCTAAAAAAAAAATGATTACAGTATTGTAGACAGACAGGTTGTCAAATATAAAATGGAACAAAAAATAAAATAGTTTGTAAGTTAATGTTTGTGTACTGGTATATAATGATTTTTATTAAACTTTATTTAAAAACATCATTTTATTATGTTCTCAAAATAAGAACCTAGAAATTTTACCCCTTCATCTCACAAATATATTGGCATAAAAGAGACACTAGAGATTGTTGATGCTAGAAGCTGAAGCAAAGAAACAAACTGCTGATTGAGAACTCAGCACGGTGGTGCAGAGGTAGAGTTGCTGCCTTACAGCGCCAGAAACGCAGGTTTGATCCTGATCACGGGTTCTGTCTATACAGAGTGTGTACGTTCTCCCCCATGATCTGCATGGGTTTTTTCCGCGTGCTCCGTTTTCCTCCCACAGTCCAAAGACGTACAGGTTTGTAGGTTAATTGGCTTCAGTAAAAATTGTTAATTGTCCCTAGTGTTCGTTGGATAGTGTTAGTGTGCGGGGATCGTTGGTCAGCGTGGAATTGGTGAGCCAAAGGGACTGTTTCCACGCTGTATCTCCAAACAAAACTAACCTCAGTGGGTCCATCTGGGGGGGAGGGTGGGGGGAGGAATTGAAGATGTTTCCGATTAAGGCTTTGCATCAATCGTGAGAATGAAGAGGGAGGATAGCCAGTATAAAAAGAAGAGGGGGAGGGGGTGAAACAGGTACTAGTAGATGATGGATGTACTGAGGAGGGTTGAAGTCTGACTGGCACATGAAGGCAGGTCGGAGAAGAGAGGTGGAGTTGGGGGACAGATATAAATGGGTGATTAACATAAATACAAAGACTACCAGAGCTGGAATCTGATAACTAAGAAGAATAATGATGGGACCCATTAGAGGAGAAGTGGAGGACAGATGGAATCAGATGGGATAGGGGATATGTGTAGGAAGGATCTGCAGATGCTGGTTTCAACCGAAGATAGATAAAATAAGCTGGAGTAACTCTTCAGAAGGGTTCCTGCTGTTGGGGATCCAGAACAGTTTAAGAAGAAGGGGTAGGCCATTTAGGACTGAGATGAGGAAAAACTTTATCACCCAGAGAGTTGTGAATCTGTGGAATTCAGTGCCAGTGGAGGCCAATTCACTGGATGTTTTCAAGAGAGAGTTAGATTTAGCTTGGGGCTAAAGGAATCAAGAGATATTGGGAAAAAGCAGGAAAGGGGTACTTATTTTAGATGATCAGCCATGATCATATTGAATGGTGGTGCTGGCTCGAAGGGCCGAATAGCCTACTCCTGCACATATTTTTCTATGTTTCTATGTCTTAACCCAAAATGTCACCCATTCCTTCTCTCCAGAGATGCTGCCTGTCCTGCTGTGTTACTCCAGCTTTTTGTGTCTATTTGGGAGAGGGGATATAGTGGGTGCATTGTGTGGGTAGTAGGTGGATGGAACCAGGGGGAAGAGAGAATAAAAATGGTTGATGGATGCTGGAAAAAGGGACAAAAATGGTAGTACAGGATATGGATCAGAAAGAGAGAGGGGAGAATACATGACAGAAAGATTACTTGAAATTGGAAATAAAATGTTCATACAAGCGGGTTGTAGACTGCCCAGGTGGAATATGGAATCTTGTTTATCAAGCTGCATTAGGCCTTAACCTGGCAGCGGAGAAGGCTGAGGATGGTCAGGTTAGTGTGGGAATTGGAAGGAGTCTGAAATGGCAAGCAACTGGGTGTTTGGAATGGCCATTGAGGACATAGCTCAGGTACTTTGTAAATTGTCATCTAGTCTGCATTCTGTCTCACTGATGTAAAGAGATCCACTTAGGGAGCACCAAATGCAGTAGATGAGGATGGAGGAAATGCACATGAATCTTTGCCTCACCTGGAAAGGCTGTCTAGATCTCCTGATGGTGATGAGGGAGGAGGCTACATAAGCTACCCACCTGCGATTGCCATGGATCAGAAAGGGATGGCTAGGGATGGATGAGTGGAGTCATAGTCATAGTGTGGAAACAGGTCCTCTGGCCCTACTTGCCCACAACGACCAACATGTCCCATCTAAACCAGTCCCACCTGCCTGCATTTGCCCCATATCCCTCTAAACCTGTCCTATCCATGTAGCTGTCTAAATGTTTCTTAAATATTGTGATATTACCTGTAGACAGTTACAGAAGTAATGGTCCCTGGGGAAGCCGGAAAGAGTTGGGGAGGGGAGTTGGTGGATGCAACCAAGTGGATGAAGATGGCAAAAACTATGTGCTGTATGCGGAGGCTAGTGAAGTGAAAGGTAAGGAATTGCCAACCACTATCTCTGTCCTGTTGCAGGGGAGGTGGGGTGGTGAGAGAATAATTCTGAGCAACATAGAAAACAGAGGAAATACAAGAGCGGATTCCATTAGCCAATGCCATTCCCTAAATGGGAAGTCATGTTTCTGAAAAATAACATTTCACATGTCCTCGAATGAAATGCCTCATTTTGAGAGCAAATTTAATGAGTATGGTGCAACTCGGAGAAAGGGAAGGCACCCCGTTATAAGTGACAGTGTGTGAAGAGGTGTATTCTAGGTGGCTGTGGGAATTAGTGAGCTGATAAATGTCAGTGGGTAGTCATAGATTGAGAGAGATCTAGAAAATGGAGGAAAATGTCAGAAATGGTCCAAATAAATTTACGAATGAGGTAGAAATTCGTAGTGAAGCAGATAAAATTGCCCTGATCTACCTCGTGCAGGAAGTCGCACCAATGCATTTGTCAATGTAATGGAGAAAAAGTTGAGGAGTGATACCATGGAAGGTTTATAGCAAGGACTGTTCTACATTGCCAACAAAAAGACAGACGCTGTTAGAATCCATGAAACTGCCATGACTAAACATTTGAACTTTATAAAGTGAAAGAATAATGTGAGTGTTGGCATGGACAAACTTTTTGTATCAAACACTATTTGGTAAATTTTTGCAGAGACAAATAAGCAAATCTTAACTCCAAATCTAAGCAAACATGAGCTGCAGGAAAGAGCTTTAATGTGGAAAATAAAAATAATGTGTTTCTTTAAAAATAATTATTTCTCCGAGAGAAAATGTACCAGGGTGAGGGATATTTACAGCAGGAGAGTTATGGGCTGAGGAAGAGTTGTTGGGTGGTGAGGGGAAAAAGGAAAATAATTCAGTGGGTAGGTGTGCAAATAGGAATGCCAAAGCTAGACAAATATTGGCAGCACTTGCAATCAATAAGAGTGAAAGTTTTCCTTAGGTGGATGCAAATGGTGGGGTTGGAGATTGTCGTTATAGTTGTGAAACCAATCCAATTCAGTGGAGAGACAGATGCAGGAAGAAAGATGACAATGAGGGAATGAAGCTGGTACTGTGGGAATTAGTTGAAGATATTTTTACTCCTTGAAGTTAACAAATATTGTTGCAAAAATAGTTAATTTATGGAATGTATAATTTTCACCTCCTCTTACCTGCTAGTTACCTTAGCTAATTATTTGATCAGTATTCCACAAATTGAGGTTCATATTATAATCCCCCTCCCAAATTGTGTATATTAAGGAATCAAGGAATATGTGTTTAGTACAGAAAAGTGGCACTGGGACAAAAGAAAATCAGACATTATCTTATGTATTGATAGAGCAGATGCAAGGAATTGCATGACCTACTTTTGTTTTCAACTTAACGTAAAAGCCAATCTGCTGGAGGAACTCAACGGCTCAGGCAGCATCTGTGAGGAAAATGGACAGTTGACATTTTGGGTTGAAATGTTCACTGTACATTTCCCTTCACAAATGCCGCCTGAGCCTCGGAGTTCTCCAGCAGTTAGGTTTTTGCTCAAGATTACAGATCTGTAGTTTCTTATGTCTTCCGTTTCTATTTCTTATGCTCTTATGTTAATATAAAAATGTGAATTAACTGTGTACAAACCGTAATAATTTGATCCTGTGTTCATTTTCTTGGCAAATTTTATCAAGCAATTTATTTCCTTGTCTCTCCTTGATAGCCATAGAACATATAACATAAAACATCATAATAAAAGGCACAAAGTGCTGGAGTAACTCAGGTGGTCAGCAACATCTCTGGAGAACTGTTCTGTTTTGTTGTTTTTGCACAATCCGCAGGCATTGCCACTTTCATTTCACTGTACAGCTTGTATGTGTATGTGACAAATAATGTTGACTTGACTTGGATAGGTGACTTTTCGGTTCGGGACCCTTCGTTAGCCTGATGAAGGGTCCTGACTTGAAATGTCACCTATCTATATTATTCAATGATGCTGACTTAGCCATTGAGTTACTCAAGTACTTTGTGTCTTTTTTTTGTAAACCAGCATTTGCAGTTTCTTGTCTCTAAATAAAACATTATGTTCCATGACTTAACCGTGATTAAGAGTTATCTAGCTAAGACTCATTTTTATTTCCAAAAAACAAATAAACTACTTGAAAAACATGAATTTGTCAGTTTTTTAAAAAGGATAAAGAACTAACAAAATGTTAGTTAACAAGCAGAGAATTGTGAGTGTTTCCGATCTAGAAATAGGCAGGATGGCAAATCATGGTCAAAATAAAATTGAAAGTGACATTATTGATATTATTTATTAGAGACATTCACATCATTTGATTTTATTACTGTACGATTTTAGGAAATTGTTTCTATGGGGGCATTTCACTGAAATCTATCATGTTTACAAAACTGACACAAAGCCAGGTAAATATAATCAATTTGAGCACTTGCAATTAACAAGAGTGAAAAATTGTTCCGTGGTTGGATGTAAACCGTCGGGGGGCCGCAGTGATAATTCTGAGACCAATCTAAACCCTGCCATGAAGATGAGAAAGCGTGGAGTGCAGCTCCCTGCCTTTGGTCCAACCCCCTGAGCTCCCGCATCATCAGCACCAGCATCCTCGCACACTCGGCCCTTCTCCTGCCGCACAGTCACATCGCAAAATACAAGGAGCCGCGCCACCACCCCGCTCACCTCTTTTTTCTTCTGTCCGCCTCCTAATTGAACGCAGAGCAGGAGGAGCAGCCAGGAGCCAGCCGTTACCAGGGGCAGCGGTGCCAACCTCCAGCTAGACGCCATTCCGATAACGGGGGGCAACGCCGGCCTCGCATCCCATTGGCTTAGGCGCAGGCGACGCAAAGGTTTCTGGAAGCTGTGGTCCCACGCTGGACCTTTAACGTTGGGAGATGGAATAATTGAACAACATTACCCAGAATGCCGTGGGTGCACCGAGGCTCGACCCTGGGAAATATCTGCCAGTTGGTGGCCCGTGCCGCGAAATACAGCGGAGAGAGATTCAGCTGCACTGAATGGTTGCACGGAGAAGCACCTTGACAGCAGCTCTGTTGACATCCATCCTTAAACTTGCCGAATGTCAATGACAATTTTTAAGGTAACTTTTAAGGCACTTTTTTTTTTTAACACCTACTGCTGAAACTTTGTTGAAAACCATTTAGGATTTTTAAAAACAATCATTAGCATATGTCATACCGACACTAACCAAACACAACAGACAACAAGCGAAGCACATCTGGGTGCTTATTTACTAAATCTCCGTCCTTTTGAAACGATTTCGATACGATTTGCCTCTATTAATGGTCTCGACCCGAAACGTCACCCGAGAGATGCTGCCTGTCCCGCAGAATTACTCCAGCATTTTGTGTCGTTCAGCATTTTGTGTCGTTCACGGTTCAATATTACCAAGCTACCCAATGAATATGAGGTGCTCACTCTGGCAATGGAGGAGGCCCTGGACAAAAGAGTCATTATGGGAATTATAGAGGAGTTAAAATGGTTAACTCGGGGATCCAATGCCTCAGCAGACCCAACACAAGTGTTTTGCGAAACAGTCACCAAGTTTACACATGGTCTAGCGGAAGCAAAGGAGGCCACATCGGAAACACCAGATGCACTAGATGAGGTTAGAGGAGACCTCTGTCTCACCTACAAGTATTGCTGGGTCTCAGGATGGAGGTGAGGGAGAAGGTATAGAGACAGGTGTTACAGCTCCTGTGGTTGCAGGGGAAGTAACTGGGGAGGGAGTGGTTTGGTTGGGAAGGAATGAATGAGCCATGGATTTGCGGAGGGAGTGGACTCTGCGGAAGGCAGATTGGGGTGAAGGATGGGAAGATGTGATTGGTGGTGGGATCATGTTTGAGGAGACAGAAATGTTGAACTATGATATGTCGGGTGCGGAGGGTGGTGGGGTGAAAGATGAGGACTTAGGGGTTTCTATCCTTGTTCCAACTGGAGGGAGGGAAGGAGAGTGAGAGCAAAACTTCTGGACACAGAGGAAATGCGGGTGAGGGATCCATCAATGACAGCAGGGAGGAAACGCTGCTGTCATGATTATTACAGAAAGGGCCATCTCAGATGTCCTAGAATGGAAAGCCTCATCTTGGTAGCAGATGAGGCAGACAGAGAAATTGATGGAAGGACAATTCAGAAGACTGATAAAAGAGGGGGGGGGGGGGAGTCTGGTGATGCATGATTTCAAGCTTCTGTACCTTCTATCAGACGTGAGCTGGGAAAAGATGGAATGGCCGGAGTGGGACAAATCTTTATTTTGGCTGCATTTCTGAGGCAGCATTTTAAAGGACCGGGTCTAATTAAAAACGTTGACAGCATTTTCATCATAACAATCTTGACTGTTTTAAGGTATAAAAAAACTGAATATTCACAAATGTATTCCACACTAATCGTCCTAAATAGTTAGTGGTTGTAAAACTTTGTAGTTGAAGAAAATTGTAATAAATCTGTCTCAAACAGTCTGTGGTAGACAAAAATGTTGGAGAAACTCAGCAGGTGTGGCAGCGTCACCTGCTGAGTTTCTCCAGCATTTTTGTCTACCTTCGATTTATCTAGCATCTGCAGTTCTTTCTTAAACAAAGAGTCTGTGGAGTCCATTATAAAAGGTGGTAAAACTCTCTTTAAAAAAGCACAATGGGATTGAAACCCTTCTGACTGATTCAGCAGATTTGCTGCAAACATTTCATTTTCTTGAAAATGCCACAGCGGTATTTAGTGATGAAAATGATGAGACTTATGGAAAAGAGAGAACAATTATTGATACTTTGCAGTTTGATGAAGTTGCAACATCAACGTATACAGAGTTGGAAAGTTACTAGAGAGTATTCGGAGGGATAAGTTCAGGCATTTGAATGGGCAAGAGCTGATTAGGGATAGTCAGCATGGTTCTGTACGTGGGAGGTCATGTCTCACAAATCTGATTAATTGTGTTGAAGACGTTGTAGCGGCACCTGCTGGTGCGCACAGGTAGTCGAACCCTGCGGTCGGGTGCCTCAGACATGTGACTCTGGGGAGGGGTTGTGTTACGTGCGCTTTCTCGGCGATGCCCTTTCAGTCGCTCTGGACCACCGTTGTGGCTGGATCTGTTTATTGGTTGTGTTGAGATACTTCGTCAGTTTACTTGTTTTGTTAATAAACTCGTTTGAACAATTGACTTGTCTCATCCGCCAAATTGGTGACCCCAAGGCGTCCAACCGAAGATTGGACGACAACATGCAGGATAATTACCTTCCCGTGCCACTCCCAACGCCCATCACAATGCAGTCAGCCTAAAACTGCCCGTGTTTTGGCCCGATCAGCCTCAGGTGTGGTTCGCCCACGTTGAGGCGCAGTTTCATCTGCACCACATCGTCGCGGAGGAGACAAGATACTTCCACATGGTAGTAGCCCTGCCGCAGGGGTCAGCCTCCCGTCTACTGCCTTATCTTCAGGACCCACCCGGAACCGCTAAGTATGACAGCCTCAAGGCCCTCCTTTTGCACACCTTCGGACTCAGCCGACGGGACCGTGCTGCCTGCATCCTTCACATGGACGGTTTAGGAGACCGGCGGCCGTCCGTCCTCATGGCCAGGATGCCACCGCCCATGCCAGTTGTTCGAACAGGCCTTCCTGGAGCAGATGCCTGATGATATCCGTCTAATGCTCGCTGGCGCGGACATCAACGGTCCCCAGCAGCTCGCGGAGCGGGCTGACGAACTCTGGATGACTAGGCATCAGCATATCTGCGCCATTAACCGCGTGCCCTCACCAGCACGGATTTCGCCTCGGCGGCTCCGCAAGGAGGGCACGCCCTCGTCTTCCACCGAAGAACCACAGCAGCGTCCTGAGACTGGCAGTAGGCACCGTTGGTGTTACTACCACCTCCGCTTTGGCGCAGAGACTCGACGCTGCCGCCATCCCTGCGCGTTTCGGGGAAATGCCTCAGCCAATCGGCCAAAACGACCGCCTCTATGTCCGCGACCGACATTCCGGCCACCTTTTCCTGGTGGACTCCGGCGCGATCGCCAGCATACTTCCCCGACCGACCGCAACACTCGTGCTGGTAAGAAGGGCCCCGTCCTCTCGGCCGTTACCGAGAGCGACATACGAATGTACGGTACGCGGACCCTTACCCTCACTTTCGACTCCCGCCCGTACAAGTGGAATTTTTATCATCGTGAACGTTGCCCAACCGCTCTTGGGAGCCGATTTCCTACGCGCTTTCTCCCTCATCGTCAATTTACGGGGCGGTCGCATGATTCCACGGTCGGACATCGGCACCGCACAGCCCGCCCCCGGCTGTCCCGCAGCTTGACGCTGGACATGGGCATTGTCTGGCGGTCTGACAGCCCATGGGCCTCCCCGCTACATATGGTTCCGAAACCATCTGGGAGGTGGAGACCGTGCGGTGATTACAGGTGCCTCAACACGGTAACCACGGCGGACCGTTACCCGGTGCCTCATACCCAAGATTTCTCCGCGCACCTCGAGGGCACCGCGCTCTTCTCTAAGGTAGACCTAGTCCAGGGTTATAACCAAATCCCCGTCCACCCCGATGACATTCCCAAAATCGCCACCATCGGCCTGTTCGAATGGCTTCGAATGCCTTTCGGCCTGAAGAACGCCGCGCAGGTGTTCCAACGGCTCAAGGGCCAGGTCGGACGGGGCCTGCCTTTTGTTTTCATTTATCTGGATGACATTCTGGTCGCCAGCGTTTCCCAGGCGGAGCACATCGCCCACCTCCGCCTTTTGTTTCAGCGCCTCAACGAACATGGCCTGGTAATTAACACCGCGAAGTGGCAGCTGGGCCTGAGTTCCATTTCGTTCCTGGGACACCGGTTTACCCCGCAGGGTGCTACCCCGCTCCCTGCGAAAGTGGAGGCCATCCGGCAATTTCCCCGGCCGCTCACTGTCAAGGGGCTACAGGAGTTCGTCGGCATGGTGAATTTTTATCAACATTTCGTGACGGTGGCTGCTGCCGTCATGCGCCCCCTGTTCCGGTGCCTGGCGGGCAAACCGCGGGACCTTGTGTGGTCCGCATAGGCGGACGCGGCGTTTGAGGGTGCCAAGGCAGCGTTAGCTGATGCCACCATGCTAGTGCACCCGCCCGCATCCGCCCCTTATGTGCTCACCGTCGACGCCTCAGATGCTGCTGTTGGTGCAGTTCTGGAGCAGTTCGTTGACAGCCGCTGGCAGCCGTCGGCGTTTTTCAGCCGGCAACTGCGGGCTCCAGAGTGCAAATGCAGCGCTTTCGACCGAGAGCTCTTGGCGCTCTACCTGGCCGTCAGACATTTCAGGTATTTCCTCGAGGGTCGCATGTTCACCGTGTTCACGGACCATAAACCCCTTTCGCCCTCAGTAAGATTGCGGATCCGTGGTCCCGCCCAACAGCAGCGGCACCGTGACTACGTCTCTGAATACACATCAGATATCCGTTACATAGCTGGGAAGCTTAACATCGTGGCCGACGCCTTTTCCCGCCCCGCCATTTCGGCTCTCGACCACGGCGTTGACTACGGCGAGCTGGCAGCAGCGCAGCAGGCTGATGCCAGTATGGCGGTCTACCGCACCACCAGCACTGGCCTTCGGTTAGCAGAAGTTCCTTCCGGAAGTGTCATGGTCCTGTGCGACATCTCCACAGGACACGCCCGCCCAGTCATCCCGTTATTTGGAGATGGTGGGTTTTCGACGCGGTCCATGGTTTGGCCCACCCATCCATACGTGCGTCGTCCACCCTGTTGGCTGCCAAGTTCATCTGGCACGGACTCCGTAAGCAGGTGGCTGCCTGGGTCCGCGCCTGCATCCCGTGCCAGGCCTCCAAGGTCCAGCGACACGTACGGACTCCGGTGCAGGATTTCGCTGTCCCCTAGGGCAGGTTTCTGCACATGCATGTGAACCTTGTCAGTCCCTTGCCACATTCCCGAGGCGCCATGCACCTGCTCACCATCATGGACCGTTTCACGAGGTGGCATGAGGCGATTCCACTTTTGGATACCTCCGCCGAGGTTTGCGCCTGGGCTATGGCGGCCCACTGGATCGCCCAGTTCGGGGTGCCCTCCGTCATCACCACGGACCGAGGGGCCCAGTTCACCTCTTCCTTGTGGTTGGCCCTGGCACAGCTCTACGGCGTCCGGCTGCACCCAGATGACCGCCTATCACTCGCAGGCTAACGGGCTGGTCGAAAGGTTCCATCGAAACCTTAAGTCGGCGTTGAAGGCCTGGCTTACTGGTCCGGACTGGGTGGACCAGCTGCCCTGGGTCCTCCTGGGTATCCGTACCATGCCTTAGGAGGATTTGGCTGCTTCCTCGGCTGAGCTCATGTATGACCCGTCCTTGCGTGTGCCTGGGGATTTCCTGCCTGCCGTCCGCGGACAGCAGGTTTCAGCCTCGGCGTTGCAGCGGCACCTGCTGGTGCTCGCAGGTAGTCGACCCCTGCGGTCGGGTGCCTCGAACATGTGACTCTGGGGAGGGGTTGTGTTTCGCTCACTTTCTGGGCGATGCCCCTTCAGTTGCTCTGGACAACCGATGTGGCTGGATCTGTTTATTGGTTGTGTTGAGATACTTCGTAAGTTTACTTGTTTTGTTAAGAAACTCATATGAACAATCGACTCTCGTCTCATCCGCCAAAACGTGACCAAAACGTGACCGAAAAAGGCCGATGAAGGCAGAGCTGTAGATGTTGTGTACATGGATTTCAGTAAGGCATTCAGTAAACAAGGTTCAGCATGGTAGGCTGCTCTGGAAAGTTAGATCGCATGTGATCCAAGGAGAAATAGCTGAATGGATAGCAAATTGGCTTCATGGAAGGAAGCAGAGAGTGGTGGTGGAAGGTTGCTTCTCGGACTGGAGGCCTGTGACTAGTGGTGTGCCTCAATGTCAGTTCAGTGCTGGGCCCGTTACTGTTTGTCATCTACATCAATGATTTGGATTAGCCCACCAGGGGCGCCGGGGAGATGGCAGCCCTGCCGGCTACTGTTCGTTTTTTCCTTCTTTTTGTTATTTTTAGTTTGTTAAAAGTTTTGTTTTAATGTTCTTTGGTTTGTTTTATTTGGGGGGAGGGGGTAGGGGATCAGGGGAAACTTTTTTTCAGGTTCTTACCTTCCCGGAGATGTGATCAATTTTAGGATCACAATCTCCGGGCTCTGCGACCTAACATCGATGGAGCTGGAAGCCTCCTCGGACTGTCGTGAGCCCCACCGCGGGGCGTGGATTTAACATCGGAGCGGATCCCTTGCCTGGGATCGCTCTCACGTCGACCACCGTGGACTTACCATCAAGGGCTCGCAGTCTCGGTTGAGGCTGAGTCGGGATCTCCATCGTCGCGGAAGGTTCAACCAGTCCTGACGCAAGGTTCGACCGCCCGGCGCGGGGGAGCTGACATTCCCCCCGATGCGGGAGCGGATCACCTCGATGCGGAGGGCCCAAGCGCCGCCGGCTATGGGAGTCAAGATAGTCCCGTCACGGAGGGCACGAGGCCCACGACCGAGGAAGAACAAAAGGAAGGACTTTAACTTTATTTCGCCTTACATCACAGTGAGGATTGTGTAGGAGTCACTGTGGTGGATGTTCATGTTAAAATGTGTTTTTGAGTGACCTGTTACTTTTAATTGTATGACTGACCTGGCCAATGAAATTCCTCGTATGTTGCAAAACATACTTGGTGAATAAAGTGTGATTCTGATTCTGAGAACATACAGGGCAAGATTAGCAAGTTTGCCGATGATACAAAAGTGAGTGGTTTCGCAGATAGTGAAGATGGTTGTGAAAGATTGCAGCAGAATCTGGATCGATTGGCCAGGTGGGCTGAGGAATGGTTGATGGAATTTAATACAGAGAAGTGTGAGGTGTTGCATTTTGGGATGTCTAACAAGGGCAGGACCTACACAGTAAATAGTAGGCCTATGGGTAGTGTTGTAGAGCAGGGGTGATCTAGGAGTGCAGGTGCATGGTTCCTTGAAGGTCAAGTCGCAGGTAGATAAGATGGTCAAAAAGGCTTTTGGCACATTGGCCTTCATCAGTCACAGTGTTTCGTATAAAAGTTGGGAGGTCATGTTGTAGTTGTATACATTGGTGAGTCCGCATTTAGAATATTGTGTTCAATTCTGGGCACCATGTTATAGGAAAGATATTGTTGTTAATCCTGGCTATATTGGAGCAGCCATGGTATTAAAATTTAGTAAAGGCTTGTGTGCTGCTAGGCCATTTTGGTCAAGTTAAATGTGCTTTTGCAGAACTGGGACAAGCTGCTGAATGGTGCCAGTTTGTCTGTGGCCTAGATAAGAGCTGCAGGGAAAGAATGGGACATCCGCAGCATCTTCCAATAAGGTGTAAATTGCATGGAACTGATTGGGTCACTGCAAACCAGATATACATAGTGTAAATAATTTTGCAAAATCTTATTTGGATAGTTGTTGATTGGTTGTAATGTTGAGCTTTGTCTGGGTTGTCTGAATCCCAGAGCACATGCTGCATAATTCATCTGTGTTAACTTCCATCTCGAAGCTTCGTCAGATACATTGTATTAGTTACTGTGTTATTGGGTTAGGGAACTGTCTATCATGTACTGTGTTAATCGATATGTGTTATTGGACTGTATAGAGACCACCCCCATGTGGTTTGTCGCCTCAAGGTTCGGGGACCTATAAAAGGTAGGTCCCACGAGGTCCGATGTCGATCTTCTGGAAGAACGCTTGGGACTGCGTGACCCTTTGGAGTGTCTCTGCTTGCACAAGGCTAGACGGGCTTGGCTAAGCAGATACAAGGATCGAACCCACGGTGGTTAGGTATAGTAGAGTGGAAATGTTGTTGTGTTATCCAAAATAAAGTTTAGTTGCTCAAGTGCTTGATTCAGTTTTTTATTGACTAAAATTAGACTGGGAGGGGGGAGCTTAGAACAAGCTATTTACATTGTCAAGCTTGAAAGGGTTCAGAAAAGATTTACGATGATGTTGCCAGGACTAGAGGGTGTGAGCTATGGGGAGAGGTTGAGTAGGCTGGTTCTCTATTCCTTGGAGTGCAGGAGGATGAGGGGTGATCTGATAGAAGTGTATAAAATCATGAGAGGAATAGATTGGGTAGATGCACAGTCTCTTGCCCAGAGTTGGAGAATTGAGGACCAGAGGACGTAGGTTCAAGGTGAAGGGGAAAAGTTTTAATAGGATTCCGAGGGGTAACTTTTTCACACAAAGGTTGGTGGGTGTATGGAACAAGCTGCCAGAGGAGGTAGTTGAGGCTGGGACTATCCCATCGTGTAATTAACAGTTAGACACGTACATTGATAAGACAGGTTTGGAGGGATATGGACCAAGTGTAGCTGGGACATGTTGGCCGGTGTGGGCAAGTTGAGCCTAAGGGCCTGTTTCCACACTGTATCACTCTGAGCTACTGGTGGGAATATAGAACTAATTTCCTGAAATAGAGGCATTAAGCATTTTTTAAACTTGCCTTGCCATTTGATGTGCCATAACCCAAAAAGCTGTGAACCTAGGGGAAAATGTAGGGTTCGTCTGGATAGTTCTTTATTCAGCCAGAAAGTACAATTTAGGCCAAATGACCTCTATCAGTGCCATAAATATCAATGCTATGAATTAGGCAGATTGAGAACAGATGCCTTCAGATAAATCTCTGAGGTATGCTCTCGTGCTGCTTTCAGAATGACTTACCTGCTAGTTGAACGTAACTTTGGTTTTTCATATATGCAGACTGCTACAAATTTCTCTGCATGTAGCATGAAATTGTTTCCTTGATGTGGAGAAGATGGTCAGTATAATAATACAGTGGTATGGATTGGACCTGGAATAGTAACACTATCAGATAATCAATAACCATGAAAAAATTAATAAAACATATGAATAGCATTATAAAGTGGATAGGATGAGAGAACAGTGAAATTAATACATTGCTGTGCACCCCAAGGACCCAAATGAATAGCCATGAAACAGAGTTAGATTATTAAACAAAGTAGCAGTCCTTGAATCTTTTCAGTGATTATATTGGAATACAAGGGCCTTTTGTATGGTTTCTTGGAAAATAAGACATCTGCTCTCACAGCCAGAAAGAGGTGATTAATCAATGGCAAATATTAAAGTACTGGTGCAGCTCAGCAGGTCAGGTAGTATCTGTGGACTGAAATGGACAGATGGCATTTTGGGTCTGGACCCTGCAGACTGCTGGATCAGGGCAGACAAAGCTGGAACAAAAGAGGTGGAATTGTGGTAAAGCTTGGCAACTGATGAGTGGATACAGGAGAAGGGGGCGGAGGGGGAGCGGGGTGTTAATATATTGGTTAAAGGTGAAAAGGAGACAAAAGTGTGTTTGGTAAGTAAAGAGAACAGGAGGAGTGAAATTAAATGCCCGAGGGAGGGATATGCATGGAAGATGAGAGAGGATAAAGGGAGGATAAAAGGGAAATGGGGGACTCTGGGTAAGGATGAAAAATGAGCAAAAGGAGAAGAGGAAAGGAATAGGGTGACAATGGTTGTGGGAGAAATGTGTACACACCTGGGGAAGGGGTTCGATTGGGAGGGAGTGGAGGATGGGAGAGGGTTATTATTTGATCATTCAATACTCATAACATTGGGTTGGAGGCCACACAGGCAGAATATGAGGTGCTGTTTTTCCAGTTGTGTTGAACTTCATTGAAATAACATTGAATTCTCCAGTTTCAATTAGCACCCGCAACCCTCACTTCTCTTTCCTTCACCCTCTGCACACATTTCCTCAGTCGCCCTTCCTTTCCCCCTTCTCCTTATGCTCATCTCCAACCCCCGAGTTCCATATTTACCTCATTGCCAACTCCTTCCTCTCTACCTATCCCCTTCCACCCATATCCCTCCCCCCTGCTTTACTTTTTGACTCCTCCATCATCTGACATTTTTTCTTTCCTTTTCCACACTCTGTTCTATGGCAGATGGGTGGTGATAGTGACAATCACCCTTCACCTGTGTCAACCTATCACAAGCCTGGCTTTGCCCTACCCCTCTCATTCTTTTGTATGTTTCTCCATCAATCTAAAGAAGGGTCGCAACACACCACTTCCCTCAATAGACGTTTCTTCACCATTTCCTGCCGAGTTCCTTCACCATTTTGTTTTTTGCTCATGATTCCAGCATCTACAGTTTCTTGTGTCTTGATTGATCAATGGGGTCACTTGCTTGAAATTGTCCCTGTATTGTGGGGAAGAAGAGTTTTAATAAGTTTAAATTTACAATATTATTGTCACATGTACCGAGGTACAGTAAAAAAACTTTCTTTTGCATGTTATCCAATCTGACCAGATAATGCAATACATAAATAGAATCAAGTCAAACTTTAGTACAATAGATGGAGCAAAGGAGAAAGTACAGAGTGCCGAATATATTTCTAACATTGTGGTGCACGGTCCAATGTTTGCATTGGGCTGGAGGAGAATCGGATAGTACCTTGGCTTATGACAGGACTGTTCAGAAGCCGGATAAAAGAGGGGAAGATGCTGTTGCTGAGTCTGGTGGTGCACACTTTAAAGCTTCTATCTTTGGACCAATGAGAGAGGGGAGAAGAAGGTCTGACTGGAGTGGGGCAACCCTATGGTTATGTACTCCATCATGCTTCCTGAAGTTAATAACTGGCTCAATATCTTGTGAGAGAAGTTATGTCCTGACACCATGTTACTAATAATTATCACACAAGCCAATTATTATTAGTTGCTACTCCATTTTATTTAATACAATGCTATGACTTATGACATTTGAGCTTCATCAAATTAATTACTTTGAATGTGTCTTTGGCTATTCAGATTAAATTCACCTAGAGTTTTTTCTCCACTGTCTCCTACTTTAAGCATTTAGAAAATAGGTGCAGGAGGAGGCCATTTGGCCCTTCGAGCCAGCATCGCCATTCATTGTGATCATGGCTGATCGTCCCCAATATAGAAACATAGAAAATAGGTGCATTCTCAGAGCCTATTTGTTTAACTCGGCCATTGGTCATCTATTCTAATATGTGTCTCTATGTTAAGCATCTCAAATCACATGTCTCAAGATTAAAACCTGCCCAATACTTCTGGCAGGTACTTTGGAACATCTTACTACATTAATGACATTAATACATTAATTCAAAGGAGAACCATGCTTATAAGCCACCAATTTTCTCATTCTTTCCCTTTTCGACCACAGCGTATTTAAAAGGAGGTGCATAGAAATTTAAGTATTACTTACAACCAGATTAAAAGAGCTTGAGGGCATTTGAATGATTGTCAACAGAAATTTGGGTATTTTATATCAAAGTTTATACGCTATAGTATCATGCATTTGTACCCATGAGAATCACTTGATTGATATGTAAAATCAGAAGGAAGATTAAACTATGCAAATTGATATAGCATCTGAATGTTTTGTTAACCAAACCGATGTGAAGTTACAGGAATCCTATATATTTTTCAACAAGCTATTTATTCAAAAGTTATCAGTGACGGCTGGGCTGTGCTACCTCAGAAGATAACAGATGCAACATCAGTTTGAAAATAATATTCTTTTCATAAATATTTGCCAAGTTACATATCAAAAATAAAGTGTTAATAAAAACTGAACAGGAGGTGACACATGCATCATCTCACAAATCTAGTCATATAAGGGTGTATGTAGCGTATTAATTTTGCTATCTGAAGGGGTGCTGGCTGCATTACACTCAATTTTGCAGTTGACTGAGCCACAAGTAAATGATGTGACCAAAAATAAACTTAGTTACTATAATAACAGTCAATCTTGAATGATCTGCCTCATGATTATCGAAAGGTTACATTTTATTTTGCTACATTGCTATCCAATTTTCATGATTCCGGTCCCATTAATTATGCTGGATCACTGAGTGTACAAGATTAAGAAAATTGGACGTGCCTTTCTTAGAAACAGAATGCAGAAGACCATGGGGACAGATTTTGTACTCGGTGGTGAATGAGTAGAGCTAAATATTTATTACACTTGCAACACAGCCTTCACACAAGAAACTAGTATGGTACAATTTCCAGAAGAGTTAAGGAAGTCCTATGGCAATTGATATAAAACAGAAAATGCACCTGAAATGTTTGTATTATTTCTGTTTTTGCAAATTGGTACCTGACTTGAATCTTTCGCGCTTTAATAATTTTATTTCAGACTTCCAGTTTTCATGCTATTTTGTGTTTTGATGGCAACTTTCAATTTTCAACTTTTAACTGCCTACGTGCAGTTGTAGGAATTGCAATCCAAATTTCACCTTATTACTGAACATTATTACTCTGTCTATTATTTCTGCTTCAAAGTGTTTCCCATACTGTATACCGTTAATTTTATCACGGGGAATAAGCCAGGCACGTAACTTTTGATGCATCTCTATTATTAATATGCAATGAAGGTGAACCTGATACTGGGTTTGTCAATAAGTCGTCAAACCCAGTAAAAAAAGACCAAAATATATCAAATGATCTAAAAGTATCAGTTCTGCAGGAGTTGTAAAGGATTTACCAACTGCAAGTGTTATTTGAGAAGTTTTTCAGGGAGACAATTACATTGCAAGTAATAATATTGCTCACATTGAATCCATGTTCTCCTCCTGTATGCAGGCATCATACTGAAGTGAGAGCAAGGGCAGGGCAGATATCTCATGTACTAAATAGCTCCATTTGATTTGATGGAGTGACTGCATAATGTGAACTGCCACATTATGAAGCTTTCCTGACTGGTCCAAGCTTTTAGGGTTAATTATTATTTTATTGTCATAACCTTAGTGAGCTGCAAACTGAGGAGGAGATATCCTTTGAGTTCTGAAACATATTTGACTGGAAAATCATAGCCATAATTTACCTTACATGGCAGTATGTTGCAAATTGAGAATTTTAATTTGTGTTCCAGCAATAACCTGGAAAATACAGGTGTGGAAAATCAACACAAACCATTTAGCTGAGCAGGACCTGCTAGATCTCCCAGTTGCTGACCAATTTAACTGCCCTTCCCATTCCCATATTAACCTTTCTGCCCTGAGCCATTGCCAGAGTGAGGCCACATGCAAACTGGAGGGACAACACCTTATATATTCCGCTTGGGTAACTTAAAACCCAACAGCATGAACCATGTATACTCCAACTTATAGGTAAGCTATAACATCTCCCTTTCTCCCCCCCCCCCCACCCATCCCGTCCCTCACACATACTTTCCCCTTCCCCCTACGCCTACTTCCTTCCTCTGGGTTCACATTTTGCAACTCTTTTGTCTCACATCTTCTGTTTTAATCTCTGACTTTGACCGACCGTCTGCCTATCAACTGCCCCCCACCCCTCAGCTCTGTTTACCGATTACCAACAAAGCTGTATACTGGCCCTCCTCTCTTCCACCAACACACACACAATCAATCTGAATAAGGGTCCCGACCCAAAATGTCACCCATCCAGAGGTGCTGCCTGACCCACTGTGTGTTACTCCAGCACTTTGTGTCCTTTTTTTGAAAACCAGCATCTGCGGTTCTTTGTTTCTACAACATATTTGTGACTTTGACAGTGGGTGTGGGTATCTTCCCAAAGTGACAAAGCTCTGTGAGCACCTTCCTGGAGCAGAGAATCAACTTAAGCACTATTCCTTGGTTAGGTTCATGTTGATGAAATGCTTACCGAATACTCAAGTTGGATGGGCTTTCTAGGAATTAAGCACTGATTGTTCTCCACCCCTTCCCTTGATGGGTATGTCACCTCACTCTAAAGGCTTTGCCCTCCTTCCCTCTGTCATTATTGAATGTCCAGAGATATAGGCACTAAAGATCCACATCTCATGTTGGCTAAAGTAATACACAGTCTCAAACTGCAGCACTTGCTTGTGACTTCTGAAACATCCCTGGTCTCCAAGAGAAAAAAAACCAAGCTGTACACACCAAACTGTTCTGCTGAATTAGAACATCAGTGAAGTTCACTTTAACAAATACCACTGTTGCCAGCCAGATCAATAACAATGAAGAGATGGAATACAGGAAGCGGGATGCATGCAAGGTTTTTATTGCACCTGTACCTCACCGAAATTGTTCCAAGGATAATAAACTTGACTTGAAATTGGAAACCCTGTGTCATGGCCTCAGAATAACAATCTAACTCTGATGACAGCCGATGAAAGCCTTGGTTACTGACTTAAAGATGTCGTAAGTGAAAACAATCTTATCCTCATTAATGGAGTGCAGTGGAAATGCTGGACACCTTCATGTTTCTTGGCATCCATATCACCAACAACCTAAACTGGTTTCTTCACCCTGATCAACAAAGTGCTTTGAAAAATGTACTTTCTTATGGGCCTGTCCCACAGGCGATTTTTCAGCGGACTGCCGGCAACTGTCAAGTTGCCGGCAGTTGCCTGCAAAAGCGGCAACTGGAACGGCGACTGTCAGAGACACACACGCACACGCACACTCACACACACACACACACACGTGTGAATTTTTTACACAGTGCTCCCTCTGCTTGCCCTGTCTAAAAAAATTCACACGGTGCAAAGCCAAGGTGATACAGACACACACCGTGATGAATAGGAAGGTTGGCGCTGTAATTAAGACGGCTAAAGCACAGTGTACAGTAAGTCCTTTAATGGGGGATGGGGGAGAAAGAGTGGAGACAACTTTTAAGAAGCCAGAGAAACACGACTGTGAAGCTCGGCAGACATTTAACATTACCGGTCAGCAGGGCCGGCCTTGAGCCGATTGGACCGATTGCTCCCAATTGGGCCTCGCGCCGAAGGGGGGCCCCGCGCAGTGCCCGGCTTGGCACTGCAGATACTGGTTTATACCAGAGATAGACACGAAAAACTGGAGTAACTCAGTGGGTCAGGCAGCATCTCTGGAGAAAAGGAACGTGACGTTTCGTGTCGGCGCCGACGATGTTGTGCGGAACAAAGATAAGGGGTGTGGGTTGACGGCGGGTCGGAGTGAATGACGGGCCCCGCATAGCAGCGGCCAACTATAGGATCTTTGGCAGCGACAGCGATAGCGGCTCCTCCTCCTCCTCCAGCACCCCGCCCGCCAATCCGCTAATGGCGATACCGCTTTCAAAACAAACCCTCCCACACGCCAAGGCCAGGAGGAGGGAGGGAAGGGGAGGCCCCCTTTCGCCAACTGAGGCACCTGCACCGCTCGGCCCCGCACCTTGCTGGAGGAGGGGAGGCAGTGGCGAGGAGATCCCAACGACCTACCCCACTGGTGGCGGCGGTGGACAGAGGCGGCCAAGGCAGCGGGACGATGATACCGTCCCTGTCCGATGAGCGCTGTCCTTCCTTCCTCCCCACCCCCCCCCCTCTCTCTCTCCCTCTCTCTTGTACGCCCCCCTTATCCTGGAACCCCTCCTCTCCACTGATCCCCATTCCCGCCTTTATTCAGTCCTCACTGAAATCCCCTGTGCTCCCCTCCCCACTTACCCCCCCCCCCCCATCTATTCATCCTGCACTGATCTCCCTATTCACCTCGCATTGACTCTCCTGCCACCCCCCCCCCCCACCCCCACCCCCATCCATCCTACACTGGTCCCCCAATTTATTCTGTACTCACCCCCTTTCCCATCCATCCTGCACTGCCACCCCCCATTCATCCTGTACTGATCCCCTCATTCATCCTATACTGATCCCCCCCCCCGATCCATCCTGTACTGATTCCCTCATTCATCTTTTACTGGCTGGCAACAGGGGAAAAAAGTTAAGTGAGAGCCCTGTGGAGTAATCTACTCTCGGCTCAGGTAGATCTACCCCGGGTGAAGGGGGGGTGAGAGGGGTGGAGAGAGAGTAGAGGGGTGGAGGGGGAAGAAAGGGGTAGATGGGGAGGAGGGTGTGAGGGGGAATGGAGAAGGAGAAGGGGAGAGGGGGAGGTCCCTCACGGTCCCAGGTCAGCACTCCCGCCCCTCCAGTCGCCGTGCTTCACGCACACAGCCCCGGCTCCAGCCCCGGGGAGACGCAGTGAACAATACAGGGAGGGCCGGGCCGGGGTTTGGAGCAACGTTTACAAACCTCGGCCTCATCTCACATGCGTTCGCCCGGACCCCGGCACCCGCTCCTACCGTCGGCCCTCTTCCTCCCATCTCTCCTTCCCTCCCTCCCTTCCCTTCTTCCCTCCCTCCCTTCTCTCCTTCCCACCCTCCCTCCCTCTCTCTTTTTTCCCTTCTCTCCTTCCCTCCCTCCCTTCCTTCTTTCTCTCCTTACCTCCCTCCTTCTTTCTCTCCTTCCTCTCTCTCTTTTCCTTCTCTCCTTCCCTTCTTTCTATCCTTCCCTCCCTCCCTTCTTTCTCCTTCCTCTCTCTCTTTTCCTTCTCTCCTTCTCTCCTTCCCTTCTTTCTATCCTTCCCTCTCTCCCTTCTTTCTCTACTTTCCTCACTCCTTCTCTCCTTCCTCCCTTCTCTCCCTCCCTCCACTCCTTCCCTCCCCCACACGCACAGACAACTAACACACACGCACATGCACACGCACACACACACACACACACACACACACACACAAACACACACACACACAGAGTAGGATGGGGCTGAAGCCCAAAATGTTATGCTGGACTGGTTTTTCGGCAATAGTTATTGGTTTGCCAGGATCTAGTTAATTAAATTACTTTTTTTTCATTTCACAGTCTCTAAAACAAGTGGTATTGTAACTATGTACTTTTCAGAGGTGATCTACACATTTTGTTTGTTACTTGTAGGCTTACATGTTTGCAATTTTATATTAAAATGTAGCTTAGATCTGTTTGGTCCATTAACTCGCAGGCACTTTTTAAGAGCACATTTTGATTACTTTCTATTCTACCATAGAGATATTAAGTCTATAATAGACTTTATTTGTATTTCTATGATTCTACAAACCTTGGCTGGGAACCTGGGGCTCACCAAAATTGTTCCCAATTCCCGGTCAGTTATCCCTGGTTCTGAAAACTACTGCTTACCTTTTTTTTCCCAATGAGCCAATGAAATTCACCGATCAGCACTGGCTACAACCTACGAGAACCTCCAAGAACCTTCGACCTCCTGGCAACCCAATAGGACTTCCTGGCGACCCAACTAAGGCTCGAGAATTCTCGCTACTCTCCATGGCGGCTTCATTCTAGTCGCCGCTAATTTTTCAACATGTTGAAAAATACGCGGCGATCATAATGAGGCCGTGACCAGTTCCCAGAATGCGGGAACTCCTCGCGACCATGAAGGCGACTCCCCGGCAACTACCCGCGAACATGTGGCGACTGCATAGTCTAAAAAGTCGCCTAAGTGGAACAGGCCCATTAGGCATCTGAGAAGATTTGGCATGTCGAATTCCACAGATACTCTGTAGAAAGTATTTGATAAGATGCAACTGGTTTTCTCTTGACCACCTGAGCCCACAAAGAGTCGTAAGCTCCGCCAAGTCCTTCGCAGGCTAATCACTTTCTTCCATGCAGTCATGTTATATTGCATCAATAAGGCTGGAAGTGTTGTCATGGCGACCACGCCTTCCATTCTGGCCATTCCTTTTTCTCTCTTCTACCTTCTGGGAGATGATACATAACCTCGAAGCCCAGACATCCAGACTTGAGAACAACTTTTCCCCCACTGCTATCAGACTCTGAACAAATCAGTACGAAGAAACTGCAGATGCTGGTTTAAACCGAAGATAGACACAAAATACTGGAGTAACTCACAGGGACAGGTAGTATCAGTCTGAAGAAGGGTCTCAACCTGAAAGGTCGCCCATTCCTTCTCTCCAGAGATGCTGCCTATCCTGCTGTGTTACTCCAGCATTTTGTGTCTATCTCCTGAACTATTCACCTCTTTTACACCCAGTTCCTGGATTTGCTGACACGTAGCTCATTTGATTAGTTTGTGATTGTACTGTTATGTGTTCTTGCACTGCTTCAGATTGCATTACAGTCTTTGTACCATTCTGTTTTTTTGCATTTGTTGTTGCATTTACTGTATCTATCACTACCATGTATAATGTGCACTCCAAATTCCATGCAAACTGGGACTTTTGTTGGATCCTGGTGTATTTGGTTTAGCTGCACATCATCCTGATTAGGAAATGTATTGCTATTCCCTGATAGTCAATGGATTTAAATTCTGGAACTGTCCACCCACCAGTACTGTGGGTGCACCCTTACTGGACGGTTGGAGGGTTTAAGAAGATAGCTTGCCATCATCTGCTGAAGGGTAATTAGAAGTGAGCATTATGTGTAGCCTTGCCTGCAATGCAAGATATTGGGGGAAAACATTAAATAAATTAAAGCATAATCCACTCTAGCACAGTTAAGAAAGTAGATAAATTAACATTTTTTATATCTTTAGAAAGACAGTAATGGAGATCACAATTAAAAACACAGAAAAGCAGCAGATGTTGGATATCCAGAAAAAAAATGGAGAATGGTAGAAACATTCAGCAGGTCAGGCACCATCTCAGACAATTGACCTCAACGATTTTCTCTGCTTGTCCTGCCATGAATCCTGTTTGGCAAATGAATATTGTAGAATTCTCTAATCTTATTTTAATCTTGCATCATCTTGCAAACCAAGGTAACTCTTTGTTTTTGTGGAAATATGAGGTAAATATACTCTAAAATGTAATAATTGCTTCATCATAGCAGCAGAAAACTGCATCTTTTTTTTGCTATACATTTTTTTACACTGACAACATGAAGGCACTGAGCTGTATGGAACAGCATGCATTTTTTTCTGGAGTTTTCAACTTCTCATTACTGGTTCAATGGTTTTGCTAACATTATTTCTGAAGTATCCATCTGGAGACTGTGACTGGTGAGTTATAGTCATAGAGTGATACAGTGTGCAAACAGGCCCTTCGGCCCAACTTGCCCATGATGGCCAACATGTCCCAGGTACACTAGTCCCACTTGCCAGCATTTGGTTCATAGCTCGCCAAACCTATCCTCACCATGTACCTCTCTAACTGCTTCTTAAATATTGGGATAGTCCCTGCCTCAATTACCTCCTTTGGCAGCTTGTCCCATACACCCACCACCTTTGATCATGCAGCTACTTTTTTAATTGTTGAAGTTTACAATCTTCAGATCGTCTCTCACACCCCCCGCTGCTGAAAGACTCATCCATGCCTTCATCTCCTCCCGACTGGACTACTGTAACTCTCTTCTTTTCGGAATCAATTCCAGCAGCATCAAACGACTCCAACTGGTCCAAAATGCAGCCGCTCGACTCATTACCCACACCAAATCCTGGCACCACATCACCCCAGTTCTCAAAGAACTTCACTGGCTTCCCATTTCCCACCGGATCACCTACAAAATCCTGGTCCTCACCTACAAAGCCCTCAACAACCTGGCCCCCCCTTATCTCATTGACCTCCTCTCCCCCTACCAACCCTCACGGTCCCTCAGATCCACATCAGCTGGTCTCCTATCCACTCCGAAATCAAACCTCTGCACTTTTGGAGGCAGATCCTTCTCCAGGGCAGCTCCCAGGCTCTGGAATTCCCTCCCACAACCGGTCCGAAATTCTGAGTCCCTCACCATCTTCCAGTCCCGCCTCAAGACCCATCTCTTCACCTCTGCATACCCTTAGTCCCATGTTCCCCCCCCCCCCTCTGTCTTACTGCTCTATTTTGTTTTGTTTATTCCTGACTCTCAATTGTAAAGCGACTTTGAGTCCTGAAAAGCGCTATATAAATAAAATTTATTATTATTATTATTATTAATGAGAGGTAAGATCTTCACTGTGGTTGTTCCAAATCAGCTCATAATTCGCAATTTGCTGAATGATGTTTGGAAAGTAACCAGGGAAGAGAGGTCACATAGGAGATTTCAGATATAATGCATGTTGTTTCTATGGTGATGGTGCCGATGTTGAATTGTCAGCTTAGTAGCCCATATTCTTGTTCTAATGGTCTAGAGAAATGGACGGCATGGTGGCGCAGTGGTAGAGTTGTTGCCTTGCAGTGCCAGAGACCTGAGTTCAATCCTGACTATGGGTGATGTCTGTACGGAGTTTGTACGTTTTCCCCTTGACTAGCATAGGTTTTACCCGGGTGCTCCGGTTTCCTCCCACACTCCAAAGACGTACAGGTCTGCAGGTTAACTGTCTTGGAATAATTGTTGGTGTACAGAGATGACTTGTCAGTGTGGACTCAGAGGGCCAAAGGGCCTGTTTCCATGCTGTATCCTTAAGCCAAACTAAAAAAGAAACCAGTTAAAAAAAATGGCAGTCTGCAATTTAAGTTGTTATTAAACTGGACTTTAATCATAAAGCCACCAAACTGTCATTAAAACTCATCCAGGGAAGAATTCTGCTGTCCTAATTGAATGCGTCTCCACATGGCGCAGACATGCAAAAATATAATCAACTTCTGAACAGTTATTCATTTACATCAAATATCTGTACAACATTGGATTAAAACCAAATAATGGATCATCTGGTATTGGCCAAAGCACCAAATGCAGACAAGATAGATATTCTCAGCCCATTAAAAGTCCATATTTCCCTATAATATACACTGTTTTCAATTTAGCCCATGTAGTCTATGCCAACTCAGAAAGTAATCTCAAATCTCCCACTAATATTCCCTGTAAACCACATCCATCTAGATCCCCACCAATCTTCCAAACCCTCTTTTTCAACCCCCACCCTCCTTTCCCAACCTAAAGCCACACTACATGCAATGTGCTGTGATCAATAAACCTGCCAATCCGCATGCCTTTGGAATATTGGAGAAACCAGAAACACTGGGGGAAAAATCCATGCAATTATAAGGAAAACATGCAAACTCCACTCACAGCACCAATAGTCAGGATTCAATCTGGATTGTTAAAGCTGTGAAGTGGAAGCTGTGCCACTGTGCTTTGCTCCTCACAAATATCTGGAAGCTGGTATCTAAATTAGGAATGATGTCCTACATACCAGTCAAAATATAGCTGGGCATAAATATATCGGATCACACCTTTCTAACAATGCCCCTGGTTCTTCCATTATAATCCTGTGTATGTCTGGCCCATCAGAATAGATCAGTGATGTGCAGGAGTAGTTATAGGTATGGTTTCATGTCACTGAAGCAAGAAAATCTCCTCCAAATTATCCATTGATGCTGTCCCTCAATTGCTGAACCCGTGCTCCTCCATGTTGAACAAAATGTGAAAGAAGTGCTGAAAGTAGCAAAGGCATGCAATGAAATCTGGTGGAAGGAGTTTGATGTCCAGTCTCGAGGTGATTGGTAGAACTAAAGCTGGCAGAATCCTAAGTGACGTATCTGCCATTCTGCATTATGTAGTGAGTGAAACAACGTCATGGATACTTGACTTCATCCTCATCACCAGTCAGCCTGCAACATACACAACTGGCAAGAATAGCTTTGATAAGAGTGACTATTATACTGATCTTATGGAAACAAACTCCGATGGTTCCACAAGAGCTGCATTCCAGTTCACCCCTCATTGTGTTGTGTGCCATTTTTATCACACTAAGTGATAGCTCTAAACTACGTATTCTTGAAGTACTGTAGATTATCTGCAGCAGTGTAAATATACCACACCATATCTGTAACTCTGTGGCCTGGTACATTCTACAGTTTACCATTGCAACCAAGCAAAGATAACAGCCTTAATTTAATGAATATACAGGAAAGAATGCTGGGAGATATAGAAACATAAAAAATAGATGCAGGAGTAAGCCATTCTGCCCTTTGAACTAGCACCGCCATTCAATATGATCATGGCTGATCATCCAGAATTAGTACCCTGTTCCTGCTTTCTCCCCATATCCCCTGATTCCGTTATCCCTAAGAGCTATATCTAACTCTCTCTTGAATACATCAGAGAGCCACGCATACTTAAAATCAGGGGCCTACCTGACAGAGCTGCAATGGTGGAATACATGTGTGCTAAAAGGTAATAGGAATAGGTAGAACCCAAACCACAGGACAAGGTTAAAGTTCTTAAGTCTGGCCACGTCCAGACAAGAATAGTGATGGACAAATAAACAACCACATTATCATCCTCAGCATGGGTACTGCCCATTATTCAAGTACTGGAGACATTTGCAACCATGTTCATACAGAAATGTCAAATTAATGCTCCACCTCGACTTGCTTCTGAGATTTCCACTATCACAGAAATTAGTTTCAGCCAATTCATTAATTTCTCATATTATAGACAATAGGTGCAGGAGTAGGCCATTCGGCCCTTCAAGCCATTCAATGTGATCATGGCTGATCATCCCCAATCAGTACCCCGTTCCTGCCTTTTCCCCATATCCCCTGACTCCGCTATCTTTTAGAGCCCTTTCCAACTGTCTCTTGAAAGCATCCAGATAACCGGCCTCCACCGCCCTCTGAGGCAGAGAATTCCACAGACTCACAACTCTCTGTGAGAAAAAATGTTTCCTCGTCTCCGTGCTAAATGACTTACCTATTATTCTTAAACTGTGGCCCCTGGTTCTGGACTCCCCCAACATCGGGAACATGTTTCCTGCCTCTAGCGTGTCCAAACCATTAACAATCTTATATGTTTCAATAAGATACCCTCTCATCCTTCTAAACTTCAGAGTGTGCAAGCCCAGCTGCTTCATTCTCTCAGCATATGACAGTCCCGCCATCCCGGGAATTAATCTTGTAAACCTACGCTGCACCCCCTCAATAGCAAGAATGTCCTTCCTCAAATTAGGGGACCAAAACTGCACACAATACTCCACGTGTGGTCTCACTAGGGCTCTGTACAACTGCAGAAGGACCTCTTTGCTACTATACCGGACTCTTCTTGTTATAAAGGCCAACATGCCATTCGCTTTCTTCACTGCCTGCTGTACCTGCATGCTTACTTTCATAGACTGATGAACAAGGACCCCCAGATCTCGTTTATCCAACTTGACGCCATTTAGATAGTAATCTGCCTTCCTGTTTTTGCTACCAAAGTATTATGAAGAAATAACTGAAAGCACTGGATATTTAAATCACATTGGGACCAGACAACATTATGGCTGTAGTGCTGAAGACTAGTGTTCTAGAACTCTCCAAGCTCTTCGAATAGCTTTACAACACTGGCCTCTATGGACAATGCAAAAAATTGCCTGGGTATGTTTATTTCCACAAAGGTATGACAAATCCAGTCCAGATAATTATTACCCATATTAAACTATTCTCAATCATGAACAAAAAGGTGGGAAACATTAATGACTACTATCAAGCAGTACTTTCTCTCCAGCAACTTATTTGTGAATGTGCAGTTTGGGTTTGACAGGGAGCACTACAATCAGGACTACATCACATCCTTTATCCTTTTATGAATTAATAAACTATATCTCAGAGGTGAAGTTAGAATGACTGCCATTGATATCATGGCAACATTTAACTAAGTGTGTCATCAAGAAACCTTGGACATCAAGGAAAAGCACTCCAATAAACGGAATCATACCGTGCACAAAGTAAAATGGTTGTGGTTATTGGAGGTGTCAATAATCCCAGCACAAGGATATCACTGCAGATATCTCCCAGAGAAGCAAGCAACCATCTCCCTCTATCATAAAGTCTGAAGTGACAATGCTTTCTAATAATTGCTTAGTGTTCAATACCATGGACAGCTCCTCAGCAAATGAAGCAGCCTGCGAGTTATGCATGAGCCAGTAAATTACAAGTAATATTCATGCCCATCAGGCAAAAGTTATAGAAGTGTGGAAACACACACCTCCAGATTCAGGGACAGTTTCTTCCCAACGGAATCATCCTACCACAGCAGTCCTGAACTTTCTATCTTATTGGTGACCCTCGGACTATCCTTGATCTGACTTTACTGGCTTTACCTTGGCACTAAGTGTTATTCCCTTATGTATCAGTACACTGCAAATGGCCTGATTGTGATCATGTATTGTCTTTCCGCTGACTGTTTAGTATGCAACAAAACCTTTTCACTGTACCTCACTTTCACCGTAACTAATCAAGAAGAATCCAGAAATCTATGCTTTATGTCAGTGCAATTACAGTTATTAGATTCCCTACGAACAACACCATGAGGGTTTGCCATTGACCAGAAATGTTAGTGGACCAGCCAAATGAGTACTGTGGCTCAAGAACATGTCAGAGGTTCAGCCTTCTGTGGTTTAGGTTTATTATTGTCATATGTACTGAGGTACAGTGAAAACACTTTGTTTTTCATGCTATCCAATCAGATCAGATGATACAATATATAAATACAATTTTTGAAATAGTGCTATACTTACAGGTAGAAAAGAGTAGAGATTGTATCGGATGATTGTGGATCCTTCTATGGAAAAAGTATGCAAAGAGTCGCCACGTTCCACTGCCAAGAGGCGAGTGACTCCTAAAGCCTTTCCACAATCTACAAAGCACAAGTTGATGTTCCCCCACTTACCAGAATGAAGGTGGTCTAACTACACTCAGAAGTACAACACTTCTTGTGCAAGAAATGGACAAAGTACTCCCTCCACTATCCTAAACATTGATTCCCTTCAGCACCAGCACATTCCAGCTGCAGATACGATAACATGCATTGTACAACCTTAACAGATCCTCCAAACTCATGATCTCCCCAATCCAGAAAGATATTTTTAGAAAGTGATGTGCACACTAGTTTAGTTTAGTTTATTGTCATGTTTACCGAGGTACAGTGAAAAGCTTTTGTTGCGTGCTAACCAGTTAGCAGAAAGACAATCCATGATTACAATTGATCCATTTACAGTGTATAGATGCATGATAAGGGAATAACGTTAGTGCAAGGTAAAGCCAGCAAAATCTGATCAAGGATAGTCCGAGGGTCATCAAAGAGGTAGATAGTAGTTCAGCACTGCTCTCTGGTTGTGGTAGGATGATTCAGTTGCCTAATAAGAGCAACTACTAACATCTTACCCCCAAATATTGTTGTAGAGATGCACAGCATGGAAATATGGCCTTTGACCCATCAAGTCTGTGTTGACTAATTTCCATTAATCCTACATTAATCCTATTTTTTATGGGCACATCTTTACTGGAAGGACTGCGGCTGTTCAAGAAGCTGGCTCACTACCACATTTTTGAGGATATTTAGTGATGGACAATAACACTGGCTATATCAGCAAAGACCAGATCAGGGAACAATGTGTTTGAATATAGGAGGTGAAGACTAAATGTATGTAATTTCTAATTATTGACTATTTTGCTCAACTAAGATGCTGAAATTCTAAGTGGTTGTGTTGGTTTTAGTTATTTCTGATTTTTGTTGTCGTTTTTATGTACTGTATATCTGGGTGATGTCTTGTCACTACCTTTTCCTAATTGGTAACTTATGGAATTCATTCCCATTTACTACGCACTCAGTGGTACTTCCATTCTCATTTCATTTATGATTTATGAAAGTAAGCATGCAGGTACAGCAGGCAGTGAAGAAAGCTAATGACATGTTGGCCTTCATAACAAGAGGAGTTGAGTATAGGAGCAAAGAGGTCCTGCAGTTGTACGGAGCCCTAGTGAGACCACACCTGGAGTATTGTGTGCAGTTTTGGTCTCCGAATTTGAGGAAGGACATTCTTGCCATTGAGGGAGTGCAGCGTAGGTTCACAAGGTTAATTCCCGGGATGGTGGGACTGCCATATGTTGATAGAATGGAGCGGCTGGGCTTGTATACTCTTAATTTAGAAGGATGAGAGGGAATCTTATTGAAACATATAAGATTATTAAGGGATTGGACACGCAAGAGGCAGGCAGGAAACATGTTCCCGATGTTGGGGGAATCCAGAACCAGGGGCCAGTTTTAGAATTAGGGATTGGCCATTTAGAAAGGAGATGAGGAAAAACGTTTTCATCCAGGGAGTTGTGAATCTGTGGAATTCTCTGCCTCAGAAGGCAGTGGAGGCCAATTCTCTGGATGCTTTCAAGAGCTTTGAAAGATAGCGGAGTCAGGGGATATGGTGAGAAGGCAGGAACGGGGTACTGATTGTGGATGATCAGCCATGATCATATTGAATGGCGGTGCTGGCTCGAAGGGCCGAATGGCCTACTCCCATTGTCTATTGTTGCTGATTGGCCACATCTTATCAGGTGCAAACGTTAAGCAGCAATAAGAACATTTGACACTTCATCTGCAATTAACACAACTTGCACGAATTGTTAACTCGGAGATCTGTTTATTTTGGTCATTTGATAGTTTTGGATGAATAGTTTTGGATAGGAAAGATGAACGAGTAAATGAACAAACTAAAGACATCCGATTAAAATTGCGTGGAAATGTCATCTTTGTATAAGTCTCATTATTTTGAAAAACCTTGTAACGGAGTCTTGATCTAAAAAGTTTCAACTTGACAATCTTTGACGGGTGCATTTTTTAATTATTTGCATTATCTGCGAAAGAGTATTACACTGAACCCCCAGGCTGTGATCAGCTTCCCGGACTTCCCGTTGCTCGGTTTTAAATTGATTTTGATCTTCCTAAATAGCACTGTGCATTTTTAAGTTGATTTGGGAAAAGCTCTGCTCTTCAGTGAATAACCGATTAAATTATTTTTGCATCATGAGCTACACGGTATTTACGCGATAATGTGAACTCGAGTGTTGTAACCAAATGTTACTTAAGCGGTTAATTCCCAGTTGCCGGCTGTGAGAATCGACGGGCATTAAGACCAGTCGGAGTGCTGGCTGCTGGAGGATATTAGCGCTGTCGACTTGCAAGAAACCCCTCAGGGTCTTAAAAAGACAGGAGTGTAGTCACCTGGTGGTCAAGGGCAGTAAAACACAAGTGAATCAGCCCTTGTCTGCTACAGATGCTTCTTTCTGCCTACGCTTCCTGCTCTATCCGTTTGCTGAGAATGTTAAAATGAGAGCATTTCCTCCGGATCCCTGGTATTATCTTGTGAATATTATCAGCTGTCAGCAGTTTCAGTCTGAAGTCAGCTCTGGGTACTGTTTTTAACCGCAGTCGGTGAAATTGATCATGCTAATGGCTTACAGCTGATCAGATATGAAATTAGATACTACATCAGCATAATGGAGAAAGGCTATCACCAACTGCTGCACTCGCCAGTTTAAGTATTTGTGTTCCTGTAAATTGCCGCATGATGCCATACAAGGGAAATGGTTGTTAATGATGCAACGATTTTCTGGCATTTAGTTCTTCACTAAAGAAAAATATTTTCTTCCGGAAAGAAGGATTTTCCTTTTTTAATCACAGAAGACGTGATCTACTGGTTTGGGGCATAATTTGCGTTTGCAAAAGAAATCCCGAGGAAGAAAAGTGCTTGGAAAAAAACCCACTGGAGGCGTGATCTATGGGAATAAGACTGAAAGGGACCCGAACTCAGCGAAGGACGATGCTGAGTTTGAGCTGGGAATTGCAAGTCTAGATTTTACAACTTTCTACTTCTTCCTGCCGCCTCTCCTGCAATTTGTTACACCAGTCCTGGACCGTAAAGAGTTAAAGGTATGTGACATCAGTGACTAGAAAAGACTAGTTACTTTTCATCGTCGAGTTCGAGGTAGGTTGCGAAATTGTGTGGATCAACAAATTCATGTTGGAGAAGAACGTGTGAGAGAAGGCTCCGAATGACTGCCGGGTTTATTTGTCGATACTGAAACAAACCATGCCCCTCGCAACTAATTTCTTCCGCTTCCCTTCTCTTACTGTCATACTCTCCGGTGAATGTTATTCTCTCTCTCGCGCTCTGTATTTATTGCTCCTCCTCTCTACTAAATGTTTCCGTTTCATTTACAAAGTAGCGATTTCTCATTCATCCCTCGTCATCTACATTTTTGTGACCGCGTGCAGTTTTGGTAAACCGGAGAAGAATTATTGTGTTATTAATGTATAAATAAAAGTTATTTCCCCCTCGTCTAATCCACCGTATCGATTTCTCCGCTGGATGTACTTACCGTGTTGTGCCATCTCGAGAAGCTTCTATGTGTGGCTGATGTGTGTCCTATGAGGTGTGCAGTAGTTGTGGGAAATACTGGTGGTTACCAACATGCAGCAAGATGGTGAATTGATGTTTATTTTGTTTAAAATTATCAATCACCGCTTAATTTGGGATGGTTCAAGAACACTCTCTTAAATGAATTCGGCGCATGAATTTATCATATTGCAGAATGCCACATTGAAAGAGTATAGGCACAAAATGATGTGGTTACTAGCTGATATAAAGTGTTTTTGCACCGGTGGCTGGTGAGCGGTGCAGGAATCTGATAGTTCATTTTTGTTGTCAAGTTCTTCTTCATGTAATCTCAATGTTGTGGAAATGCAATGCGAACTTAAACCCGTATCTTGCCTGATTTGATTCCGTGCACGGAATCACGATGGAACCTGTTTGTTTTTAAGAGTTTATCCCGGGCTTTGACCGGATCTGCTTTCGTTTTGATGTATTCCTCACCTATCTCGGATTACTTGCCTCCCAAGTTTTTTGTTTAAAAAAACCCCACTGGCATCTCTTCCAGATTCTTCACTGTTCTTTATTAGCCGGGTAACTGTAGATCCCATTTAAATTAAATTAGCCAAATAACGCCCGTGGCTGACATGCACTCGCATTGAGATGTGTTGCGGCTCAGCAGCCGAACCACAACTTTTTACTTGGCGTTGCCGAGTATTATAAAATAGGAATTAGCCAAGAATGGTGGCGCGTAGATGAACAGGTTAGAACGTTTAACAAGTAGCATCGTGGCCTTAATCCGGACCTGTAGTGCTGCATTTATAACTCTGATACTCTTGAGATGCCCTTTTTTTCTGTTTTGTTGCCGCCACTACAGTAATTTAATGTTACATAGCATATTAATATTGATTCTATAACCGCAGAAAGCATCCACAATTCTTCCATTCTGTTTCTTTTTCTGCTGTCAAAGGGTGTCAGCCCAGTTTAATTTTGAATTAGTATTGTCAATTAATGTAGTTATTAATTTTGTTTAACCCTTTGTCTATTACATTGTTTGAGACTCTCAAAGTTATTCTGAAGATTTCTGAAGTTCGGGTATTACAATGTTGATTTGGAGAGATTGGACCACCATAAGATCATCAGTTTTTAGCTTTTTTTAGTTTATTTCCCACTATTTAGCAGCTTTTTATGCGGCAGGTAGTTTTGATTCTGAAGATTACATTGCATATATCAATTATTGTGGTAAACAGAGATTGGACTCATTCTGAATTCTATCCATTATTAGTCTGTTTAATACCTGAAGAACAAATGGCATAAACCAGACATGATTTCACCATACATCTCTTGACTTTGTTGCTTCTGCCACATTCAGTATAAGTTGAGTATGTGCTCCTACTCTAAATCACCTTTCTCTTTCTCTCTATTTTCTTTCTACATTGCTCTAGTTTTTTTTCAATTATTCTCTTACCTTTTAAAATTTGTTCTTCTTTCCTTTGGTACCAATCAACACATTCTTCTCATATAGTGAAATTTTCTTCTATTTTTGCTGAGATGAAAATTGTGATTAAAATTATACTCTTTATGTTTATGTAAATATATTTTACAGGAGCAATGTAGCTTTATGTATTAAAAATAAACATATATAGTAGCCTTCTGGAATGAATCAATTGATGATTAGATTAGAATGTAACCATACTATTTAATGGGTTACTAAGTGGCATCGCTTGCCTTCTAGATACTTAATTGGTGTTGGAATACACTTTGAGGATGGCAGTGTCTCAAGAATAGTGAAATAGTCAGATAAGTATCCTTATTGACAAAAAACAACAACTTCTTGGTGCAGACATCAGAAACACTTTACTCTGAATGCTTTATGGTATAATATGTTGCATTGAATACATTATCAGGACTTTATTAATCTTATGACTGAAATGTTCCATAATTAAGTTCTCATTCATAATTAAGGTTATGGAAATTCCTAACAAACTCTCCATTAAAAAAAAAAAAGAATTGGACAGTAAATAAACCTGACCTAGCCATGCACGATACTTTGAATGGTTTGTGAACTTCTTCCCATACAGAACATCTAAATCCTTCACAAAACAAATGGCTGGAGGAATTCAATGGACCAGGCAGCATCTGTGGAGAGAATGGACAGATGACCTTTCAGTCAGGACCTTCTTTCAAATTGATGGGAGTTGGGGAAGAAGCAGGAAAAGAGAAGTTGGGGTGAAACAATGATTGGCAGTGAGTGGGGGTTGGCAAATGGGTGGAGTAAGTGACAAAGGCTCGAGGTGAAAAGAAGATCTAAAGGGTGTCAGTTAAGGAGAGGAGAGGAGGAGTGAAATGTAATGTTGATGGGAGAAAAAGGGTGGAAGGGAATGGAGAGGTTGGGCAGAGGGGGAATAAAAGGGAAATGGGCAATTGGAATTGTCAGGGAAGGAGGAGAAGAAAAGAGCATGGCAACTAGGGAGAGTGAACTATAATGTGTGTGTATCGGATAGGGGGGTAGGGGAAAGAGAGGGGGTGTGGAGTTTTACTTGAAATTGAACAATTCAGTGTTCATACCATTGGGTTGTAAGCTACACAAAGTGGAGGTGCTGTTCCTCCATTGTGTGTGTGGCCTTACTCTGCAATAGAGGAGGCCAAGGTCAGTATGGGAAGGGGAGTTAAAGCTGTTAGTACTTTTGAGATCTAGAAGGCATGGGTAAACAGAGCGCAAGTGTTCAACAGAATGGTTGCCTAGTCTACACTTGGTCTCACCAATGAAAAGAAGGCCACATCAGGAGCACTAAATGAAATTAATGAGGTTTGAAGAAGTACACATGAACCCGTGTCTCACCAGGATGGGCTGCTGGAATTCCAAGAAGTGAAAGTGGAGGTGTAGGGGCAGGTGTTATATCTCCTGAGCTTCTAGGGGAAATAGGATGGAAGGAGGCATGTTGTTTGGGAAAGGATAAGTGAACCAAGTTAAAGAGGGAATGATCTCTATAGAAAGCGGAAAGGGGTGGGGATGGGAAAATGTGACTGGCAGTGGGATCATGTTGGAGGTGGCAGAAATGGCAGAGACTGATGTTTTGCATGAGGTGGAAGATGAGCACCAGGAGAATTCTATCCTTGTTCCATCTGAAGCTAGGGGGAGTGAGAACATAAATGATGGACACTTAGGGGACACGGGTGAGAGCTCCATCTCAACATAGCAAAAACCATGTTTGCTGAAGATCACAACCAGGACAAACAGCATCTCGTATTCCACTTGTGGAGCTTACAACAGTAAATTCTCCCATTTCAAGTAATACTCCTTTGTCTCTCATACATTGGTACACAGTTATTCTTCCACCTCACACTACTCCTCCACTTCTCTCATCATCTCTTTGGCCGTATTACTTATTTTCACCTCTGGCCTTTGTCACTTACTCCTTCCATCTGCCAGACACACGCACGCACACACACACACACACACACACACACACACACACACACACACACACACGCACACACACACACACCCCCTGTATCCACCTATCACTTGCCAGGCTTCTTGTTGACCTCACTTCCCTTTTCCAGATTTCTCTCCCCTCCCCCACTACAGTCTGAAGTATGGGGCCCAACCCAAAACAATCTACTCATTCCCTCTACAAATGCTTGTGGACCCACTGAGTTCCTCCAGCACTTTATATTTTGTGAAAGATTTCAGCATCAGCAGTTTCTTGTGTCTCCGTCTAAATCTTTCACCATGCAATTACCAGAGTTTTATGCTTTCTATAAAAGTCAAGTGGCTGCTGTTGCTGAAAATCTCACGAAAAAGCAGATAATACTTGAAACACTCAGCTGGTTAGACAGCATCCGTGGAAAGAGAAATAGACTTGAAATTTCAGATCAAGGACCCTTCTATCTGAATCACTAAATATATTTCTTCTTCCATGGATGCTGCCTGACTTGCTGTGTTTTTCCAGCATTTTCTCTGTTTATGTTATGCTTTCCAATCTGTATCTCAACCTTTGGATAATGTAGATCAGAATCAGTACATCTGGTAAAAGAATGTTTATGGATGTACAGAGATGTTTCAGAGATATTTTGCTTTCTTGTGTGATGCCCTTTGTGAAATCAATGGCAGCATTCAAGGTAATTTCTTTGATGGGGGGGGAAACAAAAGCCCACTGGTTTAATGGGTCTTTGATTAAAAACCAGGAGCAATGTTGCAAATTTGTCAGAAAATTCCCAATCATATTTTGCAGGCAAATGGGACTAGTTCAGTTATACTGGTTTATTTATGCCGTTGCCATGGACAAAATGGGTGGTAGAGACTGTTTTTGTGCTTATGGCTAGTATCGTAAGCTTTTGCAAATTCTGGTTTGATGTCAGCTGGAGTATTGGGCCCAATTTTAGGTATTTTAGTTACTGATAGAAAATGGATCAGATGGCTGCAACTGTGGGTGTTTTCTGGTGTAATGGCAATCTGTGGGGGGAAATTCAATACATGTATTGACAATTATGAAGGTTTTGATTGAGAAACTCATTCTACTGATAGGATAATTAGTAACCAGATTTGAGGAACTTGGCTAGAAAAAAAAAAGAACCATAGGCTTTCAAAAAACCTTCCAAGGTACATTTAATTAAACATACTCTTGTTATACTATCTCACTCAATGATTAAAAAGGAACATGTAGTTTGGGGCAAGAAATTCAACAGTGCAGTCAGTGCCTGTTGTTTTAGCAGCAATACGTTCCTGATGTAGTGGTAAAATGTCTTGCACAATTTTGAACACACAGTTCTTCACTAAACCACTTTATGCATTTAGTTTAGCTCTGAAATTGCATGTTATGCAGAACCAGTAGGTGACCCGAAAACTTAAAATTAGAGGTTGTGCATAGTTAACGTTCAATGTTCCATGTGTTTATTTTTAAGATTTTACATTCTCAGGTTTTGTTATTGTTTTGCTTTTTGGATCCAATTCGGGGATGAATTTACTGCCTCCTGTTGGAAGTATGGGTTTTATTGGCTGTCAGCTGCCTTCTGCTGCATCTGATACTGAAAAGACTGATTTTATGAGTGAGCTTGGGCAATCTGTGCCAGGAAGCTGTTTCAGTATTGACGCTATAACAGCGGGGCAGAATTTTGTTCTCGTCTATTGCCTCTAAACAAACTATCTTCAGAAGGAATAATTTGTGATAACCAGGATTATGCACTATCGGTGAATCAATCCTCTTTTTAGCCTAAAAGAACAATGAAATTATCTTGGTATCCCAATTACTAACATAGCTAAAATCAAGAAATTCAGCCATGATTGACGAGAGAACCTGGGATCTGGTAGTCTGTACAGAATAATGTTAAACAGGCTCCTGTCTGTGTGGAATCTGTTTCTTTGTTCATTATTGTTCCAATGAAAACTGAAATGCATTTTGTTAAATTAAACTATAAAAGTTTCTTTGAAACATGCAAAGGCAATGTCAAATGCAGGTGCTGATTTTAATTCTGACCAATGTGCAAAGGTTGATTTATAGTTAATAGTCTGGACTTTGAATCTTTGCCACTATTTAGGAATATAAACAAAATTGAGTAACTGTGAATGACATTATTCAGATGACATTTATCAAAGGGTGCAGGAACAATTGCATTAGCAAATATGAAGTTCTATTATTAGTTATTTCTGACAGTATGTGGCGCTATAGTATCTCGCTCTGACTGCAGCTGGCATCGTGCTAAACTGAAGAATTTTGTTTTCCTTTCAATGATCAGTAAGAAAATCTCTGAAAACAAGGCTGAAGCCTCACTGGAAAATCTAAGAGTTTGAATATCAGTTTGTATATTTTACACTATTTTGCCCTGCTTTAAAACAATTGTCTTCTTTTATCACTCTAAGGTTGAGGTGCAGAGTTTGGCAACAAATTGACCCTATTAGAACATTGGAAACATTTGACAATTAGTCATAGAAATATCTTCAATAGTTGGAGATTAAAAACACACACACATATAATCATTTTGAAAAATGCAGTATTTTATATTTCTTCCAATCTCCTTTATGACAGGTAGGTTTTTCTCAATCCGTTTATATTGTATGCCTCAGATGAATTCTAGTTTGCTTTTGAAGCCATTGAACTTGTAGGGTAATTTATTTTCTGCATATTACCAAATGACTCAATTTCTTCTGTACTTAATTTTAGTCAGCCTTTAAATAATGTTCTTTGGTTATGAAATGTCCTTATTAAGCAATCATAATCATACTTTATTAGCCAAGTATGTTTTACAACATACGAGGAATTTGATTTGCCATACAGTCATACCATTAAAAAGCAACAAAACACACAAATTACATTTTAACATGAACATCCACCGACTCCTCCACATTCCTCACTGTGGTGGAAGGCGAAAAAAAGTTCAGTCTCTTCCCTTCTTTGTTCTTTTGCGGTTGGGGGCCTCGAGCCTTCTGTTGACGGCCAATTTGCAACAACAATATCTTTTGCTGTTCTACCTGTAAGTTCTTAATCTCCACTGCACACTAATGACATTATTTCAAATGGAAATTTTCCAAAAATGAGAAATGAGATCAAGAGAGATAACTGTAACAAGCTGTTTTAATGACACCTCTGAGCGATGCATACATTTACATGGGTCCTTGAAAGGGATTGCACAATTTTCTCGGTTCTTCCTGTGTGTTGCTCAAAGGATTGTTTTGCACTGTTTACACAACCGCCTGCAAGTACAAAGTAAGTTTATTTAAAAACTACAACATGTTAAAGGTTTTGATATTCATCAGACTAGTGATCTACTTTTGATTTAGAAACACGTTTGTATTTTGTGCATAAAGTAAGTAAGTAAGTTTATTGGCCAAGTATTCACATACAAGGAATTTGCCTTGGTGCTCCGCCCACAAGTAACAACATGACATACAGTGACAGTTACAAATGACTCAGAAAACACTAAACATTAATAATAATAAAACATGATAAAACACCATTGATCAAGCATGTGAACCAACAAAATACCAGATCAAAGGAAGGCTACAGATTTTTGGCTGTTGAGTAGAGCAACTACTCATGGATAAAAACTGTTTTTATGTCTGGCTGTGGCAGCTTTGACAGTCCGGAGTCGCCTTCCAGAGGGAAAGCAGTGAAATATCTTTATCTCAAATATTGCTTACAATGTCCATTCCATTTCAAGTGGTATCATTAATTTCACACTCACAACTTGTGAGTTTTCTCCCCACTGTTGTTAACAAAATTGTAATTTTATTCAAGATGTTTTGTTTAGGTCATTGTTACAGCTTTGGTAGGTTTGGCTTGATTTAGTTCATAAATCTTTACAATTATTAGCTTATTTAATTCTATTGGCTACTGTGTGCAAGCTTATTTAAACAATGTGCATGATATGTTCGTCATCTCAAATGAAAGTCCATTGCAAAGACAATGCAAGACACGAGGAATACAATTAAATCATGTTTATTTAAGAGTTTATTATGGAGTCTTTGAAGCTATCTTAGAAATATTGTTACAGTCCAGATAGTGGTGATCTATACGACAAACTTAAAAGGGTCACAGCATTAACACAGAAATTATTGGTCACAACCAATATTACAATTTAAATTATAAACAGTTCTACAAATCCATTTACAGTGAAGTAAAGAACAGTATTTTTGGACGGGTTGCCTGCTAAATGGCAAGGTATTTCTTAAAATTAGAAAAGAAAAACATAAAAACCAAACGTAAACTGCAGGGTTTGATGCAATTTCTGTGTTTGATAAAATTTTTGGAATAATGTTCTCCATGTGTTACCAATTGATTAATGCGAAACACTATCATTTATGAGTCAGAGTAGATACAAGCTCTACTTCAATAGATGCTGAGGCTCTATTATGGTATAAGTGAGTGCTGTAGGCCTGGGTTGCAACCTTTGAAATGAGATGAATGTAGAAACATGGTGCACAGTTAGCTGTTGATTATTGTTCTGTTATCCAAAGTGATGAAAGCCGATCTATCTATTTTTGCTCTAAATTCCTTAGTATCTTTGAGTCATAGAATCATAGAGTGATTTACAGTGTGGAAACAGGTCCTTCAGCCCAACTTGCCTACACCAGCCAAAATGTCCCAGCTACACAAGTCCCACCTGCCTGTGCTCGGTCCATATCCCTCCAAACCTGTCCTATCCATGTACCTGTCTAACTGTTTCTTAAATGTTGGGATAGTCCCAGCTTCAACTACCTTCTCTGGCAGCTTGTTCTATACATCCACCACCCTTTGTGTGAACAAGTTATCCCTCCGATTCCTATTAAAACTTTTCCCCTTCACCTTGAACCTAGGTGCTCTTGTCCTTGATTCCCCTGCTCTGGGTAAGAGACTGTGCATCTAACCAATCTATTCCTCTCATGATTTTATACAACTCTATAAGATCACCCCTCATCCTTCTGCGCTCCAAGGAATAGAGACCCAGCCTACTCAACCTCTCCCTATAGCTCACAACCTCTGGTCCTGGCACATCCTCGTAAATCTTCTCTGAACCCTTTCAAGCTTGACAATATCTTTCTGAAAACATGGTGCCCAGAACTGAACACAATACTCTAAATGTGGTCTCACCAACATTTTATACAATGGCAACATGACCTCCCAACTTCTATACTCAATACTCTGACTGATGAAGGCCAAAATGCCAAAAGCCATTTTGACCACCTTATCTACTTGCGACTCGACCTTCAAGGAACCATGCACCTGCACTCCTAGATCCCTCTGCTCTACACCATTCCCCAGAGGCCTGCAATTCACTGTGTATGTCTTGCCATTGTTAGACGTCCCAAAATGCAACAACTCATAATTCTCTGTACTAAATTCCATCAACCATTCCTCAGCCCACCTGGCCAATTGATCCAGATCCTGCTGCAATCTTTCACAACCATCTTCACTATCTGCAAAACCACCCACTTTTGTATCATCAGCAAATTTGCAAATCTTGCCCTGCATGTTCTCATCCAAATCATTGATGTAGATTACAAACAGTAACGGGCTCTTCACCAAACCCTGAGGTACACCATTAGTCATAGGCCTGAAGTCCGAGAAGCAACCATCCACCATCACCCTCTACTTCCTTCCATGGAAACAATTTGCTATCCATTCAGCTATCTCTCCTTGGATCCCATGTGATCTGACCTTCCAGAGCAGCCTACCATGCGGAACCTTGTCGAACGCCTTTCTGAAATCTATGTACACAACATCTACAGCTCTGCCCTCATCACCCTTTGTGGTCACATCTTCAAATCACTCAATCAGATTTGTGAGACACGACCTTCCACGTCTAAAACCATGCTGACTATCCCTAAACAGCCCTTGCCCATCCAAATGCCTGTATAACCTATCCCTCAGAATACTTTCCAGTAACTTACCAACTACTGATGTTAAGCTCACCGGCCTATAGTTCTCAGCATTTTCCCTGCAGCCCTTCTTGAAAACAGGCACAACATTTGCCACCCTCCAGTCTTCCGACACCTCTCCTGTATTTAAGGACGACTTGTAAATTTCAACCAGGGCTCCCACAATTTCCTCTCTGGTTTCCCACAATGTCCTCGGATAAATCTGATCAGGCCCTGGAGATTTGACTAGCTTCAGACACGACAGCACCTTCAGTACTTCTTGGACAGCAACACTGACTGCTCTCAAGACACTTCCATTGACTGCCCCAAGTTCCTTCGTCCTACTGTCTTTCTCCTCGGTAAATACAGAGGAGAAATACTCATTGGGAACTTTGCCATCTCCTGTGGCTCCACACAGAGGTGACCGCTTTGATTCCTGAGAGGTCCCACTCTCTCTCTAGTTCCCCTTTTCCCCCGTATGTATTTATAAAATCTTTTGGGATTGTCTTTAATGCCACCCGCCAGAGCTATCTCCTGGCCCCTTTTTGCCCTTCTGATTTCCTTTTGCAGTTTACTCCTTAGCTCCCAGAACTCCTCCAGGGATGCACTTGTTCTCAGCTGCCATTACCTGTCCCATGCATCCTCCTTGATTTTGACCAATGCCTCAATTTCCCTCATCAGCCAAGCTTCCTTACGTTTGACTGCTTTACCCTTCACTCTAACGGGGATGTAAGTATCCTGAGCTATTGTCAGCAAACTTTTAAAATCATCCCACTTGGCTAATGTTCCTTTCCCGTCAAATAACCTGCTCCAGTCAACGAGCGAGACCTTCTCTCATACCCTCAAAATTGGCCTTACCCCAGTTGAGCATTTTAACACGTGGGCTCTCTTTTTCCCGATCCATAACTATCTTGAACCTAATCGAACTGTGGTCACTGGTTATTGAAAATATACGTTCTAGAAAATATTCTGCACTCTCAAAGGTGTACAATAGGATTTGTTGCATTTTGCGAGAAGTGGTGGGGGAGAGGGGACAGATATCAGCTCTTCTCTCAGACGATCAGCATATTTGCCCTGATTGGGGGGACTGATAGTGGTTTGGGAGGTAAGGATAAGCTCTACGGTGCTTTGAGTATGGGAATAATAAAATTAACCGAGTGGAGTCCCTATTTTTGGGCATGTTTAATAACTGGACTTGCAGACAATCTAATTTGTTTTCCTGGACAAAATGAGTGATGCTCAAAGAATGCTATCAACCCATCCTTCACTGACTTGGAAATCTTGTCAGATGGTCTTCTTGAGTTTGAGGCTGCCGAAGTCTGCAGCAGGGTGATGCCATCCAGTTCGACATCCGTAGGTGCCCGTCCTAAAAAGGGCGCATGCTCTGGGTTGGCGCCAAGCTGTGGCGCTGCTGCTGCCTCTGTTTGTTGTCGTTTCCCTGACTGAGGTCAGTTGACAGGGCTCACCAAGGGGAGGTCGACAACATGAGCCTCGTCAGATGGTGATTCAGGTAACCTTAAAGTGCCCTGTCATGTTTCCGAAGTAGGATCCTGGGTGGATTAAACACCATTTGTGCTGGGAAAGAATTGATTTTAAGAAATGTAATGCTGAAATAACCGCTACCTGTCAGAATTTCAAGGCCTGATCATGTCACTACATTTTGTGCCATCCCAATTCGAGTATTATTCTGCTAAATCTGTCCACATTCCACCAAAGACAAATTTGTCCCAAGGCAATGTTTGGACATTAGGTCTTCATCTCTCAATGTCCGTGTGTAGTATTTTGTCCCCAAAATGTATTATGGTATGATCTGTTGAGGCAATGTACAATGTATTGGCTATATTATAATCATGTGTTTAGCACTGCCGAGAAATTATCTTCTTTGGCATCTATATTTTTCAAAGTGCAGTACATAGCATAACTGTGGTAGAACTTTTGCTTGCTTCTAATCCAGTTCTCCAGTCAGCTTAACTTTGGCATGTTGATTTTTTTTTCTGTGGCTCCCGGTGACATTTTAATGGTCTGCATTCATAGAGCTGTAAATTATCTTTCGATCTCCAGTTTAAAGCGTTTCACCATTAAGAAAGTACTCTCTTCTGTCCATTTGAGCCCCAAAGTAGTTGCCCTCTCATTTCCATAATTTTCTCTATTTACCTTGTCATAGATTTATCGAGTCATAGGCACAGAAACTTTGTCCTTGTCTTTGTCTCACCATGTCCATGCCGACCTTTTTGCACATCCACCGAATCGCATTTGCCTACATGAGCACCGTATTCTCCAATAACGTCCCCGGCGTGCGAGCCAGGCCAACCGGTTGGATCCGATGTCCACGGCAGGTGAGCCGGGCCTAACAGAGTGCTTGGCCTAGCTCACCGAGAACACTCCTGGCCGCGCTGGGAACACTTCACAGGCTGCTTATGATGCCATATCTTTATCAAGGATTTTCATGGAACCTGTGCAGGCAATGGTGGATGATGAAGCTGTGAATGCTAATCAGTGATTGCCATCATCTACACCCTGCTGCTCCACACGCTTCTCTTCCTTTTATCACAGCCTCTATGTGTCCTCGCTACACTTCCTCAGGAGCATGCTCTTATTTGATAGGTTGTGCACTATATAGAACATCATGGTGGCCGATTAGGAAAAGGGGAGATGCAACGAGACCTGGGTGTCATGGTACACCAGTCATTGAAAGTAGGAATGCAGGTGCAGCAGGCAGTGAAGAAAGCAAATGGTATGTTAGCATTCATAGCAAAAGGATTTGAGTATAAGAGCAGGGAGGTTCTACTGCAGTCGTACAGGGTCTTGGTGAGACCACACCTGGAGTATTGCGTACAGTTTTGGTCTCCTAATCTGAGGAAAGACATTCTTGCCATAGAGGGAGTGCAGAGAAGGTTCACCAGACTGATTCCTGGGATGGCAGGACTTTCATATGAGGAAAGACTGGATAGACTCGGCTTGTACACGTTGGAATTCAGAAGACTGAGGGGGGATCTTATAGAAACTTACAAAATTCTTAAGGGGTTGGACAGGCTAGATGCAGGAAGATTATTCCCGATGTTGGGGAAGTCCAGAACTAGGGGTCACAGTTTAAGGATAAGAGGGAAGACTTTTAGGACCGAGATGAGGAAATCATTTTTTACACAGAGAGTGGTGAATCTGTGGAATTCTCTGCCAAAGAAGGTAGTTGAGGCCAGTTCATTGGCTATATTTAAGAGGGAGTTAGATGTGGCCCTTGTGGTTAAAGGGATCAGGGGGTATGGAGAGAAGGCAGGGATGGGATACTGAGTTGGATGATCAGCCATGATCATATCAAAGGCGGTGCAGGCTCAAAGTGCTGAATGGCCTACTCCTGCACCTATTTTCTATGTTTCTATGTTTCTATTACAAAGTCTTCACACTTGCTTGGTGTTTACGGCAGGGTGCCCCTGGATTGATGGGAGGAACAGCACTTCATATTCCACTGGGGTTGCTTATGGAGGAACAGAACCTCATATTCCACTTGGGTAGCTTACGTAAACTGGAAGAACTGCACTTTATATTTGGCTTGGGCAGCTTAAAACCAATGGGGTTGTAATGGGGCAGCTTACGAACCAATTGAATTCTCCAGTTTTATGCAACTTATGTGACGATGGTGCCCGTGTTGCTCCTTGAATCTGTGGTGAGCGGCAAATTGGGAAACATGTCCGAGATCTGCTGTGGTAGTCTGGAATGATCTTGAGGTGAGAAAATTGAGAATAAATATGACTGAAAAGAGAGCAATGAAGGCACGGGTGCATGACTGATGATCTTCTTGCAGCACTCAATACCATTGTGATGATTGTAGTCTCGGAAAACCTGAGCCAAACATACATTTTTACATGGAGATGTCCAGGTAGGATGTTGTGTCACAGAAGACTAGGAATCAATGATTGTATAAGTTATTCCTGGGTTTCCCAAAGAAATAGCAGATGGTAAGTTAATTAGCCACTGTAAATTGCCCCCTCGTGTCGAGTTGAGAAGTAAATCCTCAAAAGGGAAGCAGTTGATCGGAACAGGGGGAGAACAGATGTTTCCAGTAGTGGAAGAGTCTAGGACTAGAGGTCATAGCCTCAAAATTAAAGGACCTTCTTTTAGGAAGGAGATTAGGATACATTTATTTAGTCAGAGGGTGGTGAATCTGTGGAATTCTTTGCCACAGAAGGCTGTGGAGGCCGTCAGTGGATATTTTTAAGGCAGAAATAGATAGATTCTTGTTTAGTATGGGTGCTATAGGTTATGGGGAGAAGGCAGGAGAATGGGGTTAGGAGGGAGAGATAGATCAGCCATGATTGAATGGCGGAGTAGACATAATGGGACGAATGGCCTAATTCTACTCCTATCACTTATGACCTTATGAATAGTTTTAAGGGAATGTTTGAATGTGTTTGTCCTGTACCTTGAATCTGGTTTTCACCTGGCCAAGTGTCTTTTAAATGTTGTCATGGTACATGTCTTAACTACCTACTCTGGCAGCTTATTCCATATACCCACCACCCACTGTGTGAAAAGGTTGCCCCTCTGGTTCCTATTAAATCTTTCCACTCTTATCAATTTCTATGAAAGACACGAAATGCTGGAGTAACTCAGCGGGTCAGGCAGCATCTCTGGAGAACATGGATAGGCGATGTTCCGGGTTGGGCCCTACTTCAGTCTGAAAAAGGGTCCTAACCCGAAATGTCGACTATCCATGTTCTCCAGAGATGCTGTCTGACCCATTGAGTGACTCCAGCAATTTGTGTCTTTTTTGGTAAACCAGCATGTGCAGTCCCGTGTGTCTACATTTCTTTCTATGATTTGTACTTAAATGTGGGAGGTATTGTGTGCAAATTTTAGACTATGTTCACTTTCTGACAGATTCATCCATCTGCTTCTGTCAATTATGTTAAACCATTGTAAGTAAAATAAATCATTAGGAATTCTAAGTGATTTATTTTACTTACAATTTTCAATGAATATACATTTCTGGAAATAAATTAACAAGTAGTTCAATTCTTTTTAGCCATGAGTTCACTGGGTCTGTTTTATTCGAATCCTGATAATAATAGTATTCATGGGTGACAATGAAATCTAATTTCTAACCAGCATTTTTACTCCCAGAAGAGAGGGATGTGTATGCAGAAAAATAAGTACAATATGTGGGGGTACTGATGACTGAAGGTCCTCTTGTTATTTAGAAGTCTGTCATTTGCATAGTATATTCAAGAGCAGAGGCAAATTTTCTTCTTCACTCAGTCCCAGAGAAACCTCAGTTAATGCAGAGAGCAGGACGCATTTTAATAATTCTTCTTGTGGTGGAGTATATTCCTATCTCTGTGACTCACTCGCATCGTGACTATAAATATATTTTAAATCAGCAGCCTAAGAGAGAGCTTGAAGTATAGAGAATTATGCTCTTTTCCGTCGAGCTAGCAATGAATGTCGTTCCTGATCATTACTTATTTATATTTTTAATTGGATATTAAAATATGTCTAAAGAAAGCTGAAAGCCTGACAATAAAACTTCTTTTGTTTGTGTAATGTTTAATTACAAATTTCTTAACAAATATTTTACTATAGTATATTAATAATGTTTTTGGATTTCGTGTGCAGAATCTTAAGAGGACCAAAAGCAATTCGTAGAGACAAAAGACATCATAAAAATACCCACTGATATTTTTGGTAATATTGTTTATTTCATTGGAATACCATTTTTTAAATTTATGTTTGTACGTGGTAGAATGACGTACTAAATGCATATGCTTTTAGAAGTCGTCATTGTGTACTGTAGAAACATGGGTGGTTTAATGTAGAACAGTACAGTACAGAAATTGGCCCTTTGGCCCACAATGTTTATGCTGAATTACAAATACTTACAGTAGTTACACATCCTAATGAGCAGTCTTCAATGACAGGGATTCTATTAAAGTGAACTGCTCGACAATCAGATTAAAAATATATGATTTTTGTAGATGCTTTGAGATAGTTGGCAACATATTATTGGAGAGACTGTGTGTGTTATGTCATCTGAATTTATCGTAACTTTATATTCTATTTTTATAACCCTGTCATATTTGTTAGCTAACATGTATTTATGGTGGAGAGTGATTTTTGTTTTCTCTTCACTTATTCTGAAGTTAATGATTCATAATGGAGTGAAATATCAAGATGCCAACAAGGAAGATTAGGAGGAGTGGCCATAAGCTCGTTTGAAGAACCATTTTTTTGTTCTGAGCATATATCACAAGATGAATGGATCACAGAGCAGTCTGGACAGAAAATTCCAGTGAACATGATCAAATGTGCTGGAAGATTCTGCAGACACAGAGATGGGCAAACTCTGAAGGGATTTGATGACGGGGATCGACAAATTTGTGTTGGGACAAGGTGGCCATACATATAAATTAGCGTCAGCAATAGAAGAGCTGAATTGCTGCTAATGGGGTTTAGTTGGGAAAAAGGTTGGATATGTTGCCAAGCTGGAAGATAATTGCCTTGGATAGGAATTGGGGAGTAAACTCACCTTAATTATAAACAGGAAGCTAAGTTAGTCTTGTTAATCCGAAGAAAATATATGGATAGGTAATTAAAACCAACTGTAATTAAATTAGTTTGTGACAACGCAATAGGCAATCACTGCACTCTTCTTAATGTGGATCTATGGAAAATTTTATTAAACTGTAATGTTTTTGGACACAATTGAAATATTCTCTGGAGACGCAAGGACTAAAACATTTAGGGTGCATAAATCTAAATTCATTGCACTTAAATAAGTCAGTTATACATTTCCTTTTACATTTTGTGTAAGAAGGAACTGCAGATGCTTGTTTAAACCGAAGATAGACACAAAAAGCTGGAGTAACTCAGCGGGACAAGCAGCATCTCTGGAGAGAAGGAATGGGTGACATTTCTACCGTATCCGTTGTTCAAGATGTGGACACGTACATCAGTGAGACCAAATGCAGACTGGGCGATCGTTTTGCAGAAGACCTACGCTCAGCCCGCCTGAACCTACCTGATTTCCAGTTTGCTGGACACTTTAATTCTCCTTCCCATTCCTCCTCAGACCTTTCTGACCTAGGTGAGGCTAAACGCAAATTGGAGGAACACCATCTCATATTTCGCTTGGGCAGCTTACAGCCCAGTGGTATGAATATTGATTTCTCTCACTTCAGGTAGCCCCAGCATTCCTTCTCTCTCTCTATCCCTCCCCCACCCAATTCGCACTAGCTTCTAATTTTCACCCTACAAACAGCTAACAATGGCCTGTTTCCTTTATCATCGTTACTTTTTTGCATATCTTTCATTCATTGTTCTTTATCGCTCCACATCACCATCCATATCTCTCGTTTCCCTTATCCCTAACCAGGCCAAAGAAGGGTCTCAACCCGAAAGGTCACCCATTCCTTCTCTCCAGAGATGCTGCATGAGTTACTCCAGCTTTTTGTGTCTATCTTCCTTTTACATCTTATTTGTTGCAAATCGTTCAAAACAATTGTGCAAAAGGTTTCAATTTGCTCTTTCTGTTGTATACAAGCAAGACTATAATATCAAGATCTTGGATGCTTTGAAGGCAGTGAGCTTATGAATCCAAAGCAGCTGAAAAATGTGACTAGAATTCCAAGCTGGTTATGAAAACTTTAATTCTGATGGCTGTATTGAATAATGCACAACTTTCAAAGCTTTATTTTGAAATCTACTGTAGTATACCGCAAATACACCAATACTGCTCTTTACACGAATAGTCTTGTATACACTTGTGCATAAAAATATAAATCTTAAATGATCTTTGTGAATGTGTTGTGATTATATAACTGGTGTCAAATTACCTGCATCTTTGTCCTCTTTCAGAATTGACAGGTATGGTTTGCAATGCTCCTATTCTGATTTTTTTAATTAATATTTATGTGACTATATTCACACGTGTCAGTAATATTTAATAAAAGAGCTTCTTCTGTATTGTTTTGATAATTGTGACATTAGGTTCACATTCACATAACTGTTTGTTTACTCGCACTTTCTCCCTGCTGTGGGTTTCAAAATGTAGCACACAGAAGCTTTAATTGAATTCTGGGGGCACTGAAGTCATTACCATCAGTGTCCACCACATACCCCATTCCCCAATCTCCATCCGATTGCAACTTTCCAGACAATTAAATGAAAGAGAACAAGATTATTAATAACCATGGTGTTACGTTGGACTCGATGACTGTTGGATCACAAAGTCACCATACGATTATTTGCTTCTTCTGTAACATTACTCAATTACAACATTGCTGTTGTCACTCTCATCCAAACCTTGTTACCTACAGAATGAAAATTTCAATGTTTCTAACCATCATTCCTCATCCCATCCTCCATAAGTCATCTAAAACTCTGCTATCCATGTACTAACATCTTCCCATCAACTTCTTCCTCTCTGTTATGAGGCTTCTGAATGGTCTTTCCATAAGCTAAGGTACTGTCTGATTCACCTCTATCCCATTGAGGACATTGGACCTTGTCAATAGAACTGATGTGCTACAATACTGATAACTATATCCTGCACTTTGTACCTTCCTTTTTCTGTATTTATTCTTTTTGTCTGACTTAATTATATTTATGGATAGTATATCTGATCTGTTTGGATAGCATTCAAGACAAAGCTTTTCACTGTACCTCGGTACATGTGACAATAATAAATCTAAATCTAAACCTTAATTTGCACTCTCTATATTTTTTCCCACCTTCCCAGTTCTGATTAAAGGTCTTCAACCAAGAGTTAACTCTGCTTCTGCTGACCCAGATGTGTTGGTCACATAATGGGTGGAAGCACATTGCTTCTTCCAGCATCATACTTGGTACATTTGCTTGAGGGATGCCAATTCCCTAACTGATCAATAAAATACAGCACAGTGCAGATACTTTCTGACAATTAGCTGCTGACCCTACCCCTGATATGACCGGGATAGCTATTAATGTCATAAGGAATAGGAGTAGAATTAGGCCATTTGGCCCATCAAGTCTACTCTGCCATTCAATCATGGCTGATCTATCACTCCCTCCTAATCCTATTCTCCTGCCTTCTCCCCCTAACCTCTGACACCTGTACTAATCAAAAATCTATCTCTGCCTTAAAAATATCCACTGACGGCCTCTACAGCTCTCTGTGGCAACGAATTCCACAGATTCACCACTCTCTGATTAAATAAATTTCTCCTCATCTCCTTCCTAAAAGAACGTCCTGAACCCCAACGTATTGAACCCCAAATTAATGCTTTAATAGGCAAAAGTCTGATATGTGCCAATTGACAATTTCAGTTAATTGCTTTTATTGTTCTTAAATGTTGTGAGAGCATGTGCGTCCATCATCTTTTCAATACGCATATTGCAGATCACAACTGCCCAGTGGGAAGAAAAGTGCTTCCTCAGATCATTTCTAATTATCTTACTCCTCATCTTAAACCTATGCGCTTTGATCCCAGGCATTGTTGTTTACATTTTTAGTCATTGAGCTCACCTATCTTTTGATGTACGCCGTTACCCTCTTTAGTCAGAGGGTGGTAAATCTGTGGAATTCATTGCCACAGAATGCTGTGGAGGCCAAGTCAATGGATATTTGTTAAGGCTGAGATAGTTATGCAACATCCTCTCTCACTGCTCCCCCTCTGCGATTCCTCCTTCTCGCCAACTCTATGATCAATTTTTAACCCAGACTGGCTACCACAGCCACATGTGTTTTCTCATGCTTGCCTGGCCCTCCATCTTCTACATCAGGGATTCCAACTCCGGTTCCAGACATCCCAGTTCAGACCCAACCCGGATTACACGTACTGACAGTCGATCCACCATTTTTTGCTGCTGCATCTTTACACCAGTCCCCCCACAGGCCTCAGCCAGCGACTCCGTCGACGCTCGCCTCACCACCGCCCACCAGTGGGCCGGAACCGTCACCTCACCTGCATTTCAGGCTCAGCACCAGGCCCACAGCCTCCACCATGCAAACTCCAACACCACTGACTTTCCTGGGTCCTACTGCTCCCCCACCTCCAAGAGGGAACCCACCACCCCCTCACCAGACCTTGCCTCTGCCTCCGTCCACTCACTTGGCCTCCTCTGACCCCAACCCCCACACTTGTTGTATCTTCATCTTCCCCTTGACCTCCCCATTTCTGATACGGATCGGTCTGTCCTCAACAGAGACCTCACCTTCGTTCCCCTCTGCCCCTACCTCAACGGGTTCCGGGTCTGCTACTATGTAGAGCTGATCTTCCTCACCTCCGCCTTGGTGCCTTTTTCTATGGGAAGGAGTCCTCACCACCCAGTGATGACCCCTTCTCCCAGCTCCACCGGTCCCCGTGCTCTTGGACTCCCCGGATGGCTTTCTACCCTCTTTAGACCTTTTTATTTCCAACTGCCGGCGTGACATCAACCGTCTCAACTTTTCCACTACCCTTACCTACTCTAACCTCACCCAATCTGAATGTACTGTCCTCCGCTCACTCTGCAGCAACCCAACATTATCATCAACCATAGCCGACAAGGGAGGTGTCATGATAGTCTGGCGCGCTGACCTCTACCGCACAGAGGCCAGGCGACAATTCTCAGCCACCTCCTCCTACTTATCCTTGGACCATGATCCCACAGATGAGCACCAGGCCATAATCTCACAGACTATTTCTGATTTTATCACATCCGGCTGACTGCCCTCCAAAGTCTCCAACCTTGTTGTTCCCCAGCCCCACAAGGCTAAGTTTAACTTCTCCCCAAAATCCACAAATAGAACCGCCCTGGCAGATCCAATGTTTCTGCTTGCTCCTGTCCCACTGAATTAATTTCTACGTATCTCTACTCCATCCGATCCCCCCTGGTCCAATAATTCCCTTCCTATGTCCTAGACACTTCGCATGCCCTTCGTCTCCTCAATGTGATCATTTTGCTGAACACCTCCACTCAGTTCATGTAAACCTACCTGATCTTCCCGTTGCTAAACACTTTAACTCCCCATCCCATTCCCACACTGACCTTTCTGTCCTGGGCCTCATTCATTGTCAGATTGAGGCCCAGCATTAACTGGAGGAACAGCACCTCCTATTTTGCTTGGGCCGCTTACACCCCAGCAGTATGAATATTGACCTCTCTAACTTCAAGTAACCCTTGCTTTCCCTCTCTCTCCATCCCTCCCCCTTCCCAGTTCTCCGACCAGTCTGACTGTCCCTCTGACTACATGTATCTCTGTTCGCTTTGTTAGCACCTTCTCCTAGCTAACAATGGTCTATTCTACATTTTCTTTGATCTGTATCTCTTTTCATCTCTTACACTTCCTTATCTCTGTAACCCCCCACTCCCCTGATGCTCCATATGAAGAAGGGTCTTTAGACTGACCCAAAACATTACCCATTCCTTCTATCCAGAGATGCTGCCTGTCCCGCTGAGTTCCTCCAGAATTTTGTGCCTAGATTCTTGATTAGTACGGGTGATAGGGGTTATGGGGAGAAGGCAGGAGAATGAGGTGAGGAGGGAGAGATAGATCAACCATAATTGAATGGCGGAGTAGACTTGATGGGTCGAATGGCCTAATTCTGCTCCTTTTACTTATGAACAAAGGATTGATGCTTAGTAAGTCAGTATGGAAAATAGGTAATATTAAAGAGGGGTACCTTGGTCAGCTGCCTGGTGCTATATTACGACCAGTTTCAGGGACAACGAAATAGACCTGCTTCTGAAGAAGCTGAGGTCCAAAACCATGGCTGTTCTTGGAAATGTCAGTAATGTGCATTTCTTTGACCAATGTAGCCTATTTTTTCGAGGAATTAATATGATTTTACAGACAAAACATGCAATTACATTGGGCATGCAGTCAAACTTACAGATTAACATGATTCAACATAGAAATATTCAGAATAAATTCCACTGTAGAAAAGATGTATTCAGACAAAATCGCACTACAAATCAAAACTCCACCTCAGTATCTTGGCATTGCTAAGGTGTGTACTTTTTTAAATTTTATGTCAGTTGTTATAGCTCATTGCTTCATCTAAATTAATGCTTTAATAGGCAAAAAACCTGAACTGTGCCAGTTGACAATTTCAGTTAATTGCTTTTGTTCATTAAGGCATTGAATGTGTTACTGTTGTGTTAATGTTGCAAAATGGCTACAATAAATGTCAGCACCTCTACTTCAAGACCAAGGGGCAACATCATGGGAGACTGATGAGGCCTTGATTGTTGTTAGAATGTTGTTAGGCCAATTTGTTAGAATCAGTGAAGTGATATTAAAACAATTTGAAAAGAGAACTTTTTTTTTACATCCTATTTTTACCTCTGATAATGATTTCTGCATTTTACTTTGGTCACATTACATAAATATATTTTTGATACTCAGTTTTGAAAGCAGCAAAAGATTGGCAGAAATTTGCGTGCTTAAGGGCCGACTCACTGCGGGGATCTAAATTGTGAGTTCAGAAGAGTTTAAAAAAGTGTCATGGTCGTGTTGTGTTGCCGAAGTAGAACACCTCCTACGACCTTCTTCGACTATGTAGAGAACCTCCTATGAATATGTAGAAGACCTCCTTCGACTATGTAGAAGACCTCCTTCGATCTCCTTCGACCTCCTTCGACTATGTTGAAGACTAGCTTTGACTAGCTTCGACTAGCTTCGGGAAAATTGGACACCGAATAGTGGAGAGTGAAGACGACCACCTTCTACTACCTTCAACTGTACAAACACTATCTACGACTACCTTTGACTTCCATCGACTACCCTCGATTACCTTCGATTACCTACGAATAACATGCCGACCTACTTCGACTAAACCTACGAGTAAAAAAACGATCGAATTTTTCCACGACAAACTTTTTTTACTCGCGGACAATTTTCAGCATGCTAAAAAAAACGCCTCGACCAAAGTGAGGCCTCGAGTATGCGGGGACTACTCTCGAGCATGAAGGAGAGTTACATAGACCTCCTAGGACCATGTGTCAACCATGCTGCGAGTATGAGTCGAGGGCAAACTCTTCTAAACTCACAAATTAGGTCCCTGCAGTGGGACAGGCCTTTATTTTCATTCAATATCGATTAATGTGAGCGATGTAATAATCATGTAAATAACTTACTACTTCATCCTGAGGCCACTCATGAAATCAGATGTTGCTACATTCATTGATAACCTTGTCCGGACACAAAATAACACTTCATCAGATTGCCATCTCTCGTATTGGGTATTACGTTTGTTGATTCCATTATAGGAAAGCTTAATGGTAGCAGTTTGCAGATGGAAATGGCTAATGATTGGATGTGGGCAATACTGGCAGTGCCTATCCCAAATTGCCCGTGGAAAAAGCAGCATTGAGCAACTGGATTCAACATCATCTAATTTCTAATTTACAAATTCAGTTTTAACAGTCAAATATATGTTGTTGTTTTTTTAAATTCAGCAATGATATATTTGCAACTATGTTAAATACCAATTTAGTCATTCTGCAATCTATGCTTGTCGAAGGCAGGAGTGATTATGCAAAATGCTTTTTTTCAATCTGTTGAGTCACTATTTCTTGGACTTCTGCCAATTCTGCTGTGAACCTGCCAGGAGATTGGCATGAGGAGAACAGACTACTTTCTTTGCAGTGTTTTGTTTCCCTAGCCATGTGGTCACAGCATTACTGATTTTTTAGTGTCACAGGGAGTGACCCAGTTGAATCTGAACTTGGCTGTTTCAAGGTACAATATGTCAACACAACAATACGTTCCATTGTTAATCCTGGCTAAATTGGAGCAACTAGGACTTCAAAATGGGGTAAAATTTCAGGGTTGCTGGGAGATTTGGTCAATTTGGAGTTGCTCTCTGCAGAGCTGGGACAAGCTGCGAAGAGGTGCCAGATTGTCTGGAGCTTAGATACAATTTGCAAGCAAAGAATGGGAACATCTGAAAACCCTGTCAATTAGGTGCAAAATGCATAGAATGGATTGGATGGCTGCAAACCAGACATACACTTTAAAAAAATGTAAATAATGAAGGTCATCCTGTTAATCGATGATTGGTCGAACTGTTGAGCCTTGCAGAAACTGTTTGAATCTCAGGGCACATGTTTCAATGTTTGTTCATCCTTTCAGAGCTTTCTTTCTTATACAATGTATTAGCCTCTGTATTATTGGGTTAAGGATCTGTCAATTATGTACTGTTATAATTAATATGGTGATTGGTTTGTTGGGGTTGCCTCCCCCAAGTAATGTCACGCCGTTAGTTTGTAAGAGGGTGTGTAATTCTTTGGGGTGTGTCGGTTGATTGTGACTTCTGTTCTGTTTGCACGAGATATTATTGTCTTGCGTGGGTGGATCAGCAACTGTCCCTGCAGTTTGTTCTTCAATAAAGTAAGGTTTTGGAACCAGAGTTTGACTTAACGTTTGACTAAACCAGACTAAGGGGGTAAGTCTAGATACCTGAATTTACATTGTGGGCGTTCATCCGGGATCTCAACGGAGCCCCAGACAAAAGTTTGTGGTCAGGGAATTGAGTCGTTCCAGATTGCGAGAAGTGAAATCGGCACCACGGTGCGGTTTTCACATTGATTTTCCCGCTTCGCTGATCAGGACGAATCAATCATTCGCGTACTTGTCTATTGTCTACTTGCATTGGGGATCCCGACGAGATAATAGAATAGTAGTCTGGCAAACTCTGGTTTAGTGAGGGTTCGAATCTCTGGGGAGGGTTGCAGCAGCTTATTTCGAATCTCTGGGGATGGTTGATTAGCTGTCTGCTAAGTCAGCAGCTGGTTTGAGTCTCTGGGGAGGGTTTTCAGGTCAATTATGAGGGTATTACTGAGGGTCAAATTATGAGGGCTGGGTCAATATATGAGGGCTGAGTATTGGGGTAAACGATTGGCAACTTACCTTAAAGTACAATACTGAAAGGTTATTAAGTCCAGTGTGAAGGTAGATTGGCATATTGAAAATTTCTTGTTGAGTGGGATTCTGATCTCGTGTTATAACTATTTGTTCTTGTTTGAATCCAAGTGTTTAAGTGCAGGTAATTTGCTTGTTCTTTTGAGAAGGTGGTCCCGCCTGGATTCGAAATGTGTTTGCCGCTTTAAAAAGCCTGTGTATGTAGGATTTGTGTGACTGGTTCTTGGGCACCCGTTTGAAAGAAGATAGACTTGTGTGGGAGACTTGCTTGGTGTTAGGAAATTTGCCTTTGTTTTGTGAGAAGACTTATCTGAGATACTTACTAGTGTGGGAAAGCATAGACCAGAAGGGGGAGTGGACACAGGCGCGTATTAGCAGCCGCTGCTCTCTCTTCCATACTGTGTTTTTGATTTTTGTGATTTTTAAAAAATTCTGTTTTAATTTGTGTACTTGTGATGTCTTTACTATTTATTTCATTCCGTTTACTGTAAAATCTGTAAGGTGTCCTTGAGATTTGAAAGGCGCCCATAAATAAAATTTATTATTATTATTATTATTATAGACCAAGATATGACAGTAGAGGAAAGGAGCCCATTGCAAGTAATGTGCCATGATCACAAGGCAGAGAAATTAAGAGATTTGTCAGGAGTGCTAAATAAGAAATTAGGAAACAAGAAACTTGGAATAGAACTGAAAGAAGGTGAAGTAGATCTACCTCCAGGCACCAGGAGAGAAGGGTGTTGATGTATAGGAAAGCATAAGGAACAGGAAAGAGATAGATCTCCTGGAAGGAAACTAGTCCCTGTAAATTTAAAGTTTAGGGACCCGATGGTTGGCATTGACTTCGAAGGGGAAGGAGATGAATATTTGGAAGATTGGGAAAGTGTTAAAATTAAATGAAGTTTGCAGCCTCCACCATATTCCTCTTGCATTCCCCGGGCTCCACCCATACATTGTATAGCTTGTGCACACAACAGACATTCAGATCCTGCAGCACCTTTAACACCACCTGCAGATTCTACCTGCAAAGTCTGCTTTACAAACAGCAGCACCACGAGTACAGGATTCTTTAACCCAGACTGCTCCACTATTGATAGTTAGTCCGGTAGTTCACAGTACCAGGAATAAGACAAAAAAGATAGCTCCAGTAGTTAAGGACAAAGAATTTAAAGGACAACAACCAGAGTATTCTTGCGAGCCTAAACCTAGACGAATTAGACGCGTAATCCCCCTAATGAAGAGGAAGACATATCTGAGGGTGAGACAATAGCTGGAGATATTGAAGGTGATCCCAATATGACAAAATTTCTGATGGCAGTGTTAAGCAAGATCCCTGATAGAAATAAGTCACCTGCTTCCTTTGTAGATTACTTAAGAACTACAATGCATGCAGACTCCTGAGATCTATGGGCTGTGACACAACAGATAATTACTGCTGATTGAACGAGGGAAGATGCAGTTTTAACTGCACTTGCCAATACTCTTCAGAAGCCTATAGATATCTCAAAGATTCTGGATGTGAGACCGAAAAAAGGGAGAGGGAGCAGATGAATTCTTGGAAAGATTTTCTGATTTATAAATGGATCAATCAGGGATCTGAATTTCAGGAATGGGACAAATTCTCCTCAATATTATGCAATCTTACTGAATTGCCTTCCAACTAATGTGTTTGAATCAATTTAAACTAATAATATGGACTGGTCGGAAAATAGTCCCAGTGAAATGGCCAGAGTGGTAAGATACCACTGGAAGGATGTAAAAAAAGCAGGAGAGTCAGCCTGCAGTAAAACCAAAGACCAAATATGTAATCAAAAAATAAGTGCCAAAATCTGACTCTGAACCATGGGCCCCCAGAGTACCAGCAAATTACAGATTGGGAGAAATTAGGGTTCCAGAATATTTAAATCGATATCATAGAGAAATACCTGCCCTAGAGCCAATCCCACAGAGACCGAGTTTGAGAAGACACCAAACATTAGGATTAGGCCAGTGTTATACATGTGGGGGAATGGGTCACTGGAGTAGGGGTGCCCAAATAGAGGAATGAAAAGAGGGGGTCACAGAAGAAATATTCAAGATCAGAAGGAGTGGAGAGATCCCAGAGATCAACAAGATCATAGAGAGCAAAGAGGGAACTAGCAGGAAAACCAAAAATGAAGAGGGCAAATATCTTTTTTTTACAATCTCCCCGAATCAAAAGATGTTCAGAACCTGTCTAGTTTTCAAGGACGTCTGCCAGTATCCCATCTCTGAGCCAGTTGAAGTAGTACATGGAGGAAAGGCAATCAAACACAGATTTGTGATAACAACTGCAATTTAATTGCAATTTAATGGCTAGAGATTTGCTCTGCGCTTTCCAATTGAAGATAGAATGTGGCGATAGAGGAATAAGTAGTGACCTCCTGGGCTCCCTTACGGCAGTGTTACTCCATAGTGACCCCTCAATGGTGGTCCTTAGATCTGAACGAAGAACCCCCACTACATATTACACTAGCTTACGACAGTAGTGGGAAGAATAAAGAGCTGGAGGCTTTCTTTAAACCGTATGAAGGACAGGACTGGGAGAAAAGTTTTGGCACTAGTTGAAAGAAGAGGAGGGAGCTGTAGGATACACTGAGGTACCAGTAAGAACAGGCAGAGGCAGGAGACTTAGGAGCAATAGTGGAGAGGAGCAATCATTATGGCAGACTCAAACAATTAGAGCAAATATATCTAACTGAAATGTTGTTGAGTTTTATCAGGCCTCCAGGACAGTGTTACCTATCAACAACATCATCTGGGGAGTGAGGTAAAGAATATACAGACCCCTTGAGAACGGACAGAAGACATCAAAGGTAATGTAGCTCCCCAGAAAGTGGTAATACTTTTCCAAGAAGATCATAGGCCACCAGCAACACTGATAAATTGATTTGGGAAATGCCAGAATAAAACTAAACTATAACCATCTACGAGAACTATAAGAATTGCTCCTCACTGTAACATCCTTACTCTTACAGCTCTGAAATCGAAAGAATAAAAACAACATAAACTGGTACGAAATTTAACAGCAATTAACAGTTGAAAAGATGCTCCATATTTATACTACTGCCAAACCCTGCTAACATCTTAACTAACCCAACACTTCGTACCAGCAAGGAAGACAAATCGAGTCACAGTAAATTAAAAAGGCACAGGATGCCTCCAGAGAGATCATCAAGGCAGGCTCCAACTTTGGAAAGATCATTGAACGACAATCCTTTCTAGCTCTACTGCACTACTTTGTCTGAACGGGCTATCCCAAGTCTAAAAATATGGGAATAGACATTGCTCTGTAACCAGGGGATACCCACTATGCACCCAAAATTTAACTACCCTTTATCAGGAAATTATTGAAATGACTTTAAAATCTAACACTTAACAATGGCCTATCATATTTCAGAGATAGTTGAAAACTTTGATTTGGGCACAGTATATAAATTAACCGAGTATCCTTTCTTGTCTCACCCCCAGAAGAGCAGTCAGAAGCGGGACAGGACTGTTTAGTGAGCATCAAGGAGAGGACGTCTGTGAGAGAGGACTTAAAAGACGCACCTATAGAGGACCTGGACATGATTTTGTATGTAGATGAAAGTTCATCTATCGAACCGTGAGGAGCGAAATTGTCTGGGTATGCAATTATTAATTAGGATGGGAAAAATGTAAAAGCAGTTACTTTTAAGTCACCTTATTCTGCATAATAGGCTGAATTATTTGCTTTAATTTGGGATTGCATCATGGTAAAATTTGAGGATAAATGTTTATACAGACTCTCGATATTATATGAAAATAGGAGATTTCTGGCTTCAGTAGGGACTCAAATTTGAAATAAATAATTGGACAGATTTCTTAGAGGCCTTAATGCTACCCAGACAAATTCCTGTTATGAAATGTAAATGCACACAAGAAGACATATCATAACAGATATCAGGAATTGCGGTGCTAGTCTGACAGACATACCCTGGAAACGTAAGGTGGTGGTATAAAATGATGAGGTAGACTGAAATTTATGAGTTCCCCTCGGAAAGTTAATACTAACTATCCAGAAAGAATTAGTCAGTAGTTAAGAACTGTACAAGCGAGAACCCCTAGACAAAGAACAAAGCCAATAGAATAAAAGCGAGAACCCCTAGACAGAGAACAAAGCCACAAAGAGAACAGAGTCAATATAATAAAGAGCCAACATTGTAGAGAATCAACATAGTAACGAGTTACCATAGTGAGGAGTCATACATAAATAAGAAGAGGTACTGGAGGAAAGACTTAGTTAACTGTAGGGGGAAACTTGAATTGTATTGAGAATAGCAGAGCCGATGCATATTTGCCCGATGGATTTGAATTGTTTAACCCTTGATGGTAAAGTGACTTCTATTATCAAGGTGGAAAAAAATTGTCCCTGGATTCGGCATTCTTGATTGGATTTATGATGAAATTGACAGCGTATGGAAATTGATTGTTTAAATTTGAACAGCTGGGAGTTCCACAGGAATTGGAATGGAATTGTATTATCGGCTACAATGCTGTGGGATACGAAGGATGAGATGGGCATTGAAATTTGAAATAGTAAATTGAAGGCTGAGACTGAATTTGGTTAAATTGGAACATTTATCATGATTTGCTTTAAATTGGAGTCACGCCTGTATGGAAATCTGGACTGAACCCAGCTGAAATTTATATGATTACCTGTCATCAGATATACATATTATAACATTGTGTGGGTATGAAGAAGGCTAATTAGTGTTGATCCTAGAATAATAAAGAGTATAATAGGGATCTAGTAATATAATAGGTTCGAATAGGAATGGTATTGCGAATGTATGGGAAAGCATGAGTGCATGATGGTAACTTGCTTTGTCCCAAGTTTAATTTCTAGGTTTTAGGTTTGACTGTAGAAGGTGATGGAAGACTGGGCAGTAACATGGATGGAGGGAATTCGCGCCCACAAAAACTCGGGAGGTGAAGACTCCTCAGACAGAACTTGTGAAGTTATGCCCATGAAAACCCGGGACGCTTGACAAGTTTCTGAGAAGAAACATCATCATCTTGTGTTACTGATCGATGGGAAATGTAAAGCACTCTCATGCAGATCTGGTTAGCTGATTATTGGGCCATTTTGGTTATCATTAATGATGGGTTATCATTATGACAAAAGGAAGGAATGTTAATCCTGGCTAAATTGGAGCAGCTAGGACTTCAAAATGGGGTAAAGTTTCAGGGTTGCTGGGAGATTTGGTCAATTTGGAGTTGCTCTCTGCAGAGCTGGGACAAGCTGCGAAGAGGTGCCAGAGTGTCTGGAGCTTAGATACAATTTGCAAGCAAAGAATGGGAACATCTGCAAACCCTGTCAATTAGGTGCAAAATGCATAGAATGGATTGGATGGCTGCAAACCAGACATACACTTTGTAAATAATTGTAAATAATGTTGCATGACGGTCATCCTGTTAATCGATGATTGGTCGAACTGTTGAACCTTGGGGAATCTCAGGGCACATGTTTCAATGTTTGTTCTTGTTTGCTTCCTTTCAGAGCTTTCTTTCTTATACAATATATTAGTCTCTGTATTATTGTTAGGGAACTGTCAATTATGTACTGTTATAATAAATATGTGTGATTGGTTTGTTGGGGTTGCCTCCCCCAAGTAATGTCATGCCCTCAGTTTGGAGGGGTATAAGAGGGCGTGTAATTCTTTGGGGTGTGTTGGTTGATTGTGACTTCTGTTCTGTTTGCACGAGATATTGTTGTCTTGCGTGGGTGGATCAGCAACCGTCCCTGCAGTTTGTTCTTCAATAAAGTAAGGTTTTGGAACCAGAGTTTGACTTAGTGTTTAACTAAACCAGACTAAGGGGGTAAGTCTATATACCTTTGTCCGGGATCTCAACGGAGCCCCAGACAAAAGTTTGCATTCAGGGACTTTTGTTGGCATGGGTATATGTTTGTCAGGGATTAGGCATAAATATGAATATCATATACTTATTAAAACTCTAATCTTGTTTGTGTGTGTATATGAGTGTGTATATGTGGTTGTCTTTATATCTTCGCAAAAACACTACGCGGTAACAATTACATTTTTACATATTCTGATTGACATTTTTCCCCTCGAGGCCATCACTGAACATTTTATGCTTTATTTCTCGACATTATTGATTAAAGGTAAGGAAGAAGTTTAAAAACATCAAAAGACTGAATTTAAAATGACTAGCTTTCACTGATGACATCACAATGGCTCGGCTAGCAGCTTCACTGAAGATTTCATCCTATATTTCACGTTATTCGCGATTAACGCTTTTAAAATTGCAAACTTTCACAAGATTTTTACTGTTAAAATCATTCCTGCCAGCTTCCAACACACTTCGATCCAATGTTGTGACACAGGGACACTCTGAACCTTTCACCTTGCAGGAGGGGGAGGGAGAATTGATATTGCAACATGCAGGGCAAGTGCAATTGGGGACGATGGGTAGGGAACGGATGGGTTGGGGGAGCAGATCCAACGGGTCTGCACCTGGTCTAGTTTAAAATAAAACTATAGTTGATGAATATCTGAAATAAAAACAAAATGTTAGAAACATTCTGCTGGTTAGGCAACATCTCTGGCAATAGAAACAGATTTAATATGTTAGGTTTGAGCCCATTCAATATACAAAAGAGACTGGTATATATGAGACGTTCTCATATTGTCAATATATAACAAGTGGTATGGCAAAGAAATAAGCGCTGGAACTTCTATTTTTTTAAATGCTTTAAAATAACATGGATAAAGTGATCAAAGGTATAGGTGCAAAATCTACCGATGACACAAAGGTAAGTAGGAAACTAAGTGTGAAGAGGATATGAAGAGGCTGCAAGGGAGAGATCTAAGTGAGTAAATGTCTGGCAAATGGAGTATGAAGTAGAACAATGTAAAATTGTCATTTCGGTAGGAAAATTAAAATACAAGCATATTATCTAATAGACGAGAGAATGCAGAGCTGAGAGGTGCAGAAATGTGGTTGTTCTTGTCCATGTTTTGCCAACCGCTGGGATGCAGGTACAACATTTTGAAAAACCTAACAATACTTCTTGTTTATTGCCAATGAAAACAAAGGGTTATGCTACAGCAAAACAGGACATTGGTGCAACATTTTTCTTGGGCTCCTGATTTAACGAAGGACGTTAATGCAATAGAAGCATTTCTGGAGAAAGTTAATTGTGCCTGGAATGTGAAAGCTGTATTGCTGGTATTAGGGTTGGATATGCTTAACTTGTATGTAGTTGATTTGTGAAAGCAAGAAGAGACTTGATTGAAATTTATAAGACCCCGAGATGTCTTGACATGGTGGATGGAGAGAAGATGTAGAAAGAAGTTGTACTGCTTTTTTTTTAAGGTTGCTCATTAAAGATGCAATAACATTTTTCTCTAAGAGGAACATTGAATCCTTGGAGTTCTCTTCCTCAAAGAGCAGTAGAGCAAACATTGAATATGTTTAAGTCAGAGATCTGTAGATTCTTGGGCTAAAGAGTTTACACTTAACACATCTGCTGCTCTATGAGTTTGCGTGTTCTGCTTGCGGTGGGTGCGCTGGAATCATCTAATCAGTGCCCTGAAATATCTGTTGTTGTGCTGTATGACTCTGTGACTATTAACACTTAAATGCTTTTCCCCTAAAAATGAAAGCAACATCACCTTTAACAGTTCTTTAAGATGAACAATTCAATACTCAATACCCTGCTGCTCAAAGTATTCTAAATATTGGTTAGACTGCCTTTGGAGCATTGTGTATAGTTCCTGTCACTACACTTCAAGAAGGATGTGCTAGGAATAGAAATAGTGCAGAAGCGATTCACCAGGATGTTTCCCTGGGATGGACAACTGTCTTCATAAAGAGGAATTGGATAGGTCAGGTTGTTCCTATCAGGACCTAGAGTCTGAGAAGATGATGTCTACCTTTTGGATGTTAGTAAAATTATGAAACATGAGCAGTTTAGAGTCTTTTACCCAGGGCAGGGAAAGATAGAAAAAGAGGGCATATGTTTTATTAGAGGGGAAACAAAGGAGATCTGACGGGATTTTTTAAAATATAGAAGATGCTGGTTACCTGGAAGGAATGTTAGAAGAAGCAGATACAGCTACAATGTTTTAAAAGCAATTCAATAGGTATTTAGATAGGAAAGGCATGGAGAGATACGGCATAATGCAGGCAAATGCGATTCATGTAGAAAGTCATCAGTCTGTAAGGACAAGGTTGGCCAAACGGGCCTGTTTCTCTGTTGTGTGATCTTACGACTCAATAATCATTTGTCACTGACTTGCCAGGAAAGAGAATTAGTCATTTCCGCATTATCCATAATGTTGAAGTAATTTATAAAATCTTCATTTGGCCTTATGTCCTCCAGTCTGTAATGTATTTCTTCATAACTATAATTTCTCATTTTTGACATCCAAATACAGTCATAATTTACAATCTCTATATCTTTAATACCCTTTCTGTATTAGTATGTCAAATCTCCACCGATAACTCCAAATGTGGCCTACAAATATGTTGTAATTTATTTTCTCATTCTGGTACTTGGTAACCTACACATGTCTCTAACACTGGGTGAGGCACGCTCCAACTTAAGTTTGTGGGTCTATTCTCTGTCCCAGCTGCTGTTATATAATCCATCAGTGAAGCAAGTTTTGGAATATTCCCAATTATCCCAATTCATTCTTTCTCAAAGCACAGACCTTTCTTCCTGATCATAAGGTAATCCGTGATAAGAGTAGAATTAGGCCATTCGGCCCATCATGTGTACTCTGCTATTCTATCATGGTTGATCCATCTCTCTCCTAACCCCATTCTCCTGCCTTCTCCCCATAACCTCTGACACCTGCACTAATCAAGAATCTATCTATCTCTGCCTTAAAAATATCTACTGACTTGGCCTCCACAGCCTTCTGCGGCAAATAATTCCACAGATTCACCACCCTCTGACTAAAGAAATTTCTCCTCATCTCCTTCCTAAAAGAATGTCCTTTAATTCTGAGGCTATGATCTCTAGTCTGAGACTCTCTCACTAGTGGAAACATCCTCTCCACATCCACTCTATGCAAGCCTTCACTATTCTGGATGTTTCAATGAGATATCGTACACCTGAAACAATAATCAGGGCTATCCACTTCTATCATCCATTTGTAATTCAAAGGAAAACCTACCTGAAAGTGACACCACTACTTAAATTGCCGCAATGAGAGCTAACGGTAAGGGAAGAGAACACGATGCAAGGTTTAAGTTTGTCATGTAATTTTTCCAACAAACATGGGTTTTCTGTGCAAAGACACATGGTAGCCTGAGGAGATATGATTCTATAGGGATAATGCATTGTCTATCAAGTACATTAGAAAAATCACACATTCACTGGTTCTGTGCTAGCCTTTACGTCTACCTGTGCTAATCTCATTTCCTGCATTGATTCATTATCCCTCTCTACCGTACTCATTCAAATAACTGTGAGGATGCCTCTTAAATATTGCTACTGTTCCCTGTTCCTCCACTCTTCTCGCAGCCCATTCAAGATTCCTACTCTTTTTATGAAAATATATCCCTCCCTCCCTCACTCAACTTAAAGCTAGTTTTAGGCACCCCAACCCTAGGAATTAGACACTGACTATTTATCCTATGCCTCTCATAATGTTATATACTGTAACTCTGACATGTCACCTCTCAACCTCCTTTACTCCAGAGAAAACAGACCAAGACTATCCAATCCCTTGACAACTCAAACCCTTCAGGTCAGGCAACATTCTTATGATCTCTTCTGCACCCTCTCTAGCTTAATTATGTCCTTCCTACAGTACGGTAATCTATACTAAATAATACTCACACACTACTTCAAAAGCAGCCTAACCATCAATTTATACAACTGGAACATGATGTCCCAACTCTTGTACTCTTCTCCACCCTGTCTACCTATGTTCCCACATTCAGGGAAATATATACTTTTGCATATGTACTTTTCAACAACATTCACCAGGCCCCTTCCATTCACAGTGTATGGCATGGCATGCTTCATGCACTTAGTCCTGATGACTTCCCAAAATGCATTACTTTTCACTTCTCTGAGTTAACTACCACTTGCCATGCCTTACCTACTTTCCAGTTAATCTATATCCTGTTGTAACTTTCGACAGCCTTCATCCACCATTAAACGAGGGCTCTGCCATCTCTATTTAAAATATGGGACTTCTCCAAATGAATTTATGCTTATTAGCTCACTCACTTAACATGATGTGTTCACTTAAATGATCCATGTGAGACAACAGGATGCATGGTCCAGAAAAATGAAATTTTACTAATTTTTTTTAAAGTTATAATTTATGTATGTTAAGGCAAATGCTATTTTGTCCCTTGCTGCCTGCAGAGAACATCGCCAAAGCTGCTATACTCCCATTGGAGGAAACTTCAGGAAGGAAAGTTTGCATGACATTGTTGTGCAAGCAAACTGTAGACAAGTCACATTTGTTAGCTGCCACCATGAAAGTTTGATTGCAGACTCTGGATACAGTGTTCCCTATATTTTTGCTCATAAGTTCTGAAACCTATAGATTTCTCCTTAGACTGAAAAAGTAAAATGTCTTCATCCATTTCTCCTCTGGTGCCCTCGAACTCTGTGAATCCAAATCCTGATAAACACTATCCGATTCTAACTGACCTGGAAGGTAAATGTAAGCTGGTGAATACGAGGATAATGCTTCGCCTATTCCTATGCAAAGCAGAGAAGTGTAGGATTTGATGCCTCTGTTGGGGGGGCTTTGAGCCTGACTTTGCCTACTCATTAATCATCATCATTATTCACATGAGTTACTTGAATCTCTTATATTTTCCCTCCTGTTCCTCCTCAGAAGCAACATCCCGTTGTTAAGAAAGATCTACTCGAAAAATAGTAAAATGTAATAAAGTTAGAAATTATTTTTGCAACTGGATGGTGTCAATTAGGAGAAGGCTTGCAGTGTGATATATCCTAACTAAGAATTGTACTTTTAAAAATAAAGGATGTAGTTTTGGAGCAGTTAATAGAAAGACTGCTTTTGTAATTTGGAAGATGGAATGTAAATAGCGTTAATGCATTCTTCCAAATTAGTGCATTCCTGAACGAAAGTGTTGTGAAGAATTAGTTCCCAGATGTTAATTTTACAGGTGAAGAATATCTTACTGCATGGATGAGATTTTTTCCTTCTTGCTTTCTAAACTTCACTAATTGGATATGCATTTGTGCATTCCACCATGTTCACCTGGGAGCAAAGGAATTATATATATCCCTGGCATTCCATGATAATCTTGGACGGGTGATGAATAAGAGAGAATGTGGCCTACAACGATTGAGCTAGATCTGACTGGGTCTTAAAAAACTAGAACAATTTGATGTATTTTTAGATCACAGATTTGACAAAATATTTGAATCATTATTGTGTTTTAATGTGAAACATAGGAAGAATATAATACTGCTATTCTGTGATGCTTCACTGTATTAAATGATCCAAATTAACATTATGTTATTTAATACTGAAACACAATTACTCTTTTAATCATGATGATGCTATATATCCAAATAATACAGAAGAAATGCAAGAGTGTTAAGTTTATGGAACTGTATCGCGTTCAATACGTCTATCTTTGGGGACCCAGTCAACTAATAACTGTTAATCTGGTTGAATGTTTTCTGATGGTGAAGCTGTGACAGGATGTTCTCAATGGAACAGGTTTATGTAAAACAATTAAATAAACCAAATTAGATTTTGCATGGGAAAATCCTGGTACCTATCATTGTATATTTTCAATATAGAACTCTTTGAAGAGGACCTACACAAAAGTTCATATGTTTTTATAGAAATTATGATTTTAGAGATTATTTCATAACATTTTAAGATACAATAGGTCATTTAGTCAAGACTGTTTAATTATCATGCTCACTGGATATGAACCGGATCAATGAAATGCTTGCTTCCTGCAGCTTTACAGGCACATTAAATGCAACATTAAGAAAAATAAACATACAATAAATTATCAGTAATGCTCAGTAAACTATATAACGATAGTGCAAAAACCATAGTCTCACGTTTTTGTGTAATTGTTATCTGGGGCAGAGATGATGTGTAGAAGAACGGGAGGGATACCAATATCCTCACAAGGAGGTTTGCTGGTGCTTTACGAGAAGAGTTAAACTATTGAGCCAGGGTTGGGACCTAGAGTAATAATGCAGCGCAAAGAAAGGATGACTTGTATGTAGAAAATAGAACTGGAACATTCAGTGGGAAGAGTAATAAGGGACAGGAAAGGAAGCCTTAACTGCATTTACTTGGTGTGGTGAGGTGGGAGGGGGAATGAGGTGGTATGTAAAAGAGGAGCGGCTGTAGTACTGGTGATTAACATGATGGTGATTAGCACTGGTGATTGCACGATGGTAGAACATGGGGAGTATATCCTGGAATGATCAGTCAATGAGGCTTTGTGGATGGAGGTTAGGGGTTCAGTTTGATTGGCTAATGCTTTAGGCCCCCCAATAGTCAGTAATGGGAACTGATATCCAGACATATCACAAAAAGGTGTAAAATTGATAAGGTGTGGGATTATAATTTTCTCTATGATCGAGGATTGCCTTTGTGCAATGGGTTGTGATGAAAAATGCATTCAGGAAGGTTTTCTGAAGCAATATGCAGAGAGTTGTACTCGGGAGGAGCCTGACCTCGGGGAATGAGGACAGGCAAGTAATTGAAGTGACTGTGGGGGAACCCTTTGGGAACACTGTCCATGGTTAGAGCTAAACCATGAGAGTTAGTTTGAGGAATGTTACTGATGGATGGACAGTTATTTGTGTTGTGCGTCGCTGGTTCTCAGGCAAGGCCATGGCATAGAATCTGTAGTGTTGTGATGTGTACAAATATGGCTGATTAGGCCAATGTGGGCTTGAAGATTCCTTCTGCACAAGGGATGCTGCGTTATCAGTAGATCTTTATTTTCAAGCTTCTATTTTCTTCATTGCTCCCTCCGTTCCAACTACCACATGGGAACAAGCGCTGCTTTTTATGTGGGTACGTCAAACAGGATGATCCACTGCTCATAACTAATGACATGTGTCAATGTTGACTGGCAGTGGCTAACTTTTAAGGCATGCCAGGATGAACAATTGTTCATTCTTTGTGGGATGAAAGAAAACGTTGAAGGGTGGATAACAAGGAAAATTAGGAATGGTATTATATCCAAAGAGAAAATATTAAAATTGAGTCAAGAAAGCCGGAATCCTGAAGACTAGGATCAGTTTGGAATGCAACAAAAGCGGACCAAGGGATTAATTAAGAGGAAGAATATAAAATAAAAGCACAAGGTTGCAGGGAACATGAAATCTTAATGTGAAAAGAAAAAAGAATGAAGACAAATGTAGGCCACTTTAGTCAGAAACAGAAGAATTTACAATGGGGAACAAAGGAAAGGCAGATCAATTGAGCAAATACTTTGGATCTGTCTTCAAAAAAGAGGACATAAAAAATACTCTCAGAACTGTTCATAAATCTTGGGTCCACTGAGAGGAAGCAACTGAAGGAAACTAGTATTGATAAAGAAAAGGTGTTAAGGAAATTAATGGAATTCAAGGCTGATAAATTCTCAGCGCCTGACAGTACTTTGAAAGACAGACTAAAGGAAGTGGCCTTGGGGATATGGATGCATTTCTGCTTATTTTACAACATTATTTATATTCTAGATCATTTTTTTTAATGGTGGGGTTGCTAATATAAGCCCACTATTTAGAAAAAAAAGGAAAAAGCGAACAAATGGGTTTATAAACCCGTTTGTAGAGGAGAACATGTTGGAGTATTTTATGAAAATATTAATAGCAGACCATCATGACAACTGGGAAGTGGCTGGTGAGGACCGAGGAAGTGGGAGAAAGGACCTCCAGGTGGGTATGAAGCACCAGAATGGCATGTAATTCAAGACTCTGGAGGCTAAAGCCACAAATTGATAAACGGCAACATCAACCCACTACCCAATCCAATGGCCTGAGACGATTTTACCTGTAGGAGCTGTTGGAGGATCTGCCTGTCAGCCACAGCAGCAAATGCAACCACACATGAAACATTCCTCTCTCCAAGCCACGCAATGTCAAAGCCGCACCATCATCTCTCGTAGATGGATGGATGCCAACATAGGAAAACAGTGACAGCACAGGTCAAGTTCAGGAAGGGTTTATGAAAGGGAGATCATGCTTAACTGTGCAGTTTAGGTCTCATTATCGATGGAGATGATACCAAGTGGTTTCAGAGTAGGCATGTTGAGCGAGTAGGCAAATATGTGGCAGATGCAATAATATATATATAAATGGAAGGTTATCCACTTTACTGGCAAAAACAGGAAGACATGTTGTTATGTAAGTAGTAACGTGCCTGTCCCACTTACGCGACCTTCGCTCGCAAATTACGCGACCTCAGCTCGCAAATTACGCGACCTCGTGTTCACTTGAGGCGTACGGGCACCGTATGGCTAGCGGGGCCGGTCTCACTTAGAAGCGCGGAGTTGTGCGGGGCTGGTCCCGAGATCATAGAAACATAGAAAATAGGTACAGGAGTAGGCCATTCGGCCCTTCGAGCCTGCACCGCCATTCAATATGATCAAGGCTGATCATCCAACTCGGTATCCTGTACCTGCCTTCTCTCCATACCCCCTGATCCCTTTAGCCACAAGGGCCACATCTAACTCCCTCTTAAATATAGCCAATGAACTGGCCTCAACTACCTTCTGTGGCAGAGAATTCCACAGATTCACCTCTCTGTGTAAAAAATAATTTTCTCATCTCAGTCCTAAAAGACTTCCCCCTTATCCTTAAACTGTGACCCCTTGTTCTGGACTTCCCCAACATCGGGAAAAATCTTCCTGCATCTAGCCTATCCAACCCCTTAAGAATTTTGTAAGTTTCTATAAGATCCCCCCTCAATCTTCTAAAGCCGAGTCTATCCAGTCTTTCTTCATATGAAAGTCCTGCCATCCCAGGAATCAGTCTGGTGAACCTTCTCTGTACTCCCTCTATGGCAAGAATGTCTTTCCTCAGATTAGGAGACCAAAACTGTATGCAATACTCCAGGTGTGGTCTCACCAAGACCCTGTACAACTGCAGTAGAACCTCCCTGCTCCTATACTCAAATCCTCTTGCTATGAATGCTAACATACCATTTGCTTTTTTCACTGCCTGCTGCACCTGCATGCCTACTTTTAATGACTGGTGTACCATGACACCCAGGTCTCGTTGCATCTCCCCTTTTCCTAATCGGCCACCATTCAGATATTAGTCTACTTTCCTGTTTTTGCCACCAAAGTGGATAACCTCACATTTATCCACATTATACTGCATCTGCCATGCATTTGCCCACTCACCCACCCAACCTAGGATGCCTCCTAGCATCCTCCTCACAGCTAACACTGCCCCCCAGCTTCGTGTCATCCACAAACTTAGAGATGTTGCATTCAATTTCCTCATCCTGATCATTAATATATATTGTAAATAGCAGGGGTCCCAGCACTGAGCCTTGCGGTACCCCACTAGTCACTGCCTGCCATTCTGAAAAGGACCCGTTTACTCCTACTCTTTGCTTCCTGTCTGCCAGCCAGTTCTCTATCCACATCAAATCTGAACCCCCAATACCGTGTGCTTTAAGTTTGCATACTAATCTCTTATGTGGGACCTTGTCGAAAGCCTTCTGAAAGTCCAGATATCCACTCTACTAGTTTTGTTTAAACGTCAAATTCAGTCGGCCCGCCTCCTGCCCAGCTGATTGGTAAGTATGACGCAAATGACGTCACGTGCGAACTTAGCGTGTACATAGCGCAAACTTCACGTGAACTCCGCTTCCGTTTGGTCATGCCAAACGCATGCAATCACATGCAAGTGGGACAGGCCCTTAAGAGCTTAGAGAGGGAGCAGCTGCATCGAGATCTGATTGTGCTTATGCACCAGTCTATGAAAGTAAGCATGCAGGTGAAACCAACAGGCAGTTAAGAAGGCAAATGGCCTTCATAGGGAGAATACTTAAGGATTTATTTCTGCAATTATACTACTCCTTGATGAGACCACGCCTTGAGTGCAGTTGGGTTAACCATAGTTAACTACGGAAGGATGTCCATGTTTTCAAGAGAGAGTTAGATTTAGCTCTTGGGGCTAAAGGAATCGAGGGATATGGGGAAAAAGCAGGAACGGGGTACTGATTTTCAATGATCAGCCATGATCATATTGAATGGTGGTGCTGGGCCGAATGGCCTACTCCCGCACCTATTTTTCTATATTTCTATGCAATGGACAAAATGCAGTACAGGATTCCAGACTGATATTTGGGATGCCAGGACTGATGAATGAAGAGATATTGCGATGATTGGTATATTTGCAATGGAGGTTCAAGAACTAGAGCTTGGTTTAGTTTATTGTCATGTGTGCAGCATGTGTACAGTTACAGCGAATAGCTTTTTTGTTGCATGCTATTCAGTCAGTGGAAAGACTCCATGTGATTACAATCAAGCTGCCAACAGTGTACAGATACAGGATAAAGGGAATAATGTTTAGTGCAAGATCTAGTCCAGGAACGTCTGATTAAAGATAGTTCGAGGGTCTCCAATGAGGTAGATTGTAGCATGGGACCACTCTCTAGTTAGTGATAGGGTGGTTCAGTTGCCTGGTAACAGCTGGGAAGAAACTGTCCCTGAACGTGTGGAGGCATGTGTTTTCACACTTCTGTACCTCTTCCCTGATGGGAGAGGGGAGAAGAGGGAGTGTTTGTGGTGAGACTCGTGCTTGATTACGCTGGTGGCCTTACTGAGACAGTGTGAAGTGTAGATGGAGTCAATAGAAGGGAGGTTGGTTAGCGTGATGGTCTGAGCTGCGTCCACAATTCTCTACAATTTCCCGTGGTCTTGGATGCTGTTCCCAAACCACGCTGTGATGCATCCAAATAAAATGCTTTCTATGGTGCATCTGTAGAAGTTGGAGAGTGTTGTTGGGGACATACCAAACTTCCTAGGCCTTCTAAGGAAGTAGAGGCAGGCATTGGTGTGTGCTCTTGTCCATTGCTTCGATATGATAAGTCTAGGACAAGTTACTGGTGATATTTACTCCTCAGAAGAAGAAGGAGAGGACATCATTCAATTTATAAAATACTGATAAGATTGGCAGGTACACTTTCAACATTTAAAAGATATATTTGGACAGGTACCTGGACAGGAAAGGTTTCATGGAAAATGCGGCAAATACAGGCATATGGGACTAGCTCGCCTTGGTCGGATAAACCAGGTAGGATGAAGGTTCTATTTCTGTGTTATATAACTCTATGACTATACCCTGTTGCAAAGAAAATAATCCCAGTTTATTGAGTCTTTTCTCATAATTATAATTTTCCAGGCTTGGTACCATTTTCACAAATCTCCCCAATGCATTTACATCCGTCTTTTCTCTAAGGTTTGCAACACTCATGCAGTGGTCTATATTAATGGCATGATATCACTTTCCAAAATAATTACAGCATGGCCACTGCTTAGTACTTAATCTCCTAAGTAGTCAAGCTTTGTTAACTTTTATTTTTTCTAAGTAAATTAAATTAATAATTTACAAAACCAAATGAATCAATTTCTATTGTATTTAAAATGGATATAAATGTGAAAAGGACAGTAAAAAAGCTTAAAATATTTAAAGATGCCCAAAATTATTTATTTTGCATGAAACTTTGAAATTACGTCTAGAGTGTGGGTAAGAACTGTCACAATTTTAATTTCCATGTCAACAAATCTTATTCTTTATGCAGTAAGATAAGGTAAACAATTTCCATTTATATTAACTTGTAGGGGGCACCCTGCTCATTTGAAGGGATTCCAGAATTGAGTGAAACCGTGGCATTTACTGATTTGCATAATGTTGCTTAGAGTTAAGGGCCTGTCCCACTTGCATGCGATTGCATGCATCTGGCATGACCAAACGTGGTTGCTGGAGGCGTATGGCCGCGCGGGGCCGGTCCCACTTAGAATCACGGAAGCGTATGGCGTTGTGCGGGGCTGGTCCCGACATCGCGCGGGGCTCCGAAAATCTTGCACTGTCTGAAAATTTTGCGCGCCAACGGCCTGTCGGCACGCAGGCGCATTGCGGCCGTACGCAGCATCTTGACGGCGTACGCAGCGTTTTGACGGCGTACGCCTAGCGTTGCGTGATGATGTCACCGCCCGACGCCATGCGACGCCCAAATTCAGTCGGCCCGCCTCCTGCCCAGCTGATTGGTGAGTATGACGCAAATGACGTCACGCGCGAACTTAGCACGTACTTACCGCATACTTAGCGCAAACTTCGCATGAACTCCGCTTCCGTTTGGTCGCGCCAGGCCCTTAACTAGGTAACTAGTTGGCAAATAAAATGATCTAAAAATAATCATTCACTTCAGCCAGTGGCTACATATTACCATTGTTTGTTGATGGCTACATGGAACTTCCTTCCAAAATAAGATAAATGACATTAAGTAGAAATGAGCAGATGTCCTTTTGCCTCTGTTCATTACTGCCATGATTGTGTTATCTGGAGAGGTCCAAATTAAGTGAATTATCCTTATATGGATCGCATTTTGCGAATTATCCAATATGGATCGCATTTTGTTTTAATAATTATCTTTACCTGATCCTTTCAGCAGCATGTGTGCACAGGACATCGAATTAATCTCAGCTTTCAGAAATTAAACATGTGTTTATCAATTAGGAATCTTTTGACATCTACCTTTCCAAATCTGTGCATCTGAGCATTGACTTTCCATTTATTTTTTGTGTATTCTGCAGAAAATTGTAGTTTGGGTTGCAGCCTTATTGGTGTTAGGTTAGGCTGCTTTTGGAGCATTGTGTACACTTCTGGTTGACATATCAAACAAAGGATGCGGAGGCTATGGAGAGGGTGCAGAAGAGGTTTACCAAAATGCTGCCTGGATTACAGGGTATTAACTATAAAACAAGGTTGGACAAACTTGGATTGTTTTCGCTGGAATGCCAGTGACCGAGGGGATAAAAATGTATAACACTATGAGAAGCAAGGAAAGGGTATTTAGTCAGAACCTTTTTCCCCAGGATAAAATGTCAAAAACAAGAGGGCATAGTTTTAAGGTGAATGGGCCAACGTTTAAAGGAGATATGTGAGGCAGGTTTTTTTTATACAGCGTGGTGGATGACTAGAATGCATTGCCAGGGTGGTCGTGGAGGCAGTTATGATAGAGGTATTTAAGAGACTTTCACATAAGCACGATAGGATGGGAATAGAAGGATATGGATTACTTGCAGGAAGAGATTAGTTTAATGTGGCATCATGTTCGGTGTAGTCATTGTGCTAAAGGGCCAGTTGCTGTGCTGTAATGATCTATCTGCTAAATAAAAACGTAATATGAAATGCAATAATTTGCATGCATTTGAATGAGTTTTGTTGGTGCTCCTCCAAGATGCCAGCATCCAGTGTAAATGGACCTCAGCCGCAGAGCTGGCAATTATCTATACCCTGTGGCATAAAATCTTTTGTCAAGTTGGAAATAAGTACATTAAATTAGTAAGCTGTGGATATAATAATCATCATGATTGACATTCAAAAATAGAGGCACATTATTGAAGATAGCAATTAGATGGTGAAAGGCAGAACATTAGAGTTGAATTTTTGAAAGGAGTATCACACTATGATCGAAATGGAGAAAACTATTAACCATATTAATGGTTTAGTTCAAGTTCAAGTTTACATTTATTGTCACTGTACCAATTGGTACAGCGAGATTTGGGTTGCCATACAGCCATACAAATAAAAAGAACACAACACACGATAGAATTTAACATGAACATCCCCACACAGCGTTACCACTGTGGGGGAAGGCAATAAAAGTTCAGTCATCTGCCTCTATGTTCACCCGTGGTCAGGGCCTATTGAGGCCTCCGCAGGTGCCGCAACGGGGGGCTGATGTTTCAGGCCTTCTCGCCGGATGATGGAACTCCGGCATCGGAAGAACAATCTCAGCGGCTTGGAGTTCCGAATCGGCCGCTTCCTACCGGAGACCACGGCTTCCGAAGTCCACAGGCCAAGCTGGGCAGAGCTCCACATGGCAATCCTCAGCAAAGGATCCCAGGGCCCCGCGTTGTTAAAGTCAGCGCCACCCGCGGCTGGAAGCTCCACAGCTCCACGGTGTTAAAATCGGCAGTCCCAGCACTCTGGAGCTCCAACACGGCGACCCCTGTAAGGCATCGCCACGCTTCGCGATGGTACTCCAGTGCTGCGCCGCTGCTGAAGCTCTGGCCGTTCACCGGCAGGAAAGGCCGTGCCAATCCAGATGGTAGGCCTCGAGGAGGGGGCGAAGATGCAGCTCAGAGAAAAGACGTATTCCTCGACCAGGTAGTGACGAAGAAAGTTTCCCCCTTTCCCCCCCCCCCTCCCCCACATAAAAAAAGACTAAAAGGCCTCCAAAACAAAACTTTTTGACAGACTAAAAATTAAAAAAGGATGAAAGGACAAACAGCTGCAGGCGGGGCAGCCATACTCAACGGCGCCACCCACCGATTTAGATAATGCAACAGAAGCTTACTTGTGGAGAAATGCAAACCAAAATATAAATACAAGTTTGTTTTAAATGACTAAAACATTTGGAACATAAATTCGTAGTGCCATACAACACAGTAACAGGCCTTTTGTTCCAAATCACCCATGTTGACCAAGCTGCCTATCTAAGATGATCCCATTTGGCTGGCCCACATCTCCTGCAACATTATCTTACCCATGTACCTATCCAAGTATTTTTTTTTTAAAGTTGTAATTGTACTCGCCTCTGGCAGTTGGTTCCTTATACTCACCGCCATCTGTGTGAAAACCTTGCCCCTCAATGAAGGACCTGTTCCCTTGTTGTATAGCTCTGATTCTAATCTCCTCAGGACCTCCTGCGTTCTTCTCTTGTAAATTCAGCAGAATTTCTTGGGATGACATTTACTTTGATGGACCTGGAAACCAGCGAAGTTGCATCAGGTGTCCATTACACTTCAGACTGATACGGTTAAACACAAATCCCACAATATTATTTTTATTAATTTAACCACAAGGTCTCTGCTCATATCCTGTCTCATCACCAAATGATTCATCATTAATTAAATTATGAGGTAAAGACGGAGATCCTATTGGAATTATACAAAGATTAAAATATTTTTTAATGCATATGTTGAAAAGCTGAAATAAAACCATAAACTCCTGCAAATCGTAGCAGGTCAGGTAGCATCTATGGAAAGAGAACAAGAGTTAACGATTTCAGGAACATTAATCTATGCTTCCGTAGGTTCCTCTGGCAACTCATTCCAGATACAGACTGCATTGTGAGTGAAACATTTACTTTTGTAGTCCCTCTTAAATCTCTCCCATCTCGCCTTAAGCCTATGTCCTCTAGTTTTAGAATCATTCACACTAGGACAAAGACTGTTAGTGTTTACTTTATCCATGCCTCTCGTTATCTTATACACCTCAATAAATTCACCCCTCAGCTTCCAACACCTAAAGGAAAAGTATCCCAGCCTATCCATGTCTCGCTATAAACTCATGTCCACAAGTCTAGTTAAATTCCTGGTGAATCTCTTATGGACCTTTTCCAACTTAATGGCATCCTTCCTGTAGAGGGACATCCAGAACTGCACATAATACTCTGTGTGATCTCACCAACAATTTGTACAGCTTTGTCAATATGTGCCAACCTTTGTACTCTTTGTAAGGATGCCAAATTCAACCACACTGTCCACCTGAATCGCCACCTTTATGGAGCATGCACCTGTACTCGTGGATCTCTCTGTCCTGCAACATTCTCCAGGGCTCCACCATTTACCATGCATCCCACCCTGGTTTGACCAGAGCCTTAACATCTTTCATCACCCAGGGTTGTCTAAATTTGCCAGTCTTGCCCTTCACTTTAATAAGGACATTCTGGCCCAATACTCTTGCTAACTTACTTTTGAAAGCCTCCCACTTGCCAGCTATCACCTTGCCTGCAAACAGACTCTCCAATCAATGTCTGCAGGTTCCTGCCTAATGCCTCCAAAATTGGCCTTGCCCTAATTTACACAAAACATAGAACAGTACACAGGAAGGGGCACTTTGGCCCATAATGTGCTGAACATTTTGCCAAGTTAAACTGATGTCATCTGCCTGTACATGACCTATATCCCTCTATTCCCTGCATTTCCATGTGCCTTTCTTAAAGCCTCTTAAATTCCACTATCGTATCTGCATCCACCCCGGCAAAGTGTTCCAGTGCCCCACTACTCTCTGTGTAAAAAAACTTGCCCCAAATATAGGAACTTCTTAGGGGCTAGTCCTACCTTTCTCCATAAGTACTTTAAGACTAATAGAATTATGCTCACTGATCCCAAAATGCTTCCCCACTGACACTTCAGTTATTTGCCTGACTTAATTCCCAAAGAGGAAGTCCAGAGATGTGCTCTCTCTAGTATGTCATCGATATAGCAATTAATGGAGCTTTCTCAGAAGTATTTAACAAATTCCACTCCATCCAAGCCCTTTTACACTATAGGAGACCCAGTCAATATAAGGGAATTCATTGGGTATTGAGCTTATAATACTTATAGGCCTTTCATCTCATGCCTCCAGATCAGCTTTGCCCCAATTTACATAGAGCATAGAACAATATATAGGATATAGTCAAAGGATTAATTAATGACACTTTGTTAAATTATCCTTTTCGGTGGCTGCACCTCGAACCATGGATATTCAAACAACATAATGACAGTCAATTTCTGGAGCTGGAGAAGCTACTGAGAAAGCTTGAGAAAATGGTCTAATGGTGAATGTGATGGGAATTGGAAGACCAAAGTAACGTGGATGTACTGGATAAAAGACAGAAGAGTTTGCAGAGAGATGTTTTGAGAACTGAGGACAGAGTAGTATTAGGTCCTGGAATATGAAAGTGGTTGTTGGTTTATCTCCATCGCATACAGGCGCATTACTGGGACCACTATTATCAATCGTAGGGTGGTGAGTTCTATCTCTTTTCCTCTGACTGAGTTATTTAGTCCACTTTGTCACAGTATTCATGGAAACCATCTCTCCAACATGCTGTTGAAGTAAATAAAATCTATGGGCTGGCTTTGCGGAGAAAAGAACAACCAAATTCTTGGACACACATGTCAGTTAACAGATATGTCTATTGTTTAAATAATAAACAATAAGTAAAGGCCTTTAAATGCTCACAAGTTTAAGAGGATTCATGCCATAGATATTGATTGCAGCATTCCGTCCCTTTGATGTAAGTCAACGGGAGTATTAAATATTTTATGTATTGATTCAGATCCATATAATGCTGAATAATATATAATACAATTATTTATTCATCTACTTTTCTAGAGTATCCAGTAAATGTTTAAGATTTGCTGAAAGTGTCCGTCTATTTCACGTGAAGTTGACCGTTTATATAAAGACTAAGATACATTTTGTGATTTAAATGATGGTGAATGAAATCTTGTATCACAGGAGCAGCTTGCGTGTCAACGAGTGGAGCAAGATCAGCCACCTGGGAAATTGGTTGAGAATAAATGGGGTAAGGTTGCTAAGCAAGCCTGTATATTGTAGGAAGGGGAGTGTTGTTCAGGAAGACAGTTAAGTTGGGAAGTAGGCAAAACTTAAATCTCCAGGCTGTGCACAGAAATCTGCAGATATTTCACCAACTTGCTTGACAGGCTCTTGCTGTCTCTTGGAAGGTCAATGGTTTGGTTGTTGGCTGCTTCCTATCATTTGCAACAGGGCAATTTGTGGATCATTTGTGAAGATTTCCCTGAAGTTGGTGTGAGGATGCCTTCTTGCATAAACAATAGGCCGATGTCAGTTTGCAGAAATCCACAGGGCATGCTAACAGGAAGCTGCACGGTACATTTGGGATGCTGAACAAATGTATATGCTGCATTGGGGCACAAAATATTGTTCTATACCTCGAAAGACACATTGAGCTAATTTTTCAGTTGACATGCTAAGGATGCATTAAAGGGATTATTCCAAATCAGGTTGAACACATGGAAGGTCAATTTATTTATATGTTTGTGCATCTGCTAATTTTGCATGCATAAAACAAAATGCTGACGGAACTTATTGGGTCAGGCAGCATTTGTGGAGGGACAGGACACATTAGTTTTGGGCCGGCTCCTTTTTTGCTCCAGTTTCCAGCATCTGCAGTTTCTTGGATCTCCATTTTATTGCTCCACTGCAAAATGCTCTCGGGGTATGCCTATTTTGAAGCGATTCTCTTTCTCTGAGCCTGAAAAAGAGTCCCAACCTGAACGTTGCCTGCCCATTCTCTCCACAGATGCTGCCTGACCCATTGAGTTCCTCCAGCACTTAGGGTTTTTTTTGCTTAGGATTTCAGCATCTGCAGTCCCCACTCTGTATAACTGGTTCAAAATGTCATGCAATACCCCTGCTTATTTAGGACTTATGACTACATGAATCAGCACAACTTAAACTCCTAAGAATTAACTTTTTAACAATGATGCAATATTGTTGACAAAAATTAAATCACAAGAGTATTCTGTGGCAGACCAACCCAGCGAAGGATTTGTAATTTAAATCTCTAAATGGTGGTGAAGTGAATGCCAGGAACTTCACACTGTTCTAATAGGAAAATGTTTCACATGCATCAAGTAGATTAGTGCCAAGACCACGAGTTATTGCTGTAATCAGGCAGAGTCATACATGAAAAGATTAATGTAAGGATTGCGGCATGCAATTCTGTTGAACTGAAAACTTTGCATAACAAATAAGAATTCACTTTAAATATATTGTGATGTTAAAGCAATTTATTTGATATTGGGTCTACAGCCTTTATGTCATTTCTTATTTGTTGTTTCCCCTTGTCTGATAGGTACTTAAGAAATCTTAAAGACCCAGAATCCTCTTGCTCTCTCAATTCAGTTCTACATTTTCCTATCAGACCTTACTTTCATTTGAATGACATTTAATCTATAATTTACTTGTACAATATGATTTTTCTATTGCCACAGAAAGTCAAATTAGTAATTTTAAAAGAATATCTGAGCACCAAATAGTTCTGTTGTGTCAAAAAAAAAGTTCTTGAACTGATCGTGGATCTAATTGTAGCTGCGTTCAATTTAGAACTATTTCACCGTTTCTTTCACTTTCCCATTGCTTACAATGCAAAAACGTAATCACACCCTGTGGCAAATATTCCTTTTTTAAAAAATTGATGCAAAAAATAAAATGAAAAATGCTGAAATTTTGCAGCAAATATGTCAGCATCTTAAATGAGAAACATTACTTAGGCTTTTGAAGTAAAATTATTCATCAGAAACTGCAAATCAAGGTTCTCAAAATGCTTTATCATCTTTTTACAGGTTACCCCACCAGTTGTATATTTCCTGTACTCATTCGTTTTCATTGCAGAGAATCTATTGCAAAGGACAATGGAGCAGTTTTTCTGTAGATGTAATACGTTCCCTTTGTTGAAACAGCCGGCATGACTTTGTCCCCTCATTTTTGAAATATTACTGGCTTGTTTCATGCATTATGTATTTTTAGCTGGTTAAAACTGTCTGGAGAGGAAAGCAAGAAACACAGTGACAAATAGTTATTTTGCCATCAGCTACTTTATTTTGAGAGGTGAAAAGCAAAACCATGGCCACTGGAGGTGTCGACAGATGAAAGGCCTTCTGACTTGGCAATTTTTGTACAAATCAATAAAAAAGATTTAAAGTATATTCAAGATACTAATGTAAAAGATAATTAAATCAGGAGAGTGGAATAAGAAATGTGTAAATGAGAGGACAGTGCTGAAAGGCAAATTAATGTAAATGCCCCAAATAAGCTCTCTCTCCAAGGACGTGGAGAATGCTTATTCCTAAACTGAAATGATCAGCCATAATCAGATCCGGTGATCGTAACCTAGATTAGTTTCTGCCTGAAACTCATTCAATCGAGATAGAAATTAATCTTGGTTATAATATTATTGACATGGTTGGAAGATCATCTATAGAGTCGTAGAGTAATACAACGTGTAAACAGGCCCTTCGGCCCAACTTGCCCACACCGGCCAACATATCCCAGCTACACTAGTCCCACCTGCCTGTGTTTGATCCATATCCCACCAAACCTGTTCTATCCATGTACCTGTTGAACTGTTTCTTTGATGTTAGGATAGTCCCAGCGTTAACTACCTCCTCTGGCACCTTGTTCCATACACCCACCACCCTTTGTGGGAACGATATTCAGTAGGTCTTTGGGGAAAATCGGGGAAGAGGTAGAGGAATAACATTAAATATTGAAGGATGAAGCTATTTCAATTATAGGAAGTAATAATGAGAGGTAAACTGGCAGTGGAGCCTTTTTTTTAAAAAGAAACAAGTAAGGATTTCAGACACGGGTTTAAGGCCTAGGTGGTGGCTTTGTATTGCCAGAATCCCTGTAATTAGACCAGCAAGTAACAAACACGCAGTAGCTTTAATGGGGAACAACTCAAATCTGAAATGTGGTGAATTTCTGGAGTATGCCCAGGATAGCTTTGCAACAATATGTTTGGGAATCAACAAATGGGCAGATCGTTTTAGAATTAGATTTATTCATCTGTAATGATCTAGAATTAGTTAGCAGTCAATTAAAGCATGAACATTTTATCAAATATATAAATGCAAATGAAGTTAATGTATTATTCAAAAGTCAAAAATGGAAAACACCAACTAATGTTCTTGATTCAGCCAATCTCAGGAAAATTAGCCACATTAAATGGGCATATTTCTTTATAGTAGAGTGAAAAAAAATATCATTGGTTGGTAGTTAAAATAATCTAACGATGTAGCACTTTGCCTTGAGTACTACTATTGTTCCACTGGCGAAAGAGCTCAACTGCCAAAATAAATCACCTGTGGATATCTAGGATGGAGACAAATGATAGAAAATTACAGGCAAATGGCAAAAAGATAGTATCAGTCTAGTTGAAAGAAATATAATGATCTACAAGAAATATAAAGATCTACGAAAGGTGATTAAACAGACTGGAAATATAGCAGGACACGTAGTTGGAATATTAGGGGTGCTAATGAGCCAATTAAAAGGGGTAAGGTTCTAGCCCATTTAAAATCGATTAATGCTGATATAATATTTTTACAGGAGACGCACCTCAAAGATCGAGCGCATAACAGGCTGAAGGCTAACTGGATTGGCCAATTATATCACTCTACCTTTCTCTCCAAAGCCAGAGGTACTGCAATTATAATTCGTAAAGGTATACCATTTAAACATAAATCCACTATAGCAGATAAGGAGGGTAGGTACGTCATAGTATCTGGGGAGATATATTCTACCCCACTTACTATGGTGAATATCTACGCTCCCAACTTTGATAACCCACAATTGTTTAATACAATAATTAATATAATCTCAGATTCCACCCAGCAATATCTGATAATTGGACCAATTGTGTTTTGGATCAATATCTGGATAAATCCTCACAACAAAGGAGATATAACACAAAATCAAAATCTAGCGAACTCCTATACACGTATATAAAAAACACAAATATAACAGATGTATGGAGGATTGCGAATCCATCCGGAAAAGAATATTTATTCTATTCATCCATGCATAAAACGTATACACGTATTGACTATTTTCTGGTGGACACAAAATTAATACCTTTTACAACAAATCCCAAATATCATAATAATATTATTTCCGATCATTCTCCTCTAACCTTCTCCCTAAAACTAGAAGGAATGTACAATAAAAAAATGTTCTGGAGATTTAATCCTCAAATATTAACTGACCCAGCTTGCTGTGAATATCTAAAACAACAGATGGAATGGTTTTATGAGACAAATGATGCACCAGGTATTTTGGGCTTCGTTGTTATGGGAATCTTTTAAGGCCTTTATTAGAGGTTCTATTATTTCATATCAAGCATATCAAAATAAAAAGAACAGGATGGAACAACTGGAATTAGAAGAACAGATCAGACAGCTGGATTCAGAAAACGCTATAGAGCCTTCTATGGATAAACATAATAAGATAGCAGTATTAAATTCGGCGACAAATCGCATAAACTTCTGCACGTCAGTTGAGAAAAATGGAAAAAGATCATACTATTCAAAAAATTAGATCAGTAAAAGGTGAACTGTTTATACTCCCTAACGATATTAACGAAAAATTTGTACAATTCTATCAAAATTTATACACATCTGAAACTTCAGCAGAAACGATAAAAATTAAAAACTTCCTTGACAACTGTAATCTTCCATCATTTAACGTGGCAGAACGTGAAGAATTAGGAGCGCAGATCACAATAAAAGAAATCGAAGAGACTATTAATTCATTGCAGAATGGTAAACGCCAGGCCCAGAGGGGTTTAGTACTGAATTTTATAAAAAAATATTACGATTTAATCTCCCCGCGTTTACAAGCCCTTTATATACACACATTTAAAGAACAGACGCTACCACCAACTTTAGCCGAATCAACTATTACACTGATACCCAAAAAAGATAAAGATCTCGAAGAGCCAGGATCATATAGAGGAATTGCCCTGCTAAATACAGATCAGAAAATATTAGCTAAAACCCTGGCAAGAAGACTAACTAAATACGTTAATAAATTAATACATTCTGATCAAACTGTGTTTATACCCAAGAGACACTCGTTCAACAACTTGAGACGTCTGTTTAATATAATGTACTCACATAGAACGATAAAAGAAGACTTATCAATTATATCATTATATGCAGAAAAAGCATTTGACCAAGTAGAATGGAAATATCTTTTTACAGTATTGCAAAAATTTCAATTAGGTGAAAACTTTATTTCATGGATAAAGTTGCTATATGACAAGCCGATGCCAGAATACTGACTAATCAAATACTCTCACCTAAATTTCAGCTATCCAGGGGCAATAGACAGGGGTGTGCACTATCACCCCCGTTATTTGCCCTTGCGATTGAACCTTTAGCAGAAAGTATAAGAGTACATCCGAATATTCATGGCTATAATATAAATATTCTAATAATAAAATATCATTATATGCAGATTATGTACTACATCTGTATCACCAATTCCCGTTAGTATTCCAAACATACTAAATCTTGTAGAGGAATTTGGTTCCTTTTCAGGATATAGAATAAACTGGAAAAATGTTAATATCTTGGAGTTTACGTAATTAGAAAATATATTTCTCCATTTCAAGCAAACTTTCCACCATTAATTACCAAACTAAATGCCCTTATTCAATTTTGGAAAACTCTTCCGATTTCCCTCATAGGTAGAATAAATGCCATAAAGATGATCTTCCTTCCACAAATCCTGTACCTATTTCAATCAATACCGATTTATCCCCCTAAAATTAAAAAAAAACTTGATTCTCTGATCACAAACTATATTTGAGATTATAAAACACACAGAATCCATAAACGACATCTATGTAAATCCAAAGAAACTGGCGGATTGGCTCTCCCCAATTTTTTGTACTATTACTGGGCAACGAATATTAAAAAACATCATCTATTGGATGGACAACACATGCCAACAGGTAAACTGGTTAATAATGGAGAGAGAAGATTGTTCGCCCTTTAATATAGGCGCGATTCTTCTCTCTCCACTAAATCTGAAGAAAACAGTATATGAGAAAAATCCGATTATCCATAGTACCCAACGAATCTGGAAACAAGCGGTCAACCCTTAAACTGAGACATTTATCTCTTCTCTCACCAATCGCCAATAATCCCTCATTTAAGCCATCTATTTTAGACAAGACATTCACATACTGATAAAGATTAGGAATTAAAAAACTGGGAGATCTTTATGAGATGGGAACTCTTCTCTCATTTCAAGAATTACAGTCGAAATATCATCTGAAAGGTAGCCATTACTTTAGATATCTTCAAATACGAGACTATCTGAAATCGTATACCCAAGACTATCAATATACGGTTCCAGACATACTACCCTTTTAAATATACAAACCCCATCGTCGGAAGTAATTAGACGAGCTTGGGAAGATGAACTCGGCCTAACAAATTTAAAAGACAACTCAGCGGGTGCAGCAGCATCTATGGAGCGAAGGAAATAGGTAACGTTTCGGGCCGAAACCCTTCCATAGATGCTGCTGCACCCGCTGAGTTTCTCCAGCATTTTTGTGTACCTTCGATTTTCCAGCATCTGCAGTTCCTTCTTTAACAAATTTAAAAGACAGATGGGAGGAAAGTCTTCTATATATACACAACTGTTCTCTTAACGTTAGGCATTCGCTAATACAATTTAAAATACTGCACAGACTTTATTTTTCAAAGTCTAAACTGAATAAGATCTTCCCAAATGTATCTCCTATTTGTGATAAATGTCTCCTTCAGGAAGCAACTACAACCCATTCTTTTGCCTCTTGTATAAAGTTACATAATTTCTGGAGGGGAATTTTTGAAATTTTGAAATTTTTTCTAAAATACATAAAATAAAATTGGACCCCGACACTATGTCAGAAGCCTGTTCTGAGCTAACATTATTTCAAAGACGTTTCCTTAATTCTGGCCTGATAACGATGAAAAAACTAATACTTAAATTTTGGAAACACACATGTGGATTACAAACATGTCCGAGACACTACATTTGGAAAATATTAGGCTTGTCTTGGCAGAAAAACCAGATCAATTTTTCAAGACATGGACACCCTTCACCAAATTCTTACAAGGATAGTATTGCGCAACACAACTTTGGATTTAAATCCAACTATAGGTTGTGTGAGGTGGTGGGGGGGGGGGGGGGACGAGAGGCAGGTATATCTCCACTTTTTTCTTTTTTTTCCTTCTCTCTTACATCTTTATTCATTCTTTGGCTACACTACTTTGGTAGTCTAGGGGTCCTATCTTTGCACCTTTCACTTTTTCTCTTTCTTGTTCTTTCTCTTTACTTTTCCCTTATTTTCAAGTTAAAAGGTTAAAATTGAAGCTGTACAATAACTGTATAATTTTATATGCCAATTGTTTTATTCTTGTACAAATGCTTCTAATAAAAAGAATTAAAATATATATATATAGATATATATATATATATATATAGATATATATATATATATATATATAGATAGATAGATATAGATATAGATACAGATATAGATATATATATATATATATATATATATATATATAGCAGGACACTTGTAAGAGTTAATATCAATGAAAAATAAAGATAAGGGGAAATGTATCATTTACAATGAGGGGAAGAGGAAGATAGCATGCCATTCAATACAATGAAACTAATATTGAATCAAAGACAGGGATTTAACAGAACATGTATAAAGAATATTGCTAAAAAAGAAAATAATGGCATCAAAGAGTTACAAACCCCACAATAAGATGGTATTCATTCCAACGATTTCATGAAAATGGATGAAAACATCACAGATGCCCTAACTACAAAGTTCTCTTAATTTGAGAACCTTCATTTAACTTGGAAGAATGCCCATGGCACTCTATTTAAAGAAAAATAGTAGTGATATTATCGATCAGTTATCCTATGGTGGAAAATGCAAGACTCTGCGACTAATGCCCCTGTCCCACTTAGGCAATTTTTTAGGCGACTAAAGGCAATTTGTCTGTCTCCACATGGTCGCCGGGGTGTCGCTTGTATAGTCTCCTCAGTCGCCCAAGGAATCGTAGCATTTTTCTGGTCGCCGCTGGATTTTGAAATGTTCAAAACTTTTTGGCGACAGTTGGCTTGACGCCAGTGAGTGTAGCCTGACGAAGGTGCTGTCGCAGGTTGTCGTCAGGATGACATAGGTTGTCTGGTCACCGGTGCTGACTTTGGTGAATTCCATTGGCGACTACCTTCGTCAACCGGCGTCAGGTACCTGTGACTGAATTGTCTTAAGGGCCTGTCCCACTTTCACGACCTAATTCACGACCTCAGCCGAGTTTGCCCTTGACTCATACTCGCAGCATGGTCGTCATGAGGTCATAGGTAGGACGTAGCAGGCCGTGATGCTAGTCATAGGTACTCGTGGCATCAAGTAGGTCGAGGCGTTTTTTCTAGCATGATGAAAAATATCCACAAGTAAAAAAGGTTGTGAATTAGGTCGTGAAAGTGGGACAGGCCCTTTACCTTGTCGTAGCTTGTGGACGTAGGTTGTTGTAGGTGAGGTCGTAAGTGGACGGCCTAATGGGTTGTCGGTAGCTTGCCATAGCTTGACGTCGACTAGGTGGTAAGTTGCTGTAGACATTGTCGTGGGGGGTCCAGTCGCCGTTTTTTTGTTGACCTGCTACGACTATGACAGTTGTCGGCAGTCGCCGAAAAAATCGCCTAAGTGAGACAGGCCCATAAGGAAAGAGTTGAATGATCACATGGAAATTATCCAGCTTATCAGAGAGAAAAATAAGAAGAGAACATGGAAAAAGTATTGTTGATGTTTGATAAATATTGAATATTTTAAGAGGCAACTGAAGTACTAAACAGGAAAATGTATTATGGGTGTGTTCTGTGTGAACATTGAGAAGGCTTTTGCGAAAATCTCTCAAAAGAGATCACTAGCTAAAGTGAAAGCTCGAGGAATTAGTGGCAATCGTGATCCTTTCAAAAAGAAAAGACTAAAATAGAATCAGAACACTGAAAACATTAATCAAGTCAGGCAACATCTGTAGAGAGAAACATAGTTCCTGAGCTGCAGGATTGGCAAGTAATGACCCAAAGAGATTTGTGTTGGGACTATAACTATTACTGTATTTATAAAACTCTGAGTGATGATAGAAAGGTGCTTTTCCAGGTTTGCAGATGACACTGATAGATGAAAGTTGAGGTACAAGCATTAAATACCAAAGGTATTAATAGATTAAGGAATAGTGGGTATTAGGTTTGACAAATGAAAGCTCATCCATGCCGGGCCTAAAAAAATACAATAAAGTACTTACAAATGGTCCTAAACTAGAAGCAGCAGAAATCCAGTGTAACTCGTAGCTGGTGCATATTGATGATTGAAATGCCATGAACGAAGAAACTTGAGAAGGGTAATGGAATGGTGGTCTAAATGAATCAAATACAAATGATAAGAGCTCACAAATGGGAAATGTAGGACAGAGCTTAGCTTATGGTGTGATTTGATTTATTGTCAGGGAATGTGCCTTTAGGGGAAGGATAATTGACATTATATTCCCTTAGTCACTAACCTATATTGGTTCCCTATTCCCAAAGTATTTTTCATAATCTTGTTTTCAAATTTACCATTGCTTCACTTTTTATTTCCATGAGGCTTTGCTCTACTTCCATTCTCCTGGGTCAGCTAGAACTGTTTTTTTGTGTGTTTTCCTTCCTTTCACTTTTCCAGTCCTTTAACTATTTTATAATTTTCTAAGGACTCTCTTCTCAATTCGAAAAATTATCAGATAACCCATTTGACAATAGACAATAGGTGCAGGAGTAGGCCATTCGGTCCTTCGAGCCAGCACCGCCATTCAATGTGATCATGGCTGATCATCCACAATCAGTACCCCATTCCTGCCTTCTCTCCACATCCCCTGACTCTGCTATTTTTAAGAGCCCTATCTAGCTCTCTCTTGAAAGCATCCAGAGAACCTGCTTCCACCGCCCTCAGAGGCAGCGAATTCCACAGACTCATCACTCTCTGTGAGAAAAAATGTTTCCTCGTCTCCGTTCTAAATGGCTTACCCCTTATTCTTAAACTGTGGCCCCTGCTTCTGGACTCCCCCAACTAGCGTGTCCAAACCCTTAACAATCTTATATGTTTCAATGAGATCCACTCTCATCCTTCTAAACTCCAGAGTGTACAAGCCCAGCTGCTCCATTCTCTCAGCATATGACAGTCCCGCCATTCCGGGAATTAACCTTGTAAACCTACGCTGCACTCCCTCAATAGCAAGAATGTCCTTCCTCAAATTACGGGACCAAAACTACACACAATACTCCAGGTGTGGTCTCACTAGGGTTCTGTACAACGGCAGAAGGACCTATTTGCTCCTATATTCGATTCCTCTTGTTATAAAGGCCAACATGCCATTCGCTTTCTTCACTGCCTGCTGTACCTGCATACTTACTTTCATAGACTGAAAAACAAGGACCCCCAGTTCCCGTTGTTCTTCCCCTTTTCCCAACTTCACGCCATTTAGATAGTAATCTGCCTTCCTGTTTTTGCTACCAAAGTGGATAACCTCACATTTATCCGCATTAAACTTCATCTGCCATGCATCTGCCCCCTCCCCCAACCTGTCCAAGTCACCCTGCATTCTCATAGCTTCCTCCTCACAGTTCACACTGCCTCCCAGCTTTGTGTCATCTGCAAATTTGCTAATGTTACTTTGAATCCCTTCATCCAAATTATTGATGTATATTGTAAATAGCTGCGGTCCCAGCACCGAGCCTTGCGGTACCCCACTAGTCACTGCCTGCCATTCTGAAAGGGACCCGTTAATCCCTACTCTTTGTTTCCTGTCTGCCAACCACTTCTCTATCCATGTCACCACTCTACCCCCAATACCATGTGCCCTAATTTTGCCCACTAATCTCCTATGTGGGACCTTATCAAATGCTTTCTGAAAGTCCAGGTACATTACATCCACTGGCTCTCCCTTGTCCATTTTCCTAGTTACATCTTCAAAAAATTCCAGAAGATTAGTTAAGCATGATTTCCCCTTCGTAATTCCATGCTTACTCGGACCGATCCTGTTATTGCTATCCAAATGTTCGGCTGTCTCATCTTTTATAATTAACTCCAGCATCTTCCCCACCACCGATGTCAGGCTAACTAGTCTATAATTCCGTGTTTTCACTCTCCCGCCTTTGTTAAAAAGTGGAATAACATTAGCTACCCTCCAATCCACAGGAACTGATCCTGAGTCTATAGAACATTGGAAAATTATCACCAATGCATCCACGATTTCTAGAGCCACTTCCAGGATGACAGATGGCGCAATGGGCTAAGTGTTCGGCTGGCAACCGGAAGGTAGCCGGTTCGAATCCCGCTTGGAGTGCATACTGTCTTTGTGTCCTTGGGCAAGACACTTCACCCACCTTTGCCTGCGTGTGAATGTGTGTGAATGTGTGTGAATGTGTGTGAATGTGTGTGAGTGATTGGTGGTGGTTGGAGGGGCCGTAGGCGCAGATTAGCAGCCACGCTTCCGTCAGTCTGCCCCAGGGCAGCTGTGGCTACAGAAGTAGCTCACCACCACCGAGTGTGACTGAGGAGTGAATGAATAATGCGATGTAAAGCGCCTTGAGTATTAGTAAGGCGCTATATAAATCCCATCCATTATTATTATTATTATTAAGTACCCTGGGATACAGACCATCAGGCCTTGGGGATTTATCAGCCTTCAGTCCCATCAGTCTATCCAACACCATTTCTTGCCTAATTTGGATTTCCTTCAGTTATTCCGTCACCCCAGATCCTCTGGCCACTACTATATCAGGAAGATTGTTTGTGTCCTCCTTAGTGAAGACAGATCCAAAGTACCTGTTCAACTCATCTGCCATTTCGTTGTTCCCAATAATAAATTCACCTTTTTCGGTCTTCAAGGGTCCAACTTTGGTCTGAACTAAGCTTTTCCTCTTCACATACCTAAAGAAGCTTTTACTATCCTGCTTTATATTCTTGGCTAGGCGGCTTGATTCACACAACCGCGGATAGATGAGGAGGTACTATGTTGTGCTCCTGCCCTGTGTAAATGATCAGTGTAAATGGAGTCATTTTATGTTTGTTAAAAAAACTGAAAACAGTATTACTCACATCGGGCCAGATAGCACACTCACAGAATTAAAAATCAATTGAAACCATTGAAAATACTAAAAGAAGTAATAAAATATAACCACTTAGCTTTCTCCCACATGCCATTATCACCCAATCATTTGTATGGGAATTGCTGTGCTTGTGGCAGCTATAACTTGGCAGGTTCATGCAGATTGGCAGATTTCCCAGCCTGAGAGCAAAGATGTCTATGGATGTCCATGTTGCCCTGTTTGACTCCATTGGTGCTGGGCAGAAGATATAACTGCTGAGGGCAACACCAGCGCTGGAAACTCGAACCTCCAAATGGAAACCATATTTGGTTTGTCCCCACATGGTGTTGGGCAGAAGATTTGCCCCTTTATCAATGATTGTGGACCTTATTTTGGACTTTGGACTTTGTCAGTGCACCACACACTTGCTGCAACAACGGTGTTCACAGATGAGATGATTGACGGTTTAATTTTTTTTTGGTAGAACTGCTTGAAGAAGAAACATTTTTTTTTGTGTTTCACCAGAACGCTGACATTTTAAAGCTGGTGCCATAGAATCTACTTCAATTCTACTGAAGGAGCTACAGGAGCCATTGGTTTGATTTCTTATCTGAAGGACAGTACTTCCCGCAAGCTGGCATCTCCTTAATCAAAGATAATAGTTGTTATTACAGATCCTACAATCCAGCAACAGCTCCCACACATTAATTTTTGAGAGTGCTATTCTAGTTTTTAGCTGACAAAAATGCCATTAAATTTAAAAAGAAGTGCTGCTGAAGGCAGATGTTTAATTTCTCCATCAGATATAGTCCCAAATGATTGAATAATGCCCTGTGGAAGAAAATAATGTCCCATTATGACTGTACTGACTCTTGAAAATGCTATCCAATTAATCCCATTGGAGTGCCTAATATGCCAGTCTTCCAATTTTTTGTGTGAGGAATTGGTTAATGTCTTAATCTCTGTCTCTGAGTTAGAACGGTCCAATTGCCATGTCTGGAGCACATACTTCAGTCGTACTAAGTGAGCCATAGAGTTATATAGCATGGAAAAGGGTCCTTCAGCCCTTCAAGTCCATGCTGACCCAGATACCCCATCCAAGCCAGTCCCATTTGCCTACGTTTGGCTCAGGAACAGCTTCTGTCATTCTGTTATTAGGCTTCTGAGCAGTCCGTCCAATTCTCCTCACCTTATTGTGCACCTTGGACTTTGTCCGTGGCACTGTTGTACTATCATGCTGATAACTATATTCTGCACTGTCTTTTTCCCTTTGCTCTACCTGTTGCACTTGTCCATAAGTGATACGAGCAGAATTAGGCCATTTGGCCCATCAAGTCTACTCCGCCATTCAATCATGGCTGATCTATTTCTCCCCCCTAACCCCATTCTTCTGCCTTCTCCGCATGACCCCTGACACCTGTACTAATCAAGAATCTATATATCTCTGCCTTAAAAATATCCATTCACTTGGCCTCCACAGTCTTCTGTGGCAATGAATTCCACAGACTCACCACACACTGTCTAAAGAAATTCCTCCTCATCTCCTTCCTAAAGGGACGTTCTTTAATTCTGAGGCTATGACCTCTGGTCCTGGACTCTCTCACTGGTGGAAACATGCTCTCCACATCCACTATCCTGGCCTTTCACTATTCGGTAAGTTTCAATGAGGTCCCCCCTCATTACTTCTAAACTCCAGTGAGTACATGCCCAGTGCTTGAGTATGGCTTGATTATATTTATTTGGTATTATCTGATTTTGATTGGATAGCATGCAAAACAAAGCATTTACCTTGGTATGCGTGTTAATGATAAGCCTAAGCCTAAACCTCCAAATCATTCCTATCCATATACATGCCTAAATGTATTTTAAATGTTATTATTCTACCTGCTACAATTGCAGCTCATTCCATATACTCACGACACTGTATGAAAAAGTTGCCCCTCAGGTTCCTATTAAATATTTTTATCTCACCTTAAATCTGTCCCCTCTAGTTCTTAATTCCCCTTTCATGGGAAAAACACTCTGTGCACCACCTCGTCTATTCTCCCTCATGATTTTATATATCTATAGGATTACCCCTCTTGAACAAATTTCCTACTTTTCTGACCAAATATCAATTTATGAGGGAATATTTTGATCCATCGAGTGTACTCTGCCATCCAATCATGGCTGATCTATTTTTCCCTCTCAATCCCATTCTCCTGCCTTCTCCCTGTAAACTTTGTTGCCCTTTCTAATCAATAACCTATCAATCTCTGCCTTAAAAAATCCCAATGTCTTGGCCTCCACAGTCATCTGTGGCAATTACTGGAAACATCCTTTCCATTTCCACTCTATTTAGGCTTTTCATTATCAGGTAGGTTTCAATGAAATCCTCCCTCATCCTTCGAAACTCCAACGTGCACAGGCCCAGAGCCTCCAAATGCTCCTCATATGTTCACCCGATCATTCTCCTCTGGACAATCTCCCAAATCAGCACATCCTTTCTCAGATATGGGGCCCAAAACAGCTTATAATATTCCAAATATAGCCTCACCAGTGCCTGATAAAATCTCAGTATTACATCTTTGCCTTTATATTCTACTTAAAATGAGTGTTAACATTGTATTTGTTTTCCTAAGCCTGCAAATTAACCTCTTGGGAATCCTGCAATAGCACTCCCAAGTCCCTTTTTTACCTCTGATTTCTGAATCCTTTCCCTATTTAGAAAGTATTCTATTTGCCACTTTCATTTTGCAGTGATTAAACAGGGAATCAACTATAAATAATAACCATTTATCAAATTACAACTCCTTGCTCTTTGAAATATTGTGAGTCAATGATTTTTGCTAGAAGTTTGTACATCCAATGAGAGTCATACAGATGGAAGCAGACGCTTCGGCCCAACTTGCCCATGCCCATGTCGACCAAGATGGCCCATCTGCACTAGTCTCACATGCCCATGTTTGGCCCATATTCCTCTACGAAGAGAAACATATCTGAAATATACTTCAACCATAACTTCATGCTTGTTGGGAGAAGTTCCCAGGAGAGAATGACCAATTAACGAATGATGTTCAGCCCCTTTTCCAATGATAATTTTCTTTACTAGTGTTCTCTCTCTCTGTCTGTACGGAGTTTGTACATTCTCCCCATGACCCTCTTGGGTTTTCTCCGGGATCTCCAGTTTCTTCTCACACTCTAAAGTACAGGTTTGTAGGCTAATTGGCTAAGAATAATTGTAAATTCTCTCTAGTGTGTGTAGGATGGTGTTTGTTTGCGGGGATCGCTGGTCAGCGTGGACTCGGTGGGCTGAAGAGCCTGTTTTCTCACTGTATCTATAAACTAAACTAAACATGTTCATTCATTTTTAATTTTGGTGCAGTGGCCATGTTGCAGACCATAGTCAGTTCTGTCAAGACATTGGGCCAGTTTAAGGTTTTTCAAAATGTTTAAATTGTGCATGATAAGTGCAATTTGTCTTTCTTTAATGCCTGTGGTCCTTTCCAGCAGAGATCTTGTCCATTGGGCAATTGGACCCCGCACCTCTTTCTCTTGTGATCCTTCCAAACGCAGGTTTTGTTTGCCGGTTATATTTTTTTCTTCTCCTGATGATGTCATCAACATGCACAGCTTGTGGCAATTACTTAAACACCATAAATTAAATCGCATCAAAAAGTAAAAGCCCAAGGGACCCAAGGGAGTGTAGCGAATTGGATCTAAATTGAATTAGTGGCTAAAAACAAAAAGTGATGATTGACGTGTGCTTTATGACTCAAAGGCTCTTCCTCGTGGGGTTATGCAAGGCTCAGTACTTGTTCCATTGCTTTATGTGGTAAATATTAATGATTTGGACAAAGGTTTGGATACCTGATTAAAAGATTGTGCAAAGATAAGCACAAAAAAGATAGACCAGGGGCCACAGTTTAAGAATAAGGAGTAAGCCATTTAGAATGGAGATGAGGAAACTATTTTTCTCACAGAGAGTGGTGAGTCTGTGGAATTCTCTGCCTCAGAGGGCGGTGGAGACAGGTTCTCTGGATGCTTTCAAGAGAGAGCTAGATAGGGCTCTTAAAAATAGTGGAGTCAGGGGATATGGGGAGAAGGCAGGAACGGTGTATTTATTGGGGATGATCAGCCATGATCACATTGAATGGCGGTGCTGGCTCGAAGGGCCGAATGGCCTACTCCTGCACATATTGTCTATTGTCTATTGTCTAAAAAGCTGGAGTAACTCAGTGGGACAGGCAGCATCTGGAGAGAAGGAATGGGTGATGTTTCGGGTCGAGACCCTTCTTCAGACAAGATTGTGTATATGTTTTAAAAATATGCATGATGGACAGAGATTTCTGGAAGAAATAAGTTCATACGTTCTAGGAGAAGAATTAGGCTATTTGGCCCATCAACTCTATTCCGTCATTCATTTATGGTTGACCTATCTTTCCCTCTCAACCCCATGGCAGGAAATGGTGTTGGGTAGACTGATGGGACTGAAGGCTGATAAATCCCCAGGGCCTGATGGTCTGCATCCCAGGGTACTTAAGGAGGAGGCTCTAGAAATCGTGGACATTTTCCAATGTTCTATAGATTCAGGATCAGTTCCTGTGGATTAGAGGGTAGCTAATGTTATCCCACTTTTTTAAGATTGGAGAGAGAAAACAGGGAATTATAGAGCAGTTAGTCTGACCGGTGGTGGGGAAGATGCTGGAGTCCATTATAAAAGATGAAATAGTAGCACATTTGGATAGTAGTAACAGGATCGTTCCGAATCAGCATGGATTTACAAAGGGGAAATCATGCTTGACTAATCTTCTGGAATTTTTTGAGGATGTAACTAGGAAAATGGACAAGGGAGAGCCAGTGGATGTAGTGTACCTGGACTTTCAGAATGCCTTTGATAAGGTCCCACATAGGAGATCAGTGGGCAAAATAAGATCACATAGTATTGGGGGTAGGCACTGACATGGATAGAAAATTGGTTGGCAGACAGGAAACAGAGAGTAGGGATTAACGGGTCCCTTTCAGAATGGCAGGCAGTGACTAGTGGGATACCGCAAGGCTTGTGCTGAGACCGCAGCTATTTATAATCTATCTATCTTCTATATACTTTTAAAACTCTCTGGCTGTCGTACGTCTGTACGTCTGTACGTCTGTACGTCTGTACATCTGTACGTCCGTACGCCGCCTTTGATACCGCCCCTGGCCCACACAGCGCGCGGAAAGGCCCATATTTTTTACCATTTCCAAAGAGATGACATTTATCTTTACGAATAGCCACTCCTGATTAAATTCGGTCCTGTTTATGTACACGTTTTTTAATAAAATCCATTCCCCCCCCCCCCCCCACCCCCATGTGATTTTCTCCGATTTTCTCCGATTTTCTCCGAAAACGACGCCATCTTTTTTTCCCCGATTTTCTCCGAAAACGACGCCATCTTTTTTTTGCCGATTTTCTCCGATTTTTTCCGAAAACGACGCCATCTTTTTTTCAGCAGATTTTCACCCCGGGGTCTGAAGCACGTTCGGGAACAACACCCCGGGGTGTCAAGTACTTTCGGGGACCAGACCCAACGGGTCTGCACTTGGTCTAGTGTATTACTAAAACTCTCATATTGTTTGTTTCTATGCGTGTGTGCGTGTCTGTCTGCATGCCTATGTAATCCTGAATCTACACCAAAACAGTAAACGATAGCGCTACAATTTTTGCACCACATTACTCACATTTGTCCTGTGGTGTGGTGTCTTGTTTCTTTCAGATTGATGTTATATTTTTCAAATTATTCATAATTTTAACTTGACAAAACCCCAATTTGAGAAAGATTTCTTCCCTCTGCACTGGCACTTACAGCTATGATGTCACAATGGGATTGTAGCCCTACTCACTACAACGTTGCTATCCCAGGACACTGAGTCCTGCCAGGCCTAGCAAGCATTTTTTAAAAGTTTAAAATGAGGGTGAATAAGGGGAAATGAGCAGCCCCTGCGCAGTTGGGGGCTATGGGTGAGTGGTGGAATATTGTGTTGGGGGAACGGGTGAGTGGTGGAATATTGCCTTGGGGAATGTGTTGCATTGGGGGACCAGGACTCCCGTGGGGGCTATGGGTGAGTGGTGGAATATTGCGTTGGGGGAATGTGTTTCGTTGGGGGACTTCCCGTGTGACCGGGACTCAATCGGTCCCACTTGGGCTAGTATATATATATATATATATATATATATATATATATTATTAAAACTCATTTTGTTTGTTTGTATGCTTGCAAGGAAGATCCCAAAATCCGCCGAAATGGTACATGAAAGCGCTACAAGTTTCATTCAGATTGATATTTTGCGTTATTGACATTTTAAACTTTACATACCACTTTTCCACATGCCCTGCCCGTCAGCCACGTTCAACATCACAATGACGTCACAATGGGATCCCGAATCTCAATTACATAAAAAATCACGATTTTCAAAAAAACTTTGTTTTAATCAAATCTTTCGGTTTTTGTTAACAGCTAACATTGTGTTTAGGTTATTTTAAAGAAAAAACACAATTTTCATTAAGAATGTAATTTAAAAAAACGATTACCATTGTGGGGGGGTGGGATGGGGGGGGGGTTTCATTAAAAAAATTGTGATTTTCCTTGGGGGGGGAGGTGCGATAGGGGGAGGTGAGGAGTGGGGGAGTTGGGGGATATAGGGAGAGGAGGGGGGTAGGGAGCGGAGGGGAGAGGGAGGGGAAAGTAGGGGAGGTGAGGAGGGAGAGTGGGGTGGGGGGGATAGAGGCAGTCATGTGCCATCAGGGTAGGCAAGGTAGGCACTGCCTACCCTGACTAAAATTATAAAATGATAGTTATTAAATATAAATAGTAAAGGCACGGGAGAATTATGCCTACCTAAGAGATCGATCTCTTCGGTAGGCATAATTCTCCGTGCCTTTCATGCGCACTACTTGTAATACGGGAGAGTGTGTGCAGCCCACGTGACGTGGGCGCTGCTTCAAGCCGTCAATTTCAAGCAGAGATGAAGGCAGCTGAAATTCTGCCTTTACACCATGGACTGTGTACTTCGCATGCTGTAAAAGGACAGTGCCGCTGTGGGGGGGGGGGGGGGAGATTCCTTTCACAGAGTGTGGGAAGTCTGGCCAGCTGTAAAGTTGCGGGAGGGCAGGAGCGTTGAGAAGGAGGGGGTCGGGATCATGTCAGAGCAACCAGCTCAAGAACGGGTCA
>CM075977.1:309042388-309180633 GCA_038087875.1 Malacoraja senta
TTTATTTGGTATTATCTGATTTTGATTAGATAGCATGCAAACAAAGCATTTACTCCTTGGTAATGCGTGGTTAATGATAAGCCTGAAGCCTAAACCTCCAAACCATTCCTATCCATATACATGCCTAATGTATTTTAAATGTTATTATTCTACCTGCTACAATTGCAGCTCATTCCATATACTCACGACACTGTATGAAAAAGTTGCCCCTCGGGTTCCTATTAATATTTTTATCTCACCTTAAATCTGTCCCCTCTAGTTCTCAATTCCCCTTTCATGGGAAAAACACTCTGTGCACCACCTCGTCTATTCTCCCTCATGATTACCCCTCTTGAACAAATTTCCTACTTTTCTGACCAAATATCAATTTATTGAGGGAACATTTTGATCCATCGAGTGTACTCTGCCATCCAATCATGGCTGATCTATTTTTCCCTCTCAATCCCATTCTCCTGCCTTCTCCCTGTAAACTTTGTTGCCCTTTCTAATCAATAACCTATCAATCTCTGCCTTAAAAAATCCCAATGTCTTGGCCTCCACAGTCATCCGTGGCAATTATGGTAACATCCTTTCCATTTCCACTCTATTTAGGCTTTTCATTATCAGGTAGGTTTCAATGAAATCCTCCCTCATCCTTCGAAACTCCAACGTGCACAGGCCCAGAGCCTCCAAATGCTCCTCATATGTTCACCCCGATCATTCTCCTCTGGACAATCTCCAAATCAGCACATTCTTTCTCAGATATGGGGCCCAAAACAGCTTATAATATTCCAAATATAGCCTCACCAGTGCCTGATAAAATCTCAGTATTACATCTTTGCCTTTATATTCTAGTCAACTCAAAATGAGTGTTAACATTGTATTTGTTTTCCTAAGCCTGTAAATTAACCTCTTGGGAATCCTGCAATAGCACTCCCAATGTCCCTTTTTTACCTCTGATTTCCGAATCCTTTCCCTATTTAGAAAGTATTCTATTTGCCACTTTCATTTTGCAGTGATTAAACAGGGAATCAACTATAAATAATAACCATTTATCAAATTACAACTCCTTGCTCTTTGAAATATTGTGAGTCAATGATTTTTGCTAGAAGTTTGTACATCCAATGAGAGTCATACAGATGGAAGCAGGCGCTTCGGCCCAACTTGCCCATGCCCATGTCGACCAAGATGGCCCATCTGCACTAGTCTCACATGCCCATGTTGGCCCATATTCCTCTACGAAGAGAAAAATATCTGAAATATACTTCAACCATAACTTCATGCTTGTTGGGAGAAGTTCCCAGGAGAGAATGACCAATTAACGAATGATGTTCAGCCCCTTTCCAATGATAATTTTCTTTACTAGTGTTCTCTCTCTCTGTCTGTACGGAGTTTGTACATTCTCCCCATGACCCTCTTGGGTTTTCTCCGGGATCTCCAGTTTCTTCTCACACTCTAAAGTACAGGTTTGTAGGCTAATTGGCTAAGAATAATTGTAAATTCTCTCTAGTGTGTGTAGGATGGTGTTTGCGGGGATCGCTGGTCAGCGCGGACTCGGTGGGCTGAAGAGCCTGTTTTCTCTGTATCTATAAACTAAACTAAACATGTTCATTCATTTTTAATTTTGGTGCAGTGCCATGTTGCAGACCATAGTCAGTTCTGTCAAGACATTGGGCCAGTTTAAGGTTTTTCAAAATGTTTAAATTGTGCATGATAAGTGCAATTTGTCTTTCTTTAATGCCTGTGGTCCTTTCCAGCAGAGATCTTGTCCATTGGGCAATTGGACCCCGCACCTCTTTCTCTTGTGATCCTTCCAAACGCAGGTTTTGTTTGCCGGTTATATTTTTTTCTTCTCCTGATGATGTCATCAACATGCACAGCTTGTGGCAATTACTTAAACACCATAAATTAAATCGCAAAGTTATGATTTACTTTCATAGTTTGCTCACGATAAAATGACAAGCTGTCATATGACAGACTGATCAAAAAGTAAAAGCCCAAGGGACCCAAGGGAGTGTAGCGAATTGGATCTAAATTGAATTAGTGGCTAAAAACAAAAGTGATGATTGACGTGTGCTTTATGACTCAAAGGCTCTTCCTCGTGGGGTTATGCAAGGCTCAGTACATTTTCCCTTGCTTTATGTGGTAAATATTAATGATTTGGACTTAAAGGTTTGGATACCTGATTAAAAGATTGTGCAAAGATAAGCACAAAAAAAGATAGACCAGGGCCACAGTTTAAGAATAAGGAGTAAGCCATTTAGAATGGAGACAAGGAAACTATTTTTCTCACAGAGAGTGGTGAGTCTGTGGAATTCTCTGCCTCAGAGGGCGGTGGAGGCAGGTTCTCTGGATGCTTTCAAGAGAGAGCTAGATAGGGCTCTTAAAAATAGTGGAGTCAGGGGATATGGGGAGAAGGCAGGAACGGTGTATTTATTGGGGATGATCAGCCATGATCACATTGAATGGTGGTGCTGGCTCGAAGGGCCAAATGGCCTACTCCTGCACATATTGTCTATTGTCTATTGTCTAAAAAGCTGGAGTAACTCAGCGGGACAGGCAGCATCTGGAGAGAAGGAATGGGTGATGTTTCGGGTCGAGACCCTTCTTCAGACAAGATTGTGTATATGTTTTAAAAATATGCATGATGGACAGAGATTTCTGGAAGAAATAAGTTCATAAGTTCTAGGAAGAAGAATTAGGCTATTTGGCCCATCAACTCTACTCCATCATTCATTTATGGTTGACCTATCTTTCCCTCTCAACCCCATGGCAGGAAATGGTGTTGGGTAGACTGATGGGACTGAAGGCTGAATAATCCCCAGGGCCTGATGGTCTGCATCCCAGGGTACTTAAGGAGGAGGCTCTAGAAATCGTGGACATTTTCCAATGTTCTATAGATTCAGGATCAGTTCCTGTCGATTAGAGGGTAGCTAATGTTATCCCACTTTTTTAAGATTGGAGAGAGAAAACAGGGAATTATAGAGCAGTTAGTCTGACCGGTGGTGGGGAAGATGCTGGAGTCCATTATAAAAGATGAAATAGTAGCACATTTGGATAGTAGTAACAGGATCGTTCCGAATCAGCATGGATTTACAAAGGGGAAATCATGCTTGACTAATCTTCTGGAATTTTTTGAGGATGTAACTAGGAAAAATGGACAAGGAGAGCCAGTGGATGTAGTGTACCTGGACTTTCAGAATGCCTTTGATAAGGTCCCACATAGGAGATCAGTGGGCAAAATAAGATCACATAGTATTGGGGGTAGGCACTGACATGGATAGAAAATTGGTTGGCAGACAGGAAACAGAGAGTAGGGATTAACGGGTCCCTTTCAGAATGCAGGCAGTGACTAGTGGGATACTGCAAGGCTTGTGCTGAGACCGCAGCTATTTATAATCTATCTATGTATTACTAAAACTCTCATATTGTTTGTTCTATGCTGTGTGCGTGTCTGTCTGCATGCCTATGTAATCCTGAATCTACACCAAACAGTAAACGATAGTGCTACAATTTTTGCACCACATTACTCACATTTGTCCTGTGGTGTGGTGTCTTGTTTCTTTCAGATTGATGTTATATTTTTCAAATTATTCACAATTTTAACTTGACAAAACCCCAATTTGAGAAAGATTTCTTCCCTCTGCACTGGCACTTACAGCTATGATGTCACAATGGGATTGTAGCCCTGCTCACTACAACGTTGCTATCCCAGGACACTGAGTCCTGCCAGGCCTAGCAAGCATTTTTTTAATTTAAAATGAGGGAGGGTGAATAAGGGGAAATGAGCAGCCCCTGCGCAGTTGGGGGCTATGGGTGAGTGTGGAATATTGTGTTGGGGGAGCGGGTGCGTGGTGGAATATTGCCTTGGGGAATGTGTTGCATTGGGGGACCAGGACTCCCGAGGGGGCTATGGTGAGTGGTGGATATTGCGTTGGGGGAATGTGTTTCGTTGGGGGACTTCCCGTGTGACCGGGACTCAACCGGTCCCACTTGGTCTAGTATATATATATATATATTATTAAACTCTCATTTTGTTTGTTGTATGCTTGCAAGGAAGATCCCAAAATCCTGCCGAAATGGTACATGAAAGCGCTACAATTTTTGTCCACCTTACTCACCATAGTCTTGTGATGTAAATCAAACAAGTTTCATTCAGATTGATATTTTGCGTTATTGACATTTTAACTTTACATACCACTTTTCCACATGCCCTGCCCGTCAGCCACGTTCAACATCACAATGACGTCACAATGGGATCCCGAATCTCAATTACATAAAAAATCACGATTTTCAAAAAAACTTTGTTTTAATCAAATCTTTCGGTTTTTGTTAACAGCTAACATTGTGTTTAGGTTATTTTAAAGAAAAAACACAATTTTCATTAAGAATGTAATTTAAAAAAACGATTACCATTGTGGGGGGTGGGATGGGGGGGGGGTTTCATTAAAAAATTGTGATTTTCCTTGGGGGGGGGTGCGATAGGGGGAGGTGAGGAGTGGGGGAGTTGGGGGATAGAGGGAGAGGAGGGGGGTAGGGAGTGGAGGGGAGAGGGAGGGGAAAGTAGGGAGGTGAGGAGGGAGAGTGGGGGTGGGGGGGATAGAGGCAGTCATGTGCCATCAGGGTAGGCAAGGTAGGCACTGCCTACCCTGACTAAAATAATAAATGATAATTATTAAATATAAATAGTAAAGGCACGGGAGAATTATGCCTACCTAAGAGATCGATCTCTTCGGTAGGCATAATTCTCCGTGCCTTTCATGCGCACTACGTGACGTGGGCGCTGCTTCAAGCCGTCAATTTCAAGCAGAGATGAAGGCAGCTGAAATTCTGCCTTTACACCGTGGACTGTGTACTTCGCATGCTGTAAAAGGACAGTGCCGCTGTGGGGGGGGGGGGAAGAGTTCCTTTCACAGAGTGTGGGAAGTCTGGCCAGCTGTAAAGTTGCGGGAGGGCAGGAGCGTTGAGAAGGAGGGGGTCGGGATCATGTCAGAGCAACCAGCTCAAGAACGGGTCAGCGGGCGATGGATAACAGGACAGCGGGTGGTGGAGCTTACTCCATGTGTCAGTGCGAGTAACCTCAATTTGCCCTTGTTCGCGCTGACACAGGTGTGTCCACTGCCCGCTGTCCTGTTATCCATCGCCCGCTGACCCGCTCTATGATCTTTGCTCTTGAGCTGGTCCCCTCATTGTTCAGATGGAGAGCACTGCCAGAGGTGAGTGGGCCGGCAGAAGGCGCTGAGGTCCGGCGGCCGCTCGCAGCCACCCGAGCTGCTTCCCTCCCCAGCCACAATGCTGTGGCTCCGTGCCCAGAGCGCCACGGCAGCGGATAAATGAGTGAGTTGCTGGCATGATCCCGACCCCCCTCCTTCTCAACGCTCCTGCCCTCCCCGCACTTTACCCCTGGCCAGACTCACCATGCGCTGTGAAAGGATCTCTCCCCCAATTGGTCCCTTGAACTAGTATTGTCATTCAATAAGATCACAACTGATTCAACGTGTGCTCCCGTTTTTCCCACCATCTCTCCACCTGCCGTCACCGTCCACCCCCACCAATTCATTAATTCAGAATGAAGGAGATTTGGAAGCCTTGGGCAAATTGAATTGTTACTTTTTTTATTTTTATTCTTTATTTTTACGGAGAGGAGAACAATCTGCGCATGCACGGTTTAAGATTTTTTTTAAAGCCGACTGACTGCCTACCCTGAGTAATTACTCACTGGCACGTGCCTGGATAGAGGGTGAAGAGGGGGGATTGGGGGAGGAAGGGTGTGGGGATAGCGGGAGAGGAGAGCAGTGGGGGTGTGAGGAGGGAGAGTGGGGGAGTGGGATGGGGGAGCAAGGAGATAGAAGGAAAGGAGGGGTGTAGGGAGGGGACAAGGGTTATGGAGGGAGGGGGTGACTGAGGGTAGGGGAAAGGAGATGGAGGGAGAGGTGAGGGAGGGAGTGGGGGAGGGGAGGAGGAGAAGGGAAATAAGAGGGAGAGTGAAGAGGAGGGGAGTGAGTTTTGGGGAATGAGAGTGAATGGAGGAGGATAGGAGTAGGAAGAGGGATGGCGAGGCACAGTTGTGGGATGGTTACCGTGACTCGTGTCACAACGGGAAGCCCTCAGCCGCGGCTGTGCAGTTGGGGGCTGTGGGGTCAGTGGTGGAATATTGCCTTGGGGGACAGGGCCGAATGGGTCCGCACCTGGTCTAGTGGACACTAATGATTTAGATGAAGGGATTAAAAGTAAAATTAGCAAATTTACAGATGACACAAAGCTGGGTGGCAGCGTTAACCGTGAAGAGGATGCTATGAGGATCCAGCGTGACTTGGACTGGTTGGGTGAGTTGGTAGATGTATGGCAGATGCAGTTTAATGTGGATAAATGTGAGGTTATCCACTTTGGTGGGAAGAACAGGAAGGCAGATTACTATCTGAATGGTGTCACGTTAACAAAAGATGAAGTAAACGAGATCTGGGTGTCCTTGAACATCAATCACTGAAAGTAAGCATACAGATACAGCAGGCAGTGAAGAAAGTGAATGGTATGTTGGCCTTCATAAAAAGAAGAGTTGAGTATATGAGCAAATAGGTCCTTCTGCAGTTGTCCAGGCCCTGGTGAGACACACCTGGAGTATTGTGTGCAGCTTTGGTCTCCAAATTTGAGGAAGGACATTCTTGCTATTGAGGGAGTGTAGCGTAGGTTCATGAGGTAAATTCCAGGATGTCGGGACTGTCATATGTTGAAAGAATGGAGCAAATGGGCTTGTGTACACTCTAATTTAGGATGAGATGTGATCTTATTGAAACATACAAGATTATTAAGGGATTGTTCACGCTAGAGGCAGGAAACATGTTCCCAATGTTGGGGGATTCCAGAACCAGGGGCCACAGTTTACGAATAAGGGGTAGGCCATTTAGAATGGAGATGAGGGAAAAACTTTTTCACCCAGAGAGTTGTGAATCTGTGAATTCTCTGCCTCAGAAGGCAGTGGAGGCCAATTCTCTGGATGGTTTCAAGAGAGAATTAGAGCCCTTAATGTTAGCGGAGGCAAGGGATATGGGGAGAAGGCAGGTACGGGGTACTGAGTGTGGATGATCAGCCATGATCACAGCAATGGCGGTGCTGACTCGAAGGGCCAAATGGCCTACTCCTGCATCTATTGTCTATTCTCCTGTCTTCTCCCCATACACACTGACACCTTTACTAATCATGAATCTGTTATTCTCCGCCTTAAAAATATCCATTGACTCGGCCTCAACAGCCTGTGTGGCAATGAAATGTCACATAGTTTTGGACACAGGCAAAATGTGACATATTTAGTTTAGTTTGGAGATGCAGCATGGAATATGCAGCGTGCAGCAGGGTACTTAAGGAAGTGGCTCTAGAAATCGTTGATGCATTGGTGATCATTTTCCGATGTTCTTTAGAATCAGGATCAGTTCCTATGGATTGGAGGGTAGCTAATGTTATCCCACTTTTTATGAAAGGCGGGAGAGAGAAACAGGGAATTATAGACCAGTTTGCCTGACATCGGTGGTGGGGAAGATGCTGGAGTCAATTATAAAAGATGAAATAGCGGGCACATTTGGATAGCAGTAGCAGGATCGGTCCGAGTCAGCATGGACTTATGGACTCAGGGGAAATCATGCTTGACTAATCTTCTGTAATTTTTTGAGGATGTAACTAGGAAAATGGACAAGGGAGAGCCAGTGGATGTAGTGTGCCTGGACTTTCAGAAAGCATTTGATAAGGTCCCACATAGGAGATTAGTGGGCAAATTTAGGGCACATGGTATTGGGGGTAGAGTGCTGATATGGATAGAAAATTGGTTGGCAGACAAGAAACAAAGAGTAGGGATTAACAGGTCCCTTTCATAATGGCAGGCAATGACCAGTGGGGTACCGCAAGGCTCGGTGTTGGGACTGCAGCTATTTACAATATATAGTAATAATTTAGATAAAGGGATTACAAGTAACATTAGCACATTTGCAGATGACACAAAGCTGGGTGGCAGAGTGAACTGTGAGGAGGATGCTATGAGAATGCAGTGACTTGGACAGTTGGGTGACTGGGCAGATGCATGGCAGATGCAGTTTAATGTGGATAAATGTGAGATATCCACTTTGGTAGCAAAAACAGGAAGGCAGATTATTATCTAAATGGTGTCAAGTTGGAAAAGGGGAAGTACAACTGGATCTGGGGACCCTTGTTCATCAATCAATGAAAGTACGCATGCAGGCAGTGATGAATGTGAATGGCTTGTTGGCCTTTATAACAAGAGGTGTTAAGTATAGGAGCAAAGAGGTCCTTCTGCAGTTGTACAGGCCCTAGTAAGAATATACCTGGAGTATTGTGTGCAGTTTTGGTCTCCAAATTTGAGGAAGGACATTCTTGCTATTAAGGGAGTGCAGCGTAGGTTCACAAGGTTAATTCCCGGGATGGCGGGACTGTCACATGCTGAGAGAATGGAGCGGCTGGGCTTGTAAGGATGAGAGGGGATCTTATTGAAACATATAAGATTATTAAGGGGTTTGGACACGCTGGAGGCAGGATACATGTTCCCGATGTTGGGGAAGTCCAGAACCAGGGGCCACAGTTTAAGAATAAGGGGTAAGCCATTTGGAATGGAGATGACGAAACTTTTTCATACAGAGTGTTGTGAGTCTGTGGAATTCTCTGCCTCAGAGGGCAATGGAGGCTGGTTCTCTGGATATTTTCAAGAGAGAGCTAGATAGGGCTCCTAAAGATAGCGGAGTCAGGGGATATGGGGAGAAGGCAGGAACGGGGTACTGATTGTGGATGATCAGCCATGATCACATTGAATGGCGGTGCTGGCTCGAAGGGCCGAATGGCCTACTTCTGCACCTATTGTCTATTGTCTATTGAATCAGGCCCTTCAGCCCACCAAGTCCATATAGACCAGCGATCATCCATACACTAGTTCCATCCTGCACACTAAGGTCAATTAACGTACGGTAATCAAATCAAATAGTGATAGGCATGAACACAATCATGCAAAACACGTACAACAGGTGGAGTGAAGTGAGAAATACAAGAATGCAGAATATAGTTTCTCAGCTTTGTAGCGTAACAGGCAGTGGAGAACAATTCACTGGATGTTTTCAAGAGAGAGTTAGATATACTGTAGCTCTTAAGGCTAACTGAATCAAGGGATATAGGGAGAAAGCAGGAATGGGGTACTGATTTAGGATGTTCAGCCATGATCATATTGAATGGCGTTGCTGTCTCAAAGGTCAGATTGGCCTACTTCTGCACCTATTTTCTATGTTTCTAACAGTACCAGAGGAAAATGTCCAATGTCCACAATGAGGTAGTGTTGAAAATTGGAACTGTACCCTTGCTTATGGAAGGACCACCCTGAAGTTTGACAACCGAGAGGAAGAAGCTGTTCCCGAGTCTAATGGTACATATTTGCAAGCTTTTATATCTTCTGCCTGATGGGAGCAGGGCGAAGGAATGACATATAAAATAACTTAAAATGGATATGAAAATAAGTGCCAGATTGGCTTAAAGATATTTCTAAGATTCTTCCAAGCCTTGATGGCAAAATATGAGTCCCCTGCCCAATCATCACTGTCAGCACCCCTCAACCCAAAATATGTTAGACAATGGAAGACAGTTAAAACCAGTGTCTTAACAATGGTACGTCTTTTGTTTGATTTTTTAATTTGATCTTATCCAGGTTTTGTTCTATCCACCTTAAATTGCTTATATGTTTCTCGATTCTTAATTCCCCCAGCATCAGTTGTCACAATATCTGTATGCATCTAAAAACAATAATTAGCATGCCGACACAAAACCATACCCATCCTAGATTTCTGGCCTAACCAATCAGTCATATTCCAAAACTAGGTTTTTCACATATATGAAATTCATTACTAAATCCAAAGAGGAATTAAGAAAGGAATGCAGAATACTCTGTAACAATGAACTATCTTCTCGTATGTTTTCTCCATATCATGCGATCACCCAGCAACTTTTTGCATGTCTCGGGATGAGGTTCCCCCGAGACCCTCTATCCAAGTATTGACAGATTCTGGCATCTTTCCTCTGCTGTTCCCTCAGTTCTTTCAGACCTCTGGAAATCTGTTAGCACGGTTCAGAACATAATATTAGGTGGTGCTTGATTTCCAGTTTCTGTTCACCAACACTAATACTGATAACAAAATTCCTCCATTCACATTCTGAGCTACCGTTGGACCATCTATACTGCGTCCCCATCCAATAAAAATCCACTTCCCTATTCCAGATAAATTTCCACATCTGTATATTCCTTATAATTGCCCTTGTGTAGCATTATCAAGATAATCCTTTCCTAACTTTACCAAAGCCCAGAACCTCTCATAATCTCCATTTAAATGACAGATATACACCTACAAAGTGTGTATAATAAACCTTCAACTTCCAAAAAAATAATTAATTAGGGTAATAAAATTCATCCATGTGCCGTGTTCTTAGAAATATAATACACTCAGCGTGTTTGGAATCTGTATGGTAAAATATGATTTAATACGTATGTGCAGTAAAAAGCAATGACTAATATTACTATGTGAACATTTTTGGCAGTGTTACAAAACTACATTTCTTCTAATTCACCCTGTGACTTCATTTAAAACTGGATTTTCATCATGCTTCACATGCCACATTTTGTCACAGATGCAGATTTCCATTTAAAGTAATTAAATAAAAGAGTAGAAAGAGCCAGCTATTTCCTGTTGCATTCTTCTGATCCTGGCGAAGACCCAGCTGTTTATAAATGCTACCCAATCTATTGAAAGCATCCAGTGTGTAAAAAAAATCTTTAATTTATTTACTAATTTGACAGCAATTGAATTTGTGGTGTTTCTATACATGAAGTACACGTTGAAACTTAAAGGGATACATCAGTCATGTACAGCAACATCCTGCTCTCAGAATAATGCATTGTACATTAGATAATTTAATGCTATTATCTTTGTAATGCAGCCTATCTGCTGACGGTGAGCAATGCTTTGGGAATCTATTGTATTTGATATGTTTATTGCCCTATTTTCCTGCATGCCAGGTTTGTATATTACCATATGAAATGGTGCCTACCCTGATACAGTTATTGGGCAGAGTTTCTCTGTGTAATGAGTGCCCATCACTATATTTTGTTTTCTCTTCACTCCCCGGCTCATCAAGTTGAACTGCTCCTTGTGAAATTATTTGTTCGGTCGTTCTATTCATATAAAGTTGTGAGCATAAACTAATGAAAGTCATTAAAATAAATCCAATTAAATCTTTGTCAAATTATCATATGGATTAAATGTATTCAAACCACCTGATATGATGTATGTATTTCACAATGCTATAGAGAAGTATACAATACGAATAACATTCAATTCCAGACCAAGTATAGCCAAAGCAGTAAAAGTCTTAAGTACTGGATCTGAATTGTTAATCGTCATTAACATTGATGAGTGCTAGATGGAGTGAATTGGGAGATTTAAAATGTTAACCTCCTATGAATCATGGATGAAGGTTAAATGCATAATGGAATGAATCGAGTTTAGCATTGTGATCACAATGTGGCTCCAACAAATCTGCTTTTGACTGAAGCAGAAATGTATACAGATGTGTGCTGACCATTTTGCTTGACCAAAGTGGATAGTACATTAATAATTTAGAAAGTGCTTCAAATATCATTCAGTGGGGAGCTTTTGCATTATATTGTAAATAGCTTTTAAATTTATTATGCCCAACATTATTTCCTGGAGTTTGATGGTGGTGGGGGGGGGGGGGGGGGGGGGGTGAAGGGAAGGGGGGAAGAGAAGGGGGGAAGAGTTGTGTGGGAGGGGTGGTCAATGAAATCAAGGTAAGATTGAGCTACATTTTAAGTGGATGGTTCTAATTAAAAATATTTTAAAAGGGGCAGCATGGTAGCACAGCAGTAGAGTTGCTGCCTCACAGCGCCGGAGAGCTGGGTTCGATCCTGACAATGGGTGCTGTCTGTATGGAGTTTGTACATTCTCCCCTTGACCACGTGGGTTTCTCTGGGTGCTCCGGTTTCTTCACACACTCCAAAGATGTACAGGTTTATAGGTTAATTGGCTTCGGTAAAAATTGAAAAGTTTCCCTAATATGTAGGATAGTGTTATTTTCTGGGGTTCGCTGGTCGGTATGGACTCGGTGGGCTGAAGGGCCGGTTTCTCCTCTGTATCCCTAAATGAAACTAAATTTTCCTCTGTGAATTAAATCTTAATTATTCCTTCCACGTCTTGGTCGCCTTTGATAAAAACACTAAGCAAAGTTCTTCTCATGATACAGACCATGTTAAACTTGCATGATTTTCCAAATGAAAAGAAAATCAGGTTGGGAATACCTGAATAAATGCATTTGATGGTACGTCATAAGAAGACCATCACATTTGATGATAGCAGTCGATACACAAGGTAGAGAAGGGAAGGAGCACATTTGCAGGAAAACATTTCTGGAGTTGCAAGGTTCACAGGTGAAGCTCAGAATGCTTGATGGCATGGAAGAACATTGACACCTTTACAGTAACTCTGAAATATCCCTGTCCCCTCATCAGTTTTCCACCACTAGTACTTTTCAGGGCAATAGTAGGACATTGTCCGAACATCAATCAGCAGATCTGCAGGGCAGACCCAGCCATTGGAGAGACAGAACGAAGGTTGGTCATTTATTTTTCTGTCAAAGCCAGTGAAGTAGTAGTCTGAGCATTGATTGGGGTTTACTTTCATAAATGCTGTGTTTTTCAACAATGGATCACGATCGTTGTCACAATACGATACAATGGAACATTATTTATCCCAGGAGGGAAATTGGTCTGCCAACAGTCATGAAACACAACAAGATACATGAAACATGAAATTAGAGTGACGAGTGGAAAGTCCAGGATTGCTGATGTGCAAAGATTTGGGAGGGAGGTGGGGGGGGGGGGGGTGAGGGGGAGGGTAGTTGAGTCTGTCTACCCCACGACAGAAAGGGGACGGGTTGTACAGTTTGATGGCCACAGGGAAAATGGTATCCTTTGGTGTTTTGTGCTGCATCTTGGTGTGACCAGTCTGGCTGAAGGTGCTCCGCAGATTGACCAGTGTGTCATGGTGAGCTGTTAACCAGAGTTAGATTGAGTTGAACTCTCATGAGTTCTGAGGAGAACTCATCAGACAAGAAATGTTGACTCTTTTTCCCAGTCAGCAGATGTTGCCTGACCCAGGGAGTATTTCAGTGCTTTTGGTTCTTTTTAATATTTTAGATTTCCAACATTTGCAGTGATTTATTTTTGTTTGGTAGTAAGGCACTTGATTATCATTTGCATACAATAATTTGGCCATGAACGTAATAATGCTTCAAGCTAAAAATTAACATTTACACGGAACCATTCACCTGTTGCAACAATGTCAATGAATTTGGTTGAAAAGTTAGAAATGGTAACTTGAGGTAACTGGATTTTTAGATTGAGTTCCAAAGGTAGCACAAAATAATGGCGGCTTGATGGCGCAGCAGTAGAGTTGCTGCCTTACAGCGCTTGCAGCACCGGAGACCCGGGTTCGATCCCGACTGCGGGTGCTGTCTGAACGGAGTTTGTATGTTCTCCCCGTGACTGCGTAGGTTTTCTTCGAGAACTTGCGTTTCCTCCCACACTCCAAAGACATGTAGGTTTGTAGGTAATTAGCTTGGTATAAATGTAAATTGTCCCCAGTGTGTGTGGGAGAGTGTTGGTGTGTGGGGATCGCTGGTCGGTGTGGACTCGGTGGGCCTAAGAGCTTGTTTCTGTGCTGTATCTCTAAACTAAACTCTATTTTGCCTGTGTAATAGAGATAATTTTCAATTATTATGTGATTTATTTTCAAATTGAAAAATATGTGGCAAGCATTAGACAATTGAGGTGAGACTTTATAAATACCACTGGAATACTTATTTCTGGCTTAATAATTGATCCATAGCAGACATGTCTGAAATGGGTAGGAGGATGCATACGTCGTGAAGTCAAGATTCCATGAGAGTTTGAGACCCAATTTTCAGGTATAAATAGGAAAGACAGAACTTGTGTACTTTGAAATATCACACCAGTTACGAGTAATTTATCTTCTTAATATGAGAGTGGTTTTCCTCTGATGCACCTATCTAGGAGCTCAGTTGAGCAGAAAATGTAGTTGTAAAACTCTCACGGTGACAGAGACTTTCTTCAAGCTGGTCATATTATCAGGCAGCTCTGTGGATTTATCCTCATTACCTAGAGATGAGGGAGAGATCAGGAGGGCAATTTTTCTCTGTCCATGTTTGTCTACATCTCTGCCTGACTCGGCCAATATTAACCGATAGGCAGCTAAAGAGAGGTAGACGCCTTGCTTCCTAGTTACTGAAAGAGATTTTGACCTCGGGCAAAGGCATTAATACATAAGTCTTTTAACAGAAATGGTTGCTGAAATACAACTTTTAAGTGTATAGCCTGAAATGCTAACTTTCAAGTGTTTATATCATGCCAAAGTATCAAGATCATGTGGTGTTTTTTTTGGTCATGTTGTACTATGAGGCAGAGCACTGAATCCATCAAATCGTTTTGGAAAGTGTTGGGTTGTGCATTTGTGTGGTTGATGTAAAATTAATGTACATGCAAGAATGTTCCCCAACATTGATTCCCTGAATGGTGGACCATGTGCATGACAACCCCTGCACAATCACTGAAGATTATCACGATTAAGACATATCTGTCCCCTACTACATCCTCCTCTTCCCATATGTGTATCGTGAGATTGTGGGTTGGGACTGAAAATCTGCATGCAATTAAGTGGATGATTCTGTCATACAATATATCGGGTTTCTTGAAGACATGTCATTAAATGGCCATCATGCAACTGAACCACCGGTTGAATCTGATCGAATACATTCAACAAAGCATCTTGATAATCTGATTATGTGAGTAATCTCATACAGTTGCAGGATCCTCTACTTCAAAACATTGATCAAGAACTCTGGTGTACAAGCATGCAGGTACAGCAGGCAGTGAAGAAAGCAAATGGCATGTTGGCCTTCATAACAAGAGGAGTTGAGTATAGGAGCAAAGAGTTCCTTCTGCAATTGTACAGGGCCCTCGTGAGACCACACCTGGATTATTGTGTGCAGTTATGGTTTCCAAATTTGAGGAAGCACATTATTGCTATTGAGGGAGTGCAGCATAAGTTCACAAGGTTAATTCCCGGGATGGCGGGACTGTCATATGCTGAGAGAATGGAGTGGCTGGGCTTGTATACTCTGGAATTTAGAAGGATGAGAGGAGATCTTATTGAAACATATCAGATTATTAAGGGTTTGGATACGCTAGAGGCAGGAAACATGTTCCCGATGTTGGGAGAGTCCAGAACCAGGGGCCACAGTTTAAGAATAAGGGGCAAGTCATTTAGAACGGAGATGAGGAATCACTTTTTTCACACAGAGAGTTGTGAGTCTGTGGATTCTCTGCCTCAGAGGGCAGTGGAGGCCGGTTCTCTGGATACTTTCAAGAGAGAGCTAGATAGGGCTTTTGAAGATAGGGGATTATGGGGAGAAGCAGGAATGGGGTACTGATTGTGGATGATCAGTCATGATCACATTGAATGGTGGTGCTGGCTTGAAGGGCCGAATGGCCTATTCCTGCACCTATTGTCTATTGTGTCATGTTATTCCCTTTGCTTTGCATGTTTGAAATACACAGTGGCATGAACGTTTTCAGAGTTACCAAATTCAGGTATGTTCCAACAAGCCTATCTGTAAATCACCTCCCCCGTTGATGTATGTAGTGTGAACTGTGCAAATTTTGACTCAATTGCACGTTCTATCAGCTTTTTGGAGCATCCATCACAGTTTGAAATGCTCCTTCCATTATCATATGAGGTATGAATCTGTGTACAAATACTTGGGTTCTCACCCTCTGAGGGATACATCAAATTCAACAGTGGGAGGTGTCACAACTCTGATAGATCATTCATAGCAACAATTATTCTTAACTTTGAAATTGCGACTTCAGATGCAAAGGTGTTCATAAGAGTCATATCTATCCACATAGATATCGTATCCATTATAATTATTATATTTCCGTAAATTAAGCTGTAAATACATATATATTTTGATCAAGTTTGTTTCACCATGGCTATGAATCTGTGTACAAATACTTGAGTTCTAACCCTCTGAGGAGTACATTACTTCCAACATGGCGCCCAACACAGGCGACTATTGGCATGCTAACCACAGAAGCAGATCTACAATCACATATTACAATCGCTCCACACTCTTAAATCGCTACTCCTACAGCAACATTTCGTGCCCTTATCATGTATCTTTGTAAATTGCTTAATTGTAATAATGTATTGTCTTTCTGCTGACTGGATAGCAAAGCAACAAACGCTTTTCACCTCGGTACACATGATAATAAACTAAACTGATCAACTGAAATGAATTACTGTATATGTGGTGGATTCTTCTGATGCTCTTGATATTACTAACATTGCTTCATACTGCTTTCCAACTGTTTGTCTATACAAAGACAGCAAATAAAACTCCTGGCAACTACCTTTGAATAACTTGTTTCTCATGATGAAAGAAAAAAAAAACCTTGATCTTCATAGAACCACACTATTCTGGGTGCTTAAATCATACCTTCTTTGATAATATGGTGAAAATGTATCATTTTCAAATTCACCTTCCCACCCATGTTTGTTGTCTGTATATTATAGCAGTGATGCCAGCTCACCTCTATTGGTGTTTCGCAGAGAAATGCAGTAACTGTCAGGAGGCTCAGTGCATCTGCCTTCTAATTGTACCATTCACTCTTGACTTCTCGAACATGGCTTTTGCAGATAACATTAATATCTACCTCTGCACTCAAACTGAGACCATTAGATGTATCCGCTTGGATTTACCAAAAATACACAGCAGAGCTTTGTGATCTGTAAAAACGATGATATTCTAGCTGTTCCATATGTGGAACATTTTTATTCCATAGGCAAACATTTTTTCCTTGTTGTGAGTAATGTTGCTGGTTTTTAGATGGAGAACTGGATGTAAATGGTCACTCATCTTCATTCCCTGTAGAGTTTGACAAGATTTGTTCCAGTGTCATAAGGCAATGCATTACAGAGAGCAACCGTGAGCCTACTAAATCATTATTGACAAAAACATTTTAATTCATCAGAATTACTTAAATATCTGGAACATAAACTGTTCCTTTGTCGAGTTCCACTTTGTTTTTTGATTTAGCAAGTGTAGAGATCCTCAAACATAACATAAAATTGCCAGGAACTATGCATATAATTGTCATCTTCATCTCTATCAGGTCTATATGTATTTATCATAAACAATATAGACTACTTCTCAGGCAAAAAAAGATACATGTTTTTCCTCAAAGATACTTCTCAGAATCTTCAAAGTACACTTTTTAAATTGTCCTTGTGTTCCAGCTCTGTTTTACTACGTATCATTGAAATAGCTTACGGAACCTGACTGAGCTTGGAGCAAATGTGTAGGAAAGAACTCCAGATGCTGGTTTAAATCAAAGGTAGACACAAATTGCTGGAGTAACTCAGCGAGACGGGCAGCATCTCTGAAGAGAAGGAATAGGTGACGTTTCGGGTCGAGACCCTTCTTCAGACCGATTTTGTCCAAGTGACCTTGGAGCAAACTATCCAATGTCCTTTGGAAAATGCCAGCTGATGCTATTCCAAATGGAATTCTGACATATTGGTGAGTCCAAGGTAATTAGTTATTGTTGAGTAAATCTTTGTTGAGTACCATCAATTCTTGAGAAAGATGCCTCTGGCCACCTGATTAATTTTACTTCCTGAACACACTCCACTTCAGTTAAATGGCATCACTGGTATTCATTTCAGTTGTAGCTCCCTGTCCTTCAATGTATATTGATGCATAGAAAGGTTAATTTGAATCCTGAGTGTGAAATGTCTATACTTTCTACTGAAAATAGTTCATTAGTACACAACCTGCTATTCATCTTCAGAATTGGCTTTGTGCTTTTTGGCTATTTGAATTAGCTTGTTTTGCTTAGTTTTTAAACACACTATTGATAAATGTTCCCTGGTATCACAGTTATGACAAACAGATTATTACTGTATGTACTCCACAACTCAATGTTCTGTCGTGTTGTTGCTCCTTCATGCACATTCAAAACAAAACACAACATCGAGTTGCTACTCACTTGTCCCAGACAAGTCAAGTCAAGAGAGTTTATTGTCATGTGTCCCAGATAGGACAATGAAATTCTTGCATTGCTGCAGCACAACAAGATATTGTAGTCATAAGTATAGATCAGATCAGTGTGTCCATATACCATAGAATATATATATACACGCATCAGTAAACAGATAAAGTGCAATAGGCTGTTATAGTTCAGAGTTTGTTTGAAGTTGTGTTTAATAGTCTGATGGGTCTGGGGAAGATGCTGTTCCTGAATCTGGATGTTGCAGATTTCAGGCTCCTGTACCTTCTACCCGATGGCAGCGGAGAGATGAGTGTGTGGCCAGGATGGTGTGGGTCATTGATGATGCTGGCAGCCTTTTTGAGGCAGCGATAGATCCCCTCAATGGTTGGGAGGTCAGAACCGATGATGGACTGGGCAGTGGTTACGACTTTTTGCAGCCTTTACTGCTCCTGGACGCTCAGGTTGCCGTACCAAGCCACGATGCAACCAGTCAACATGCTCTCTAATGTGCACCTGTAGAAGTTCGAGAGAGTCCTCCTTGACATACCGACTCTCCGTAATCTTCTCAGGAAGTAGATGCGCTGATGTGCTTTCTTTACGATTGCATCAGTGTTCTGGGACCAGGAGAGATCTTTGGAAATGTGCACGCCCAGGAATTTGAAGTTATTGACCCTTTCCACCATCGACCCGTTGGAATAAACGGGACTGTGGGACCCCCATCCTACCCCTTCCGAAGTTCACAATCAGTTCCTTGGTTTTGCTGGTGTTGAGGGCCAGGTTATTGTGCTGGCACCATTTGGTCAATCGGTCAATCTCACTTCTATACTCTGACTCGTCCCCATCAGTGATACATCCCACAACAGTGGTGTCGTCGGCGAACTTGATGATGGAGTTCGCACTATGTCTGGCTACATGAGTATAGAGTGAGTACAGCAGGGGGCTGGGCATGCAGCCTTGTGGTGCTCCCATGCTGATTGTTATCGAAGGTGACACATTTCCACCAATACGGACAGACTGTGGTCTGTGAATGAGGAAGTCGAGGATCCAATTGCAGAGGGATGCGCAGAGACCCAGATCTGAGAGTTTGGTAACCATCTTGGAGGGGATGATAGTATTAAATGCCGAGCTGTAGTCAATTAATAACAGCCTGACATATGAGTTTTTGTTGTCCAAGTGGTCCAGAGCGGAGTGGAGAGCCAGTGAGATCACATCTGTTGTGGCGGTAAGCAAACTGCAGTCGGACCAGGTTTTTGTCGAGGTATGAGTTGATTTGCGCCATGATCAGCCTCTCAAAGCACTTCATCACCACAGACGTTAGTGCCACTGGTTGATAGTTATTGAGGCACGTCACCTTGCTCTTCTTGGGCACCGGTATTATTGATGCCCTTTTAAAGCAGGTGGGAACCTCAGACCTCAGAAGTGAAAGGATGTAAGTTGCAGCAGGAGTTAAAACTGGCATGTAACAAAGGTAATGCCACTGTGGTGATGGGGGATTTCAATATGCAGGTAGACTGGGAAAATCAGGTTGGTTCAGAACCCCAAGAAAGAGAGTTTGTAGAGCGCCTCCGAGATGGATTCTTAGAGCAGCTTGTAATGGAGCCGACCAGAGAAAAGGCAATTCAGGATTTAATGTTGTCCAATGAACCAGATATGATAAGAGAACTCGAGGTAAAGGAACCACTTGGAGGTAGTGATCATAATATGATTAGTTTTAATCTGCAATTTGAGAAGGAGAAGGTTAAATCGGAAATGTCAGTGATGCAGTTGAACAAAGGGGACTATGAAGGCATGAGAGAGGTGCTGGCCAAGGTAGACTGGAAAGGGAGCCTAGCAGGAATGACGGTGGAACAGCAATGGCAGGAATTTCTGGGCATAATCAGGAAGACGCAGGATCATTTCATTCATAAAAAGAAGAAAGATTCCAAGAGTAGGAGGCAACCATGGCTGACAAGAGAAGTTAGGGATAGAATAAAACTAAAAGAAAAGATGTATAACACAGCAAAGAGTAGCCGGAAGCAGGAGGATTGGAAAACTTTCATAGGACAACAGAAGGAAACAAAACAGGCAATACGGACTGAAAAGATGAAGTACGAAGGGAAGCTGGCCAGGAATATAAACAAGGACATTAAAAGCTTCTTTAGATATGTTAAGGGAAAAAGAGTAGCAAAGTCAAATGTGGGTCCCTTGAAGGCAGACACGGGTGAAATGATTATGTGTAGCAAGGAAATGACAGAAGAGTTGAACACATACTTCAGATCTGTCTTCACTAAGGAAGACACAAACAATCTCCCAGATGTACTGGAGGACAGAGGATCTAAGGGGGTAGAGGAACTGAAAGAAATTTTCATTAGGCGAGAAATAGTATTGGGTAGGCTAATGGGACTGAAGGATGATAAATCCCCTGGGCCTGATGGTCTGCATCCCAGGGTCCTCAGGGAGGTGGCTCTAGAAATAGTGGACACATAGGTGATTATTTTCCAATGTTCGATCGATTCAGGATCCGTTCCTGTGGATTGGAGGATAGCTAACGTTATCCCACTTTTCAAGAAAGGAGCAAGAGAGAAAACGGGGAATTACAGACCAGTTAGCCTGACCGGTGGTGGGAAAGATGCTGGAGTCAATTATTAAAGAGGTAATAATGGGACATTTGGATAGCAGTTAAAGGATTAGTCCAAGTCAACATGGATTTATGATAGGGAAATCATGCTTGACTAATCTTCTGGAATTTTTTGAGGATGTGACAAGTAAAATGGATGAAGGGGTGCCAGTGGATGTAATGTATCTAGACTTTCAGAAAGTCTTTGATAAAGTCCCGCACGGGAGACATGACTAAAATTAGATCACAAGGTATTGGGGGTAGGGTTTTGACATGAATAGAAAATACACATGAAGAATCTTCTGACGTCGGCCTCTGTGACTGTGACCGTAATGCCATGACGGCGAATTGGGGTTCGGGAAGGCACATCCGTATTGTCCCTATCAAAGCGTGCGTAAAACGTATTGAGCTCGTCAGGGAATGATGCTTCGCTGACATTTGAGCTGCCTCCTGATTTTGCCTTGTAGGAGGTGATAGCATTCAAACCCTGCCATTGTTGCCGAACATCCGACATCCTCCAGCTTGGAGCAGAAGTCCCTTTTGACATGCTGTGGAGGTAGGTATGATCTGCCTGGTAGTATAAACCGTTTCTGGATGATGTTGCCAATCTTGTGTTAGTTTTGACTGCTGTCTTCCTCACATGGGTGACACAAAATCTTTAGACTTGAAATTAAGGTTCACTTGTTGAAGATCCTCATTTGTCTGTGCACAATGATAATCGTTTCTAACATTGTGATTCCACAACATTTTCCAATGTTGTACCATAGTCTCAGTGTTCACAATGCATATTAAATCTGTAACGAAGTCTGTAACACTTTCATCTGGATGCTGATTCTTAGTGCTAAACATGTACTGTTAAACGATTGAACTGAGATGAGGGCACTCACTGTGTTCAACTAGTTTAACTAACTATTCATATGCCTGCAGTATGTAAAAAATCTGCAATTTTTTTTTAAAGTTTCTCAGTCTAGAGGAGACCACAGGTGTGAGCACTGAATGCAATACACTAGATTGGAAGAATGTGAATGAATTGTGAATGAAAGACCATTTCAATCCCTTCAAATGCCTTGTCCTGTTTGACTGGAACCGGCAAGGAATTATCAATATGAAGATCCCAGCCCCAATAGCTGAAAGCAGAAGGGATGAATCATTTTCTTCTGCAATGTTATTTTCAACAAAAATGTTCCCATTCTTTTCACATTTTCAGGCCAGGACTTACTGAACTATTGAAAGTAACTCAATTATGCAATGATAAAACTGACGCAGACACAACAAAATCAATATATTTCAACAGCATTTCAATAAACAGCTATACCACGTAGATCAGAAAAAGCCCTGAAATCGCATAATATGAAAGCCAGACATACTATTTGGCTGCCCAATCTCTCCCCATAGCCCAGGTCCTCAAGTCCTGGCATGAACCTCATAAATCTTCTCTGCACTCGTGATCCTGCAGTAATTTTTGATACCCCTCTTCACTAACTACAATACCGCCCATTTTATTGGCGTCTGCAAACTTACTAATCATGCCTTCTACATTCTCTTCCAAGACGTGATACAAACCACAAACAGCAATGTGCCTAACACCTATCCCAGAGGCACATCACTGTTCATAGTTCTCCTGTCCGAAAACAACCTTCCACCATTGTCACGTATTTCCTTCCATGAAGCCAATTCTCTATCCAGTCAGCTAGTCCTCTGTGAAACTCGTGTGATATAATCTTCCAGAGCAGTCTACCATGTAGAACCTTATCAAATGTCTTTGCTGAACTCTATATAGACAATGGATAAAAATACTGCAACCCCAATATTGTGGAAATCAATCACTACTTTGTGTCTTAATATTTTACAAATAAATGTGCAAATACTTTTAATTATTTGTTAACATTATTATCTAAACATTTCACAATATATAACAATTTTCAGAATCTGTAAACTATCATTTTTTTCAAAGAGAAACGTTAATTATCCTAAATACATTTATATTTTGAGATTTTTGTTTCAGAATTATAGTCTAGACTTATAAAGTTAATCTTCATATGAGCAAAATGTTTGGTGTACAGCAACTATAACTCAATAATGTAACAGTAACTCACACATCTCAAGCAGCATTGTAAGGGGTATTTTTGAGGAATTTTACAGCAGTGCCCAAGTACCTGAAATGGTCATCAGATTCATGGGCAAGATTGCAATGAAGCAGCTCAGAAAGGAGCAGTGAATCATTGCAAGTAACTGTTGGATTTCAACATCTGAATGCATTGGAACTTGCTAATGGTTACACAGAACAATGATGGTAAGAAATGATTGTTTTGTTTTCAGGCATAGTGTGTGTTTTACTTAATGAGTGTGTAGATTGGTTATTTCCTACTAACCAATTGTAGTGCACCTCCTCTACCGTGGTCCACGGTAGCCACCGACATATTCGAAAGGCATGGGAAACACTATCTGGTTCTTGTCGACTCTTATTCATTGTTAATTCAGAAACAATGGTTCTGAACTTAAAGAAAGGTAACTTTGAGGGTATGAGACGTGAATTGGTCAAGATTGACTGGCAATTAATTCTAAAAGGGTTGACGGTGGATATGCAATGGAAGACATTTAAAGACTGCATGGATGAACTACAAAAATTGTTCATCCCAGTTTGGCAAAAGAATAAATCAGGGAAGGTAGTGCATCGTAGTCTAACGTCGGTAGTGGGGAAACTGCTAGAGTCAGTTATTAAAGATGGGATAGCAGCACATTTGGAAAGTGGTGAAATCATTGGACAAAGTCAGCATGGATTTACGAAAGGTAAATCATGTCTGACGAATCTTATAGAATTTTTCGAGGATGTAACTAGTAGCGTGGATAGGGGAGAACCAGTGGATGTGGTGTATCTGGACTTCCAGAAGGCTTTCGACAAGGTCCCACATAAGAGATTAGTATACAAACTTAAAGCACATGGCATTGGGGGTTCAGTATTGATGTGGATAGAGAACTGGCTGGCAAACAGGAAGCAAAGAGTAGGAGTAAACGGGTCCTTTTCACAATGGCAGGCAGTGACTAGTGGGGTACCGCAAGGCTCAGTGCTGGGACCCCAGCTATTTACAATATATATTAATGAACTGGATGAGGGAATTGAAGGCAATATCTCCAAGTTTGCGGATGACACTAAGCTGGGGGGCAGTGTTAGCTGTGAGGAGGATTCTAGGAGACTGCAAGGTGACTTGGATAGGCTGGGTGAGTTGGCAAATGTTTGGCAGATGCAGTATAATGTGGATAAATGTGAGGTTATCCATTTTGGTGGCAAAAACAGGAAAGCAGACTATTATCTAAATGGTGGCCGACTAGGAAAAGGGGAGATGCAGCGAGACCTGGGTGTCATGGTACACCAGTCATTGAAAGTAGGCATGCATGTGCAGCAGGCAGTGAAGAAAGCGAATGGTATGTTAGCTTTCATAGCAAAAGGATTTGAGTACAGGAGCAGGGAGGTTCTACTGCAGTTGTACAGGGTCTTGGTGAGACCACACCTGGAGTATTGCGTACAGTTTTGGTCTCCAAATCTGAGGAAGGACATTATTGCCATAGAGGGAGTGCAGAGAAGGTTCACCAGACTGATTCCTGGGATGTCAGGACTGTCTTATGAAGAAAGACTGGATAGACTTGGTTTATACTCTCTAGAATTTAGGAGATTGAGAGGGGATCTTATAGAAACTTACAAAATTCTTAAGGGGTTGGACAGGCTAGATGCAGGAAGATTGCTCCCGATGTTGGGGAAGTCCAGGACAAGGGGTCACAGCTTAAGGATAAGGGGGAAATCCTTTAAAACCGAGATGAGAAGAACTTTTTTCACACCGAGAGTGGTGAATCTCTTGAACTCTCTGCCACAGAGGGTAGTCGAGGCCAGTTCATTGGCTATATTTAAGAGTGAGTTAGATGTGGCCCTTGTGGCTAAAGGGATCAGAGGGTATGGAGAGAAGGCAGGTACGGGATACTGAGTTGGATGATCAGCCATGATCATATTGAATGGCGGTGCAGGCTCGAAGGGCCGAATGGCCTACTCCTGCACCTAATTTCTATGTTTCTATGTTTCTATGTTATTCGGGCTGGTTTGACATTGATCTACTCCATTGATCTGAAGCAGTTATACAGAAGTTGCAACGCCATTTCTCCGTGCACCGTTCCACTGCATGCTTTCTATCCGACAACGGCAGTCAGTTCACCAGCCAGCTTTTCAAAAACTTTGCACAACGATGGGACTTTCGACATATCATCAGCAGTCCTGAGTTTCTGCAATCCAACGGACTCGCCGAACGGGTCGTACGAAGCGCAAAACAACTAATGGAGCGTTCTTACCTTGCTAAATCTGACGTCTACCTGGACCTGCTCAATTTAAGGAACATTGCCAGGGATCCCATACTGGGTTCCATAGCCAAACAACTGATGTTTCGGCTAACCCGTGCTGCCCTGCCTATACCCCAGCAGCTTCTGCAGCCACAGGTCCGTTCTCCGCCCACAGTCCAGAAACAACTACAATTCAAGCGCGATGCACTAAAACATTTTTTTGACAAGTCCAGTAAGCCACTTAAACCTCTCTCCAGTGGACAGGTTGTTCACCTCCAGACCAACAAGGGTTATGGCCATCTGGGTCACATCCGCAGCCCAACCAAAGAGCCACGCTCCTACCTGGTTAGCGTGGGCTGGGCCATTTACAGACGCAACCGTCAACATCTCCTTCCTGTGAACGAACCGCGTCCTGTGACTCCGTATCCAGAGGTCTCGCGTTTTGTATACCTTCCCACTACCGGGCCGGCTGCTCCACTACCAGAGACTGTGTCTCCCGTGGCCTCTCCACGGCGTTCAGCGCCCAGCTCGCCTACTTTACCACTTCTACCCGGCGGGTCTCGGGTGCCCTTCCCGGTCACATCCCCTGTCCCCTCCCCAGTCACTTCACCGGTGAAAGGAGGAGATGCGGATTCGTACCGCACACGCGCCGGACGGGTCAGCAGGCCACCCATTAGATACAGCGATTTTGTGTAACCATTTATACTTTCCCATATGCGTTATTAACGTTTCGGCTGCTGTATTGTTTAGCCACCATGTTTCCACGTATCTATGCTTTATTTTGTTTCTACAAGGAAAGATGTAGATTGGTTATTTCCTACTAACCAATTGTAGTGCTTGTTAGTAGTTGCTCCGCCTAATATGCGATTTATATTACCAAGATCTTGCTTACGTAATTCAGTCTGAGTAGCTGCTAGTTACTGTAATGTCCTGCAGACCAATGCTGTAAGTGGACTCTAATAAATATGTGTTGTGTCTTGACGTGTGTACGACTCGACTCATTACAGAGTGCCTTTTGGATTCCAATATAATATAGTTGAAAAGTCCTGCAACCCATTTTGAACAATACCATTTATTTGATGTTACCGCTTGTCATTATTCCACTCAAAATTCATCAGCTCACATTTATCTGCATTTAACCTTGCCTGCCATACATCTGCTCACTCTATCAGCCAGTTTACAGAATATGTGCTGCAATTTATCACAGTTCTCTTTGCAATTCACAGTACCATCAACGTTTGTGTCATCTGCAAATGTCATGGCAGTTTAGATCATTAACACAGATTGAAATGGTCAATTCCTATCATTGATCACTGGGGAATGCCACTATTCACCTGCTTCCAGTCTAAAAACAACCCTTCACCATGACCCTTTCGACTGTTACTTAATCAACTTTGTATCCGTGCTATCAATCTCCATTTTATGTCACATATTTCATCTTTGCTGACAATTATTGCTGTATTATTAAATGCATCTGAAATTCCATGTTCAACAGCATTACTCTTATTAATACATCAAAAATGCTATCAAAATGGGTAAACAAAGTCACGCTGACCTGCCTTAATTAATCTATTTTCCCCCAGGTAACTGGAGTTCTATTCTTTATCAATGTTTTGAAAAGCTTTCAGATCAATAGGATTAAACTGATTGGCCTGTGTTTGCTGGTCTTTATCCTCTTGTCCATTTTTGAAAAGGATGTAACAGCTGCTACTCAGCAATCTTTTGTCACCATTCCTGAATACAAACTGCATTGCGAGGAAATGGTCATTTTTCCATTAGAATTTTTCCTGTACACCTTTCAAAATCCTAGCATGCATCCATTCATGTCCTGGTGACTTATCTACTTTACAGTCAACCAACTTTTCTGATGCATTCATGCTATCATTTTATGAGCTGATGTCTCAACTCTCAACTATCACTTTGTTCTGCATTATTTTGGAAACACCCATCTATGTTAAACATAGATGCAGAATTATTTGTATAAATACTAATTATTACTAAATACTATTTATTACCATAACTGCCCATAGCATGCAATTTCCCTTTTTTTTTTAATGTCACTTCTCTATGAACAGCCCTTATACAGTTTGTATGGCTATTAAACACTTCTATATTCCCACATATCAGCAGCTAATCCTTTTTTATATGCTGTCTTTACTTTTTGTATTTTAGTTTTTGCTTCCTCCCTTATACATTTGTAATTGGCCTGCTTCTCATTGATATTCAAAACCCAAGACTTGTCATAAGCAACCTTTCATCTCTTCCTATACATCTATTTCATCCTCCAGGGAGCTCTGGGTTTGTTTTTTCTTACTTTGCTCTTTGTGGGAATAAGCCTCAACTGTAGCTGTATCATCTCTTCCTTAAAGACATCTCATTGTTCTGCCACAATTTTGCCTGTCAACTTTGAATTCCAACGAGATCCACTCTCGTCTCATTGAAATGGGCTTACTTCAAATAATAATTTCCCCTAGAATTACTCCTTCTGTTTTTCTAAAGCTAATATAAATATTGTGATGTTTTGATCATTATCCTCTGAATATCTCCTTGCTGGAATTTGTGGCATATGACCCACCTCTTTTCCATGAACCAGATCCTAAAACAAAGTCCAATAATCAGTGTGCTGCAGAAACCTTTCATGGATACATTTTTGAAAAAACTCTTCACTCTCTCTGTGCCTTTTTCACCATTACCATTGCAATGCACATTGGGATAATTCAAATCTTCCATTATAATGACTGTATAATGTTTGGACCATGGAATTTGAGGCTCAAATTAGAAGCGAGAAAAGATAAGGTGGAAACAGATCTACAACCAGCATTTTATTTCCTCTGCTGTTCCTATGCTCCAGCCAAACTGTTCATGTCATTTGCGTTGCACCCTCTCCAGCAACACTGCTAACCCTCCTCTTTTCCTTCACTGTCCTCCCTGAGCACTTAATATCCAGGAACATTTAATGTCCAATTCTGACCCTATTTGAGCCAAGTTTGTGTTATTGCGGCCAAAGCATATTTTTCCATGGCTGAATATGCTTGTGGTTCTCCAATCTTTTTTTACAATATTCCACACATTCACTTACTGCATTATAAACCAAATCTAGTTATCGTCAAGTCACATTTATTTATATAGCACATTTAAAAAACAACTCTCGTTGGCCAAAGTGCTTTACATTTGTTATAAGAATAGCACAACAAAACAAACTACATACATATATACATGTAGCCCTCACTCAGAGGACGTCAGGAAAGGCTTGGGAGTATAGTTAAGTCTTTAGTCTTGACTTAAAAGAGTCGATGGAGGGGGCAGTTCTGATGGGAAAGGGGATGCTGTTCCGCAGTCTAGGGGCTGCAACCGCAAAGGCGCGGTCACCCCTGAGCTTATGCCTAGACCGTGGGGTATTCAGCAACCCCAAGTCGGCCGATCTGAGGAGCCTGGAGGTGGAGTGGTGGGTGAGAAGACTTTTTATGTGGGTGGGGGCAAGCCCATTGAGGGCTTTGTAGACATGGAGGAGGATCTTGAAGTTTATACGGAACCGCACAGGGAGCCAGTGGAGAGAGGCCAGGATCGGGGTGATGTGGTCCCTTTTTCGGGTGCCCATCAGGAGTCTCGCTGCGGCGTTTTGGACCAGTTGCAGGCGGGACAGGGAAGATTGGCAGATGCCAGTGTAAAGGGAGTTGCAGTAATCTAGGCGGGAGGAGATGAATGTGTGGATGATCTTTTCGAGGTCATCAAACTGGAGGAATTGTTTTATTTTAGCTATCGTCCGAAGCTGAAAGAAGCTAGCTTTTACCACGGCATTGACTTGTTTGTCAAATTTCAGTGCTGAGTCAAATATCACGCCAAGGTTTTTGACCTGAGGTTTGAGTAGTGGGGTAAGGCTTCCAAGGCTGCCTGCTATCATTTTGATTGAGTCCGAGGGGCCGAGAAGGATGACCTCAGACTTACTCTCGTTTAGTTGGAGGAAGTTCTGGGCCATCCAACACTTTATATCCTCGAGGCAGTGGGTAAGGTTAAACAGATTTGATTGGTTTTTGGGCTTCAGGGGGAGATAGAGTTGTGTATCGTCTGCGTAGCAATGGAAGGAAATGCCGTGCCTTTCAATGACTTGTCCTAAGGGGAGCATATACAGGGAGAAGAGAATGGGGCCAAGGATGGAACTTTGTGGAACCCCACAGCAGAGATTAGCTGGGGAGGAGAATGAGTTGCCTATGTTAGTCGAGAAACTCCTATCTTTGAGGTAGGAGATGAACCAGCTCAGGGCAGTGCCATCAATACCAACCCCATACCGGAGACGGTCAATTAGGATGGTATGGTCGACAGTATCAAATGCTGCGCTGATGTCAAGAAGGAGCAGTTATATCATTTCCATTTTTGCTAATCCTAATAAAATCCTTACACTGACCTAATCAAATCTGTAATTTTCCCTATTTTGTTTTAGCTTTTTGGCATTTAATTGTATCTTATTTTTTTCCTGATTCATACTCTACTTGCTGGTACTCTCTTATGCTCTGTCTCTACCCTGGATGTGTATTGCTTTTTCCTTTCTGAATACACCCTCACCTGTACTTTCTGTGTTCATCTTATCTATTCTTCCTTCTAGGGCTAGATAGGGCTCTTGAAGATAGCGGAGTCAGGGGATATTGGGAGAAGGCAGGAACGGGATACTGATTGTGGATGATCAGCCATGATCACATTAAATGGCGGTGCTGGCTTGAAGGGCCGTAAGATTAGAGATTAGAGATTCCTTTATTTGTCATTCAGACCTTTCGGTCTGAACGAAATTTCGTTGCCTGCAGTCATACATATAATAATAAATGACAAAACACACAATAAACACAAATTAACATCCACCACAGTGAGTTCACCAGGCACCTCCTCACTGTGATGGAGGCAAAAGTCTTAAAGTCTCTGTCTCTTCCCGCTTTGTTCTCCCTCTGCGCTGAGGCGATCCAGGCTTCTGATGCTGTGACTCCGCCGGGTGACGGTAAGTCAGTCCCGCGGCCGAATCCGTGCTCCGCGACGGGCCGGCTCAAACTCCGCGGCCCGGGGTGGTCGAAGCTGCCGAAGCTGCCGCCCTCCAGTCCAGCGGACGCAGCTGTAGTTGCGGAAGCCCCAGAAAAACAGGTCACCAACCTGTGACCTGCGCGCTCCCGACGATGTCGTCCACTGGGCCCGCGGCCGAGCCTCCGGATTCAGGTCGCCACCAGTGTCCTCGGTCGCCACCGCCGAAACGCCACCGCAGCCCCGAAGTTGGCCAGCCTCGCGCTCCCGAAGATGTCGTCCACTGGGCCAGCTGCGGCCGAGTCTCCGGATTCAGGTCGCCACCAGTGTCCTCGGTCGCCACCGCCGGAACGCCACCGCAGCCCCGAAGTTGGCCAGCCTCGCGCTGGTAAGTCCTGGCTCTGCCTCCGGAGCCTCGAGGTCGGTCGGTCGCTCGCAGTTGGAGTTGGAGGCCGGCAGCTCCGCCATTTTGGCCTCAGTGCAGACGGAGGCATAGAAGGGGGATACGACAAGAAAAAGTCGCATTCCCCCCGAAGGAAGAGACAAAAGTCATGTTTCACCCCCCCACCCCACACATACACAACCCAATAAACTAAAATGTAACTAAAACAGGACAAAAGAAATCAACAAAAAAAAGTAAAAACAGACGGACTGCAGGCGAGCCGCTGCTGTACGACAGCGCCGCCACTTCCGGAAGGCCTACTCCTTCCCTTATTGTCTATTGTCTATTTATCCTTAGGCTCCTATCTCCCTGTCAAACTAATCTATACTTCCATCAACAGCACCAGCAAACTTCCTCGTGAGCATTCTGGTCTTGTTTCTGTTCTACATATTGTCTCAAGATATAACATAAACATTGAAAATGATGGATGTATACTTGGTCATTCCTCAATCTGAGCCTATGCATTGAACCATGCATTTATCAATCGATGCATCACATAAACATTATATTAGCAAATTACTTTTGAACAGCATGTTATATATTTAAACATTTTGTTGCACATAAATCAAAGCTGACGGTTAGGTAGTAGTAATTTGTTTTATGCTGATTGTTGTCATATTCATTGTCTAATCACTTTGGTCAATGGTGAGAAAAGAAGCTATGGCCTCTGATTTATGCTCAAATGCAAAATTTCCGCTGTTGAAAATGGTTAACGCCCTTTATAGTTGTGTGAATATTTATCGGACATCAACAAGATACACTTTAAAAGGAGAAGAAAATGAAGATATATTGGTCATCTTTCATACCAATCTTTTATAGCTCAGCTGCTGCTGAAATCCATAAGGGAAAAAGGCTGCACAAATGTCCAAACTAATTATTTGGAAAGACATATTGATACAGTTTTATTGTTGGACAATTTATATTCCTATAATTAGGTGTCAAACTCCCAACTTGTACTGGTTCTACACCTGTGGTATTGAATATCTAGAAAACATTCTGAACTTGGATGTAACAGCTACCCTTTTCCAACCAACTCTTATTACCTGGATACATCTATTCCAACGATAGAATGAGCCAGATTACACTGAACCCCGCCAGTGTCTCAAAGTCACCACCAGCTTGAGTTTTGCAGTAACCATTTGTGATGAATGGGTGCACAGGCCTGCAGATCACCTTGTCAGCCTCCTGCCAATTTGGGCTATCAGAGGTTTTGTTTTCTTTGCACAATTAAAGACATATTGAAACAATAATACTTTCAAAGAGGATTCTCTTGAACTTCTACAGTAGAGAGCATACTGACTGGCTGCATCGTGGCCTGGTTCGGCAACTTGAATGTCCAGGAGTTGAAAAGACTGCAAAAAGTTGTAAACACTGCCCAGGCCATCACCGGCTCTGACCTCTCCACCATCGAAGGGATCTATCGTAGTTGTTGCCTCAAAATGGCAGCCAACATCATCAAAGACCCACACCATCTTGGCCACACACTCATCTCACCACTGCCATCGGGAAGAAGGTACAGGAGCCTGAGAACTGTAACGTCCAGGTGCAGGAACAGCTTCTTCCCTACAGCCATCAGGCTATTAAACACTACAACCTCATAAGCTATGAACTACAATAGACTTATTCTTATTATTATTGCACTGTTATTGTTCTTTTTTTTCCGAGATTTTGTTATATTATTTATTATGATTACATATTATGTTGTGCTGCAGCAAGTAAAAATTTCATTGTTCTATCTGGGACATATAACAATAAAAAACTCTTGACTTGACTTGACTATTGACAATTGAAAAACCTTCCAATATTGTTGAAAAAAATAGATATTACTAAAATATTCCAAAATATTATAAACATTAGTTCATTAATTAAAATATGAATTGTGAAATAATTTAAAAAAAGGAAAAAAAGACATTGAAAACATGCTTTCTTTAATGAACATTGTTGATTCCGTTCAAGTGAATGAAGTTGTGGCAGATGTTGCTTGTGCAAAAGCTGAGGAATTGGATATGAAATGAGTCCAGGCATGGGATGAGAGGTCAGATGTGCACAGGGCTAATCACCTAAACGACTGCGCAGACACAGTGGCTCTGCATTGCTAATCCTAATAAAATTCACATTGCAGCAAGTTGGCAATTCTCTGCAGACCCACCAACAAGCTAACAATATGGACTTATCAGCTTGGGTTTACTTATCAGCTTGGAACTAAAATCTTGCTGCTCATTGACTTTAATTAAATATGTATATAATGACGTGTGCCTGCATAAACAAGAATTGGTCATGACGTAACAGCCATGACAGTTCTGCCCTATTGAAAAATTAATTCCCCATGAATTACTTAGCTCATTGATACCTAAAAAGAGGATTTCATATTCTATTCATTTTTGATATCTTGTTCCAGTTATTTGGAAAGCTTTCCAATATGTGAAAAATATTGCATAATTGCTGCTCAGGTTTTAACAGGTTATGCTAAGAAGTTGTCAGATATTTTACTGAGTACATTTGTAAAGTTCTCTGATGCCCTTTGTCTCTTTTTCACCTCTACACTTTGTCACTATGACAGCTATCTGCCAATCTACCCCCCCCCCCACCACTCCACCCTCACTTGTATCCACTTATTCTGCTGTTATGTCTTATGATCCTTTGATCATATCACTTGCCAGGTTATGTCCTGTTTTCCACCTCTTATCCAGCTTTATACCCCCTGCCACTATGAGTCTGAAGTAGGGTCCTAATCTGAAACGTTGTCTGTTCGTTTCCTCCCAGATGTTGCCTGAACTGCTCAAGATTCCAACATTTGCAGTTGCCCGTGTGTGTACAAAATAATAGATTAATTTAAATAAAACATGTCAATGGAGCACTCCAAACTAGGCTTATGTTTGTTGAAACAATGAACTGCAGATGCTGGTTTACCAAGGAGAGACACAAGGTGCTGGAATAACTCAGTAGGTCCGGCAGCATCCCTGGAGAATATGGATAGGTGTCGTTTCGGGAAGAGGTTCCCGAGTCAAAATATCACCTATCCATTTTCTCCAGGGATGCTGCCTGACCCGCTGAGTTACTCCAGCACTTTGTGTCTTTCCTGAACTTAAGTATTCCTGTTTCATGAACATCATTATGGTATAAATTCCAACTTTAATATCAAAGCATTTGTATTCAGAGTTTGTAGATCATAGAATAATACTTAATAGATCAATGCCATTGTGCATGTCCCAGCTAATCAGCAGAGCTGTTCAGAGCCAAAGGCTCATAAGGCATATGCTAATTCTGCAGAAGCCGACTGCTTACGCTATCACAGAACCAACAACTACTATCATCAATGTACTTGCACTGATACTGGAAGCTTCAAATGAAGAAATGGAGAAACTCTGCTCCAACATTGGACACATCCTATTGTGCATCTCAATGGGAAAATAACTGAACCTGAAAGACTTTAGACTTGAGAGATACAGCGTGGAAATGGGTCCTTCGTCTCACCAATCACTCGGTACACTAGCGCTGTCCTACACTCTAGGGATAATTTACAATTTTATTGAAGCCAATTAACCTACTAATTTGCACGTCTTTGGAGTGTGGGAGGAAACCAGAACACCTGGAGAAAACACAAATGATCACAAACGTATAAACTCCGTACAGACAGCACCCATAGTCAGGATCGAACCCAGGTCTCTGGCGCTGAAAGGCAGCAACTCTACCGCTGCGCCACTGTGCCGCCAATGACAGGTTGGAAATCCATTCTTGGCGGATTAGAGGAGGTAAGATCAATTCTAGCGCTCTTTCTTTTGCTAAAATGCTTGGAGCCATATCAGTGAATGCAGACATTGATGATGAAATTCACCAGGTTCTTTAATCTGTCAATGGTCTTGCTTGTTGATTGAGAAAAATGATACTTGACGATCAAGATGGTGCTTGAAGATCTGGCAAAATATTAAGATAAGAGGTACTTGCAGATTTGGTAAAAATATTCATGGTCTACTAGGAAACAGTGATCTCAGCTGTCTTATATATTTCTGAGAACCAGATGACCTGAATCAGGTATTTTGTGCCACTGGCAAAATACTATGAAAACTGTCTGTGTAAAATCTTTACTGCAAACATTTACTGTAAGGATAAGGGCATGAGCACACAAAGTGGAGACAGAGCATTTAGGATGGTATTGAGAACCCTGAGGCCATGCATCTGCAACAAAACCGAGCCCAGAGAAAGAGCAGACACTTCACCAACTACCCAACCATCTGCAGCATTAGTCATCTGCTGCCCCATCAATGGAAAAGTCAGTGGTTCCCAAATTCACTTCATTCACCATACAAAAACGCGGCACTGGTGTGGAAGCAAGTTAGCTAAGATGATAAAGGAGAACAAATCTTTGGCACTTTTCTTTTCCTCTTAACTCTGCAACCTGTATTACTTAAGGCGTTTGCTGCAGATTCAAATGCCACTCTCTTGCACACTTCATTACAGATCGCAGTATCTCACATTGTCATTTGGAAAATAATCCTCATGGATTAGTGTTAGTTTGGAGATACAGCGCGGAACCAGGCCTTTTGGCCCACCAGGTCCGCACAGATCAGTGATCCCCACATATTAACATTATCCTGCACACACTAGGGGCAATTTTTACATTTACCAAGCCAATTAACCTGCATACCTGTACGTCTTTGGAGTATGGGAGGAAACCGATGATCTCGGAGAAAACACATGCAGGTCACGGGGAGAACGTACAGACAGCACTTGTAGTCGGGATCGAACCCGGGTCTCCAGCGCTGCATTCGCTGTAAGGCAGCAACTCTACCGCTGCGCCACCGTGCTGCCCATTGGTGCCTCTGGATCATTTGAGAATATGTTAGTCCTTGTAGAAACAAGGATCTGCTGGTGCTGGTTTACACAGAAGAACACAAAGTACTGAAGTGACTCAGCAGGTCGGACAGCATCTTTGGAGAACATGGATAGGTGATGTTTCGGGTCAGGACTCTTCAGACCCTCCTGAGTCCCGACCCAAAACATCGCCTATCCATGTTCTCCAGATATGTGGACTGACTCGCTGAGTAATTCCAGCACTTTGTGTCTTTTGTTTAGTCCTTCTCTGGTTATTGATCCTTCAGCTGTTTTACAAAGCATTATTTTGCTCACGCAATCAAATCTCCCTTAGCCTTCTCAGCTGAGGTGAAGAACTACAGGTTCTCTGGTCTTTCTCGTGATCAGGGTACTTCATCCCTGGTCCCATTCTACTATATTTCTTCTACATATTCTTGTTTGCCATGGTGTTCTTCCCGAAGTGTAATGCCGGGTATTGAATGCAGTGTTCCAGTAAAGAATGAATCTTGTCTTACAGTATATGTTCAGCATCACTTCCTTTTTTCTGCATGGTAATCATAAGGTCATGTGATAGGAGCAGAATTAGGCCATTGTGCCCATCAAGTCTACTCCGCCATTCAATCATGGCTGATTTATCTCTCACTCCTAACCCCATTCTCCTCCCTTCTCCCTATAACCCCTGACACCCGTACTAATCAATTAATAAAGGCAAGGATCTTGTATTCACTTTACACCTGTTTCCTCAGTTATTCTTACATAATTTAAGATTTATGAACATTCTTGCAGCCATTTAACACTGTATTGTTTAGTTTATAGTCTTGCTTTTCTTTCTTCTAAACAAATGCACCAATTTCCACTTCTCTGTTCAGGCGTATCCATTTTCACTAGTCTACAATAAAATCTCCTGAATTCTGTTTCTGTTATCCTCATTGCAGATGACAAATGAAACCAAGAAAAATAGTAAACATATGTTAAAATGATGTCCTTTATATCCAGATCCACATCAACATATATCAGGGAGCCCTGTTTGAAATTTACGAGTCGTCCTTAAATACAGGAGAGGTGTCGGAAGACTGGAGGGTGGCAGATGTTGTGCCTGTTTTCAAGAAGGGCTGCAGAAAAAATGCTGGGAACTATAGGCCGGTGAGCTTAACATCTGTAGTTGGAAAATTACTAGAGAGTATTCTGTGGGATAGGTTGTACAGGCATTTGGATGGGCAAGGGCTGATTATGAATAGTCAGCATGGTTTTGTACGTGGGAGGTCGTGTCTCACAAATCTGATTGATTTTTTTGAAGACGTGACCAAAACAGTCGATGAGGGCAGACCTGTAGCTGTTGTGTACATGGATTTCAGTAAGGCATTGGACAAAGTTCCACGTGGTAGGCTGCTCTGGAAGGTTAGATCGCATGGAATCCAAGGAGAGATAGCTGAATGGATAGCAAATTGGATCCATGGATGGAAGCAGAGGGTGATGGTGGAAGGTTGCTTTTCGGACTGGACGCTTGTGACTAGTGGTGTGCCTCAGGGGTCAGTGCTGGGCCCGTAATCTACATCAATGATTTGGATGAGAACATACAGGGCAAGATTAGCAAGTTTGCCGATGATACAAAATAAGTGGTTTTGCAGATAGTGAAGATGGTTGTGAAAGATTGCAGCAGAATCTGGATCGATTGGCCAGGTGGGCTGAGGAATGCTTGATGGAATTTAATTCTGAGAAGTGTGAGGTGTTACATTTTGGGACATCGAACAAGGGCAGGACCTACACTGTAAATGGTAGGCCTCTGGGTAGTCTTGTAGAGCAGAGGGATCTAGGAGTACAAGTGCATGGTTACTTGAAGGTCGAGTCACAGGTTGATAAGGTGGTCAAAAAGGTTTTTGGCACTTTGGCCTTCATCAGTCAGAGTATTGAGTACAGAAGTTGGGAGGTCATGCTGCAGTTGCATAAGACACTGGTGAGACTGCATTTAGAATATTGTGTTCAGTTCCGGACACCATGTTATAAGAAAGGCTTGAAATGGTTCAAAAAAGATTTACTAGGATGCTGCCAGGGATTGAGTGTGTGAGCTATATGGAGACGTTGAGTAGGCTGGGTCTCTATTTCATGGAGCGCAGGAGGATGAGGGCGGGATCTTATGGAGGTGTACAAAATCATGAGAGGAATAGATCGGGTAGATGCTCTTGCCCAGAGTAGGGGAATCGAGGACCAGAGGACATAGGCTCAAGGTGAAGGGGAAAAGATTTAATAGGAATACGAGAGATAACTTTTTCACACAAAGGGTGGTGGGTTTATGGAACAAGCTGCTGGAGGAGGTAGTTGAGGCTGGGACTATCCCATCGTTTAAGAAATAGTTAGACAGGTACTGTACATGGACAGGACAGGGTTGGAGGGATAAGGACCAAGCACAGGCAAGTAGGACTAGTGTAGCTGGGACATTGTTGGCCAGTGTGGGCAAGTTGGGCCGAAGGGCCTGTTTCCACACTGTATCACAATCACTCTATAAAGAGAATTGGTCCCAAAGTGGATTTCTGATGATTACCACAATTTATTTCCCCTCAGTGTTGAAACGATGCTGCTCATACTACCCTCTTGTTTCTGTTTCTTCACTGGTTTCAAATGAACGCTGCCATTGTACCTTTAATCACACCTGCATCATGTTCACTCATAAGCCTATTGCTTGAATAAAATAAGTTAATCGATCATCCTAGATGATTAGAGCTGGCAACGTCCGTGTTAACAGTGGAATTTGTTTTAAAGATTTAATTCAACGTTGAAATATTTACATCATGATCATTACAATGTTCTGCAGAATTAATCATTTACCAATTTTTAGCTACAGCATTTTAAATTATCATTAAATTATCAGAAGGTCATGAGCCACAATATTACTGTTCTATTTTACACCACATACTCTCCTTACCATTTATTATCTTCAGAAATTAAAATTGTATTTGTTATCCATGCAGTATATGTGAACAGTGGCATTTGGTCTCTTTACTATATGCATAACACAGTTTGATTTTGCTGCATTTATGAGCAACATATTGCCTGGTTCACCATGAATAGCTGCTGGAAATTTGCGAGAGTTGTGAAATCTGCTGATGACAGCAACTCATATGGCCCGTATGATGAATATGAGAGATTGGTAATAGTCCAAGGGATTTGAATTAATGTAAGTAGCTGAGGAAAAATAATGAATAGAATACAGATTTTCTTCTTGGAATTTTTCATGTTTAATATAATTAATAATTGATAATGAACTCAGTGGTTTGTGTGGTTGTGGAATTTTGTTTTGGGCCATTGTTTGAAATTGACTTGGGTGACAAAAGAATTCTAGTTGTTCAAGTCATCAGCAGTGGCTGTTATTTTTTTTTATTTTTTTTACATGCTTTAATTTAAATATTTTGTAACTCCCTTGAAACAGAAGATCCAAATTAAAAATAGGAGTTTTAGATATGGAGAACCCAATAAATATGTTTTTTTTCATTTACTGGACTCCGTATCAGGGTACGGTTACACAGTAAATAAAGGTTTAGCTATAATTCAAGAAACAATAATATGTTGTTATTTAAGGCCTCCTGACAAAATACATGCAATTGTCACTAGGTTTGTGCTGAGCAATTGAATTTCCGACAAGATTCCCTCTTTATGCCCCCTTCCCCCCCCCTATCCCCTGTTTCCCAACATCGGAACAGCTTGAAGGAGAAAATTATCTAGAACAGTAAAAAATAAAGATGTTGGCAACTTTGCCAGTAGATCAGTCTTGCATAACAAAGCAGAAAGGCATTGAAATGTATATTTCATCAATGACATTCAGAAATATTGCCAACATTTTTCGGAGAAATGTCAGCAGTTCCACGTAGAATTATTGACATTTCCTCAAGAAAATATTGTTAGGACTCTAGCACAATTATGTGTGATCAGAGGAATCCAGAAATTCCTGAGAGGTGTTTGGAAGTAATTTCCACACAGAATTATTGGCCGTTTGATCACCGCATTGGTTCCAGATTTATTCTGGAAAATTGTTGACCAAAGTTGCTGCAGGAAAATGCAAGTCCAGTGAACAGGGGGGAGGCAAGTCCATGCCATTTTGCCAATAACTTCCAGGCCAATATCATATTGTGTTTAAGAATTAATATATGAAGAAAGTCCGTTTAATACATATGTGTGGTATGTACTGAAAGATGAGAAATTATGTTGCGAATATTTTTATTTTTTTTGGAATTGAGACAATTTGAAAATGCCTCCCTTTGGAACTGTTTTTGAATGGATTTCCTGCTCTTGGTAATGCAGACGATTTTGAATCTGTTTTCTTCAAGCTTGCTATTGCTAATGGTTGTGTCACATTAGAAAGTCTAGGTACAATTGAGCCCTGACTCTAAGGAATATGTTGCTTTCTCACTTTGATTTATATTTTAAAAAATCTGTGTGGTAAGTAAGTGCGCTTTCACATTGCATTATCTCATGGGGAAAATAAATGGACTCTGGGTGTATAAATGCAAATAAATAATCTGAGACAAGTGTTAGTTCATGAATCAACAATGAATCAATAATGAAGTAAATCATGAACAATGAAGCACAATCAAACATTTTGAAGGCACATGAGACAATACTTAAATTCAGGCTCTTTTCTCAGTAGCTAATTCACAGACTGAATATATCATCAGCATGGATAATGGGATGATGTTTATATTAATTTCAAGTAATGTGTTTATTGCACATTTGTGGTGCGTGGGATTCCACATGTCATAACCAAAGTGGGAGGGAGAACTCCATAGAAAGATTTTGAAAAATGTTCAGCAACCGAAGTAGTAATGAATTACATATTGTGATGCCTCACCCAAAGTATCATTACAGGCAGTGCAAGTATAAATATGCTGCACCTTTTTTTTACTTTAAATATATATCTTATCCCAAGAATGCATACCACAGATATTAGGCTTACTGGTTCATAGTTCCCAGGCTTTTCCTTGCTGCTCTTATTAAATAGGGGCACAATATTAGCCACCCTCCAGTCGTTCAACATCTCACCCATATTTAATGCTGATTCATTTATCTCAGCTATGGCTCTTGCAATTCAGATACACATATGATCAAGCCTAGGAGATTTATCTACCTTCATAACCCCCAGGATATCCAATACCTCCTAGACTGTGAAGGGGCTGTCCCACTTGGGCGTCATTTACGCGACATCATTTAGGCATCACGACCACGTGTCGTGACGCACACGTGATGCGCGCATGGTGTGCATTATGCGCGCATGGTGCATGGTGAGGCGTGGTGGCGTAGGCAGTGACGCGCGGTGCCCCAGGATTTTGGGATTCACAAAATCTTCGCGTAACTCCTGCGTGACGTGCAAATACAGGCCCTTAATACAGTGTGTCCTCAAGACATCTCCATTAACTGTAGCAATTTCCCTAACCATTGTTTTTCTCCATCCCTAGTCTTCATGTTTTACTCGAAGAAGTATAGCTAGTGGTCATATACTCTATTGGGATGTTAGTTTGTACAATTTTATATTTTAATTTCACTGATCTTGGAAGTATAATCACAAATATGTGGCTTAATTAAATGGTAATGATTTCATGCTTAACTGTTAGAAAGGTTCTGTGGTGTGTTAATTGTTAAGATACAAATGGAGCTAACATTAAACCATATTGTTCTGTTCAGGTATCTTACCAAGGATTTACTGGGTTGAGTTGCTCATGCATTTTCAAGACGTTTCTGTCAGATATTTGCTCAGCGTGTGCACTTGAAAATTGTGCCAAACCTCCATATTTCTCTTGTTGTTTGTGAGCTTTATGACGATACCAACAAGTTCAACACTTATTGCACACCTACCTATTCTTGATTGGGTTTTAATGAGCTGAAAGAAAATAATTTGCAGAGGTATGGGGAGAGAGCAAGAGAGTGGGACCACGAGGTTACATCTATGTAGAATCAATATTATTTGGTAGGCTGAATGGCTCCCTGTACAGTAATCATTCTGGGCCTGTGATATTGTCACATCCGCATATAATATATTAAATTCATCAATCACAATTTTATTAATAGCTCAAAATGCCAATGCAACAATATGATATGTTAACCATATAGATGTTTCTGATAGTACACATTGTAATTGAAAATGGTGAAGAGTTAAGAACATTATTTATATAGTGTGTTTTCTAATGTGAGTTGCTTTCGTAAGTTCATTTGATTTTTAATCTTAAGATTGTCCATTTTTTTGGAGAAAATTAGTTTTTTACATCCGTGGACACCCTCTCTCAAATGTGAATCATAAGTTAGAATTGCATTTTTGTTTCGAAACTGCTCATGAGTAACACCCTTGGAGATAAACTAATACATTCCTTTAAGAATAAGAAGTAAACCATTTAGAACGGAGACGAGGAAACACATTTTCTCACAGAGTGGTGAGTCTGTGGAATTCTCTGCCTCAGAGGGCGGTGGAGGCAGGTTCTCTGGATGCTTTCAAGAGAGAGCTAGATAGGGCTCTTAAAAATAGCAGAGTCAGGGGATATGGGGAGAAGGCAGGAACAGGGTACTGATTGGGATGATCAGCCATGATCACATTTTATATTTCATTTAATTTTATAATGAAACAATTTTTTCTCTAGCTTCCCACAACATTCTCAGATATATCTGATCAGGCCTTGGAGATTTATCTACTTTCATACTCAGACATCCAATACCTCCTGACTGTCCTCAAGACATCTCCATTAACTGTCCCAAGTTCTTTAGCCTTTATGTTTTTCTCCATCCGTAGTCTTCATGGTTTTTTTCCGATAAGTATAGCTAGTAGTCAGTAATCAGAAGTCAGAAATTGCATTTTTCATTCCGAACTGCGCATGAGTAGTGGGCATGAAGGTAGACTAATACATTTTATCTTTCATTTAATTTTCATAATGCAGCCAATTGTTAGTGAAGCATTCCTGTCTTTGGAACAGAAGCTGCAAGCTGCAATGTCTTGTAAATCCTGGAGGCTGGGAATGGTAATTCTGCTACTGAATTTTGGTTTGAGTTCCATTGAGAAACTTTTGTTCAGTGACTTTCTTTGCTTCCATCACCCCTCATGATGTGGGTTGTGTAAACTCACCATTGAAGCGGGACCAGGCAGGTTGAGTAAAGTAATTTTTATTAACAATAAAAACGGAACGAAAACTCCTGCAATTCACGTGTGCCTTCACTAACAAAAAAAGCTCCTGTTGCTGTGAGGAGCACTGACGAACGAACTAAAAAGCCCGCGAACTAACCCCTGTGGTCACGTGACTGAGCCGACCAATGATGAGGGTTCTGACCTCCCCACCCCACCACTAGGTGCCGCTACAGGACCCCCCCTCCCCCAGAACCAGAGGAAAGGAAACGAGCGGGAGTCTGAATCAGGCAGCCAGACCGAGTGGAGACAGGAGGAACTGGCATAAGCGGTGCAACAGGCACAACAGGCGGAACAGGTATAACAGGCGGAACATTCACAACAGGTGGAACAGGCACAACAGGTGCAATCGGCGTGGGTGGCACGGCCAGTGGACGACCTCTACACCAGGGTTGTCGACATCCAGATGGGTGGGCTTGAGGCGAGCCACCGAAACGATCTCCTCACGACCTCCGACATCCAACACAAAAGTTGTGAAGCCGGGCCGCAACACTCGGAAAGGCCCCTCATAAGGCCGCTGCAGCGGAGTCCGGTGCCCGTCCCTGCGAATGAAAACAAAGAGGCAGTCCTTGAGCGCCGGCAGAATGTAAACAGAAGCAACACCGTGGCGAGAGGTCGGAACAGGATCCAGGCCACGCACTTTCTCCCGCAGTTGCGCCAGCACAGATGAAGTGGGCTCCTGTGGCCCCCGAGCCGCAGGAAGGAAATCACCGGGCACCCGCAGCGGGGAGCCGTACACCAGCTTCTGGTCCGTGCGGATCCCCAGCAACACCCAAGGCAACTGGTCCACCCAATCCGGGCCCGAGAGCCGCGATTTCAACGCAGGCTTCAGTTGCCGGTGGAACAGCTCCACCAACCCGTTGGCCTGAGGATGGTACGCAGTCGTATGATGTAGCTGTGCACCGTACAGCTGAGCCATGGCCGACCACAGGGCAGAGGCGGACTGGGCACCACGGTTGGTGGAGATGTCAGCAGGCACACCAAAACGTGCCACCCAGTGGGCCGCGAGGGCCCGAGCACAAGTCGCGGCGGAGGTGTCAGGCAGCGGATCGGCCTCGGGCCTCCTTGTCAAACGTTACACAACTGTGAGCAGGTGGGTGGCACCTCGAGGGGCGGCAGAGGACCCACCAGGTCAACATGAATGTGCTCGAACCAATGAGGAGGGACAACTAAATCCTGGAGCGGCGCACGTACATGCCGCTGGATCTTGGATGTCTGGCAGGGAATGCAGGCCCGAGCCCAGGCCCCAACCTGCTTGCGAAGGCCATGCCAGACGAACTTGGCTGCCACCAACGCAGAAGACGCCCGGATGGAAGGGTGGGCCAGTCCGTGAATGGAGATGAAGGCACGCCGCTGCCAATCTGCAGGGACGATGGGTCGTGGCTGCCTGGTGGAGACATCGCACAGGACCGTCACACCCACTGGGTCGAACGGAACATCGGCCAACACCAACCCCGAAACAACAGTCCAATAGGAAAGCATCTCGTCCCCATGTCACTGCTCAGCAGCCAGCCCAGAATATTCAATGCCCGGGGCCACGGACATCACGGCATGGGCCGCAGGATAAGATAAAGCATCAGCAACCTGGTTCAGTATGACTGCGACGTGCTGGACATCATACTCGGAGACAAATGCCAGGTGCTGCTGTTGTCGAGCAGACCAGGGGTCGGACACCTTCACAAATGCAAAAGTCAGGGCTTGTGATCGGTAAATGCCGTGAAGGTCCTGCCCCCCCTGGAAATACCGGAAATGCCGGACCGCCAAATGAAGAGCCAGGAGCTCACGGTGGAACGCTCTGTAGTTCCGCTCAGGAGGGCGCAGGTGCCGGCTGAAAAAGGCAAGCAGTTGCAAGCGGCCGTCAATAAACTGCTCGAGGACCCCCACGATGGCAGTATCTGAAGCGTCGACTGTGAGGGTGGTCGGAACAGCAGCCCGCGGGTGCACCAGTATGGTGGCATTGGCCAGTGCCTCCTTGGCACCTTCGAAAATGGCCGCAGTCTCGGCGTCCCACACTAGGTCCCGTGGCTTACCGGCCAGGCACTGGAACAAGGGCCGCTGGCCCAAAACAATGATAAAAGTTAACCATCCCCATGAACTCCTGTAGTCCTGTAGATGGTGAGCGGCCGAGGAAACTGCCAAATCACCTCCACCTTACCGGGGAGAGGCGTAGCGCCCTGTGGGGTAACATGGTGGCCAAGGAAGGAAATGGAGCTGAGACCAAACTGGCACTTGGCGACGTTAATAACCAGCTCGTGGTCCCGGAGCCGCTGGAACAGCACTTAGAGGTGCGCACAGTGTTCCTGGTGGGAGCGGCTGGCAACCAGAATGTTGTCTAGATAAACAAAAACAAAATCCAAGCCCTGGCCTACCACATCCATCAGCTGCTGAAAAAAACACTTTCTTCGGTCCGAACCGCATCCACAGGCCGAACGGGGTGATGATAGCGGTCTTGGCCATATCATCAGAGTGGACGGGAATCTGGTGGTATCCGCGCACCAGATCCACCTTGGAGAAAATGGCAGCCTGTCCAAATGGGCCGTGAAGTCCTGGATGTGCTGGACTGGGGACTGGGTAGCGGTCAGCGGTCGTAACAATATTAAGGCGGCGGTAGACCCCACGTGGCCTCCAAGCTGCCGGACGACTTGGGAACCATATGAAGTGGGGAAGACTATGGGCTGCCAGAGCACCACACATTCTCCATGTCCTCCCTCCTCTGGAACTCCTCCTTACCTAAACACAGCTTGTCGGTGGGAGCCGACGCGCCCGTGCGTGAAGCGGAGCACCGGCAGTAAGGATATGATACACAATCCCATGCTTAGTGGCGGCCGAGTGAAATTGCGGGGTCAGGATCTCCGGGAACTCGGCCAGGATCGGAGTGAATGCGCCACCCGCATCCGACACCGATCCGAGATGCGGGCTTGAGGAAACCGTGGGCCGCGAGGACGCGAGCTGGGGGGACTCCAGAGGAACGAGGCGTTGACCCCAGACGTCCACCAAGAGGGAAAAGGCCAGCAAAATATCAGTGCCCAGCAGCGGCTGGGAAACATCCATGGTGGTGAAGGGCCACGAGTAACGTCGAGGATGAGGGAAACAGTCCGAGTACCATAGGTGCGGATGGGGCTGCCATTGACGATGGTCAGGGTGGGGCCATGCTTACCAGCACGAGATGGATGGAAGATGCTCAGCTCAGCCCCAGTGTCCACGAGAAATCGAAGCCCAGAATAGCTTCGTGGAGGTGATGGAGGTGGAGGCGATGTTTTTGGCCGACTGCGACAGCCTCTACTGGCGATCGGCCGAGGCATTTCCCGGATACGAGCAGGGGGCGCGGCATCGGCCTTGCATTTGCAACAGCCGAGCCACTCGATTGCGGCGACTGAGCCCGAAGGTGCGTAGGAGCAGCACCTTGAAACCTTCATACTTGTTAAAAGCGGGCGGATTCTGCAGGTAATGCAGCCACCGGGTGGCAGTTTCCTGGCTGAGCACACCCACCACGTAGAAATAGCGGGTAGCATCCGCGACAATGTTGTGGAGCTTGAACTGGGCCTCGATGTGCGCGAACCACACCTGAGGCTGAACCGCCCAGAAAACGGGCAGTTTAAGTGCAACCGCGTTCTGCTGGGCGGGTTACATAGATACATAGAAAATAGGTGCAGGAGTAGGCCATTCGGCCCTTCGAGCCTGCACCGCCATTCAATATGATCATGGTTGATCATCCAACTCAGTATCCCGTACCTGCCTTCTCTCCATACCCCCTGATCCCTTTAGCCACAAGGGCCACATCTAACTCCCATCGATGTTCTCGGCGGCGTTCATGCTGAAAATCCGAAAAACGTTCGGATCTTCGGGGTCACCACTGAAGCGAGACCAGACAGGTTGAGTGCAGTAATTTTTATTATCAATAAAAAGGAGCAAAAACTCGTGCAATTCGCGTGTCTGGCTTCACAAAAAAAAACAGCTCCTGTTGCTGGGAGGAGCGTTGACGAACTAACTAAAATGCCCGCGAACGAAACCCCGCGGTCACGTGACCAAGCCGACCAATGACGAGGGTTCTGACCTCCCCACCCCACCACTAGGTGCCGCTACACCATCATCATTTTCCGTTTAGGCAGTCAGTTTTGATCTTCAATTGCTGATTTCCTCAGAAGGCCAACATTTTGCTGGTGCTTGTAGGTGTGGGTGAATTACATCATCAGTGGCTGCCTTCACCAAGAGGCAGTTCTTGAGTTGTGGGAAGTGGTTTGTGTTTTCCATGATCTCATTGTGGACCTTTATTATCAGAGCTTGGTGCACCAGGACAGATTGGTAGAGCATATTTGTTTTGTGAATATCTGGTATAAGGTGCATTTTATATCAATTTTCAGTCAATTATAACTTGGGGTTCTGCTGCAAATGTGCACATGCACAAGCGCTGTCTGTACGTGACAGCTTGATGATCGAGGTTGAAGTGTGCTTGGTTCTGAAGTAGGTTGAACAGGTTCCGATTTATATATGAACTCCAGTAATTGTTTACGTGCACTGTATTGTGGTAGTAACATAGCATTCCATGCCAAGATTGGATCTGTTGTGGATCTCTGGTTAAAATTAAGGCGTTTGTGCTGTCTTTTTGTAGCCACTGGATGAACCAGACAAATTTGAAAAGGATACTCCGCAGTCCCTCTTAGTTGATGGAATCAAAGTTTTTTGTATACTTCTTTGTATACTTCTCCTGCCATTCCTGTTGGAGTTGTGTGATGAAGATCATATCTGCTTTGCCTCGATGTATGGAATCCACACTCCTTGTCTGTGATGAATATGCTGTTGAGGAATGTATGATATTACCCCAGATTATTGAGCTTGGTAAATTCATGTGATGATTGATAAATGCAAGACCTTGGGAGCAGATTATATCTCTAGTGTAGTTCTAGACATGATGGAGAGGATCTTCATGTGCAATATCCAGCTGCATTTCCACAGCTGGAAAACAAAGGACATCTAATAGGATCACAAAGTTTCTGTGTGGGCTGGCATGACCAACATGAAGTGGGTAGATACTCTTTGAGGTGGTGCACTCTTTCCACCATATACAATGGGATTCTGTGTGTTCCTCACATACAGACACTTGGCTCCCAATATTATCTTGACTGCACAGTGTCACACAACATGTAAACAGACTCTTTGACCCAATTTGCCCATTCCGACCAGAATGTCCCCTCTAATCTAATCCCATTTGTCAGCATTTGCCGATATTCCACTAAACCTTTCTTATCCGAGCATTTATGCAAATGTATTTTAAATGTTTTCATTGTATCTGCCTCTCCTTCCGCTGGCAACTCGTTCCATATACCCACCATTCTCTGTGTTAAAAAAAAGTTGCACCTCTTTCTTGATTCTCCTACCACAGAGAAAAGACTGCATTCACCTTGTCTATTTCCCTCATGATTTTACAAGCGTCTATTATCACCCTTCATTTTCCTGTGCTCGAAGGAATAAAGTTCTATCCTGCTCAACTTCTCCCTGTAGCTCAGCCTCTCAAGCCTGGCAACATTCTCATAAATCTTCTCTGTACTCTTTTGACTTAATGACATCCTTTCTACAGTAAGATGACTAAAACAGAACACAATACTCCAAACACGGCCACTTCAATGTCTTGTACAACTGCAATATAATGTCCCAACTTCTAAACTCATTCCTCTGACATGGTCAGATGACAAATGCCTACTTCTCCACTCTATCTAATGGCAATGCCTTTTTCTGGAGATTATGTTTTTGTATTCCTTGATCCCTTTCTCTACAGCACTGGACACTGTGAAGGTCCTTCCTTGCTTTGACTTCCCAAAATGCAACACCTCACACTCGCCTGAATTAAATTAGCTATTCCTTGGGTCACTTGTCCTCTGATCTAGACCCTGCTGTCATTCTTAGTAACCATCTTCGCTGTCTATGATACCATCTATTTTAGTGCCAGTTTCAAACTTACTCATGCCTTGTTCATTCTCATCCAGGTTTATGACATCCAACAATGGGCCCAGCATTGAACCCTGAGGCACCAACAGTAGTCCTATGCCTCCAATCTGAAATACATCATTTCGCCACCACCCTCTGCATCAGACCATGAAGCAAATTATGTATCCAGTCAGCTAATCTACCCTGGATCACTTGCAATCTTACCTTCCAGAGTATCCCACTCACCATGAGGAACCCTACGAAAGGGTTTGCTGAAGTCCATATAGACTAAATCTATGGCCCGGCCCTCATCAACATTCTTGCTTCCTTCGGCAAATACACAATCAAATTTATCAGACATTATCCCCCACAAGAAAACCCAGTTGCTTATCCACAACATTAAATATAGGCACCGCATTTACCAATGATTCATTATCTCAGCCGCAACTCATACAATTTCTTCTCTAGCTTCACGGTATCCTTGGACATATCTCAACAGGCCTGAGTGATTTATCTACCTTTATTCACCTTTGGACATCCAATACCTCTTTGACGGTAACACGTACTGTCCTCAAGACATCGCCATTAGCTTTTGTAAATTCCCCAGTCTCCATGTCTTTTTAAATTCTAAATTTTAAATTAAATTCTAAATTTTAAATTAAGCTTTTGTAAATTCCCCAGTCTTCATGTCATGTCTTCATGGCTATTTTAAACATCCTGATTTGCTCAAGTATGCTCTCAAATCCCCTATACTCTGCCAGGGAAGCAATTAATCCCAACTGCATATACCTGACCAATGACTCCTTTTTTTATGACCAGAGCTTCAATTTCTCATTATCCAGGGTTCCTTACACCTTCCTGCCATGGCCACCTCTTCAACAGGTGCAATAGACAATAGACAATAGGTGCAGAAGTAGGCCATTCGGCACGTAGAGCCAGCACCGCCATTCACTGTGATCATGGCTGATCATCCACAATCAGTACCCTGTTACTGCCTTCTCCCCATATCCCTTGACTCCACTATCTTTAAGAGCTCTATCTAACTCTCTAGAAAGCATCCGGAGAATTGGCCTCCACTGCCTTCTGAAGCAGAGAATTCCACAGATTCACAACCCTCTGGGTGAAAACGTTTTTCATTATCTCCGTTCTAAATGGCCTACCCCTTTTTTTCTTAAACTGTGGCCCCTGGTTCTGGACTACCCCAACATCGGGAACATGTTTTCTGTCCAATCCCTTAATAATCTTATATGTTTCAATAGGATCACCTCTCATCCTTCTAAATTCCAGTATACTCAATTCCACTATGCCCAGTCACTCCATTCTTTCAACATATGACAGTCCCGCCATCCTAGGAATTAACCTCGTAAACCTATGCTGCACTTCCTCAATAGCAAGAATGTCCTTCTTCAAGTTTGGAGACCTAAACTGCACACAATACTCCAGTTGTGGTCTCACTAGGGCCATGTGCAACTGTGGAAGGACCTCTTTGCTCCTATATTCAACTCCTCTTGTTATGAATGCTAACATGCCATTAGCTTTCTTCACTGCCTGCTGTACCGGCATGCTTACTTTCAGTGACCGGTGAACAAGGACACCCAGATCACATTGTACTTCCCCTTTTCCTAACATGACACCATTCAGATAATAATCTGTCTTCATGTTCTTGCCACCAAAGTGGATAACCTCACATTCACCCAACCTGTCCAAGTCACCCTGCATCCTCATAGCATCCTCACAGTTCACACTGCCACCCAGCTTTGTGTCATCTGCAAATTTGCGAATGTTACTCTTAATCCCTTCATCTAAATCAGTAATGTATATGGTAAATAGCTGCAGTCCCAGCACCGAGCCTTGCGGTACCCCACTAGTCACTGTCTGCCATTCTGAAAGGGACACGTTAATCCCTACTCTTTGTTTCCTGTCTGCCAACCAATTTTCTATCCATGTCAGTACCTTAACCCCAATACCATGTGCTCTAATTTCCTATGTGGGACCTTATCAAAGGCTTTCTGAATGTCCAGGTACACTACATCCACTGGCTCTCCCTTGTCCATTTTCCTCGTTACATCCTTAAAAAATCCCAGAAGATTAGTCAAGCATGATTTCCCCTTCGTAAATCCATGCCGACTCGGACCGATCCTGTACTGCTATCCAAATGTGCTGCTACTTCATCTTTTATAATTGACTCCAGCATCTTCCCCACCACCGATGTCAGGCTAACTGGTGTACAATTCCTTGTTTTCTTTCTTCCTCCTTTCTTGAAAAGGAGGATAAAATTAGCTACCCACCAAACCATAAAACTGATCCTGAATATATAGAACATTGGAAAATGATCACCAATGCATCCACGATTTCTAGAGCCACTTCCTAAAGTATCCTGGGATGCAGACCATCAGCCCCAGGGGATTTATCAGCCTTCAGTCCCATCGGTCTACCCAACAGCATTTCCTGCCGAATGTGAATTTCCTTCACTTCCTCCGTCACCCGAGGTCCTCTGGCCGCTAGTACATCTGGAGAGTGTTTGTGTCTTCCTTAGTGAAGACAGATCCAAAGTACCTGTTCAACTCGTCTGCCATTTCCTTGTTCCCCATAATAAATTCACCTGTTTCAGTCTTCAAGGGACCCACATTTGTCTTAACTATTTTTTTCCTCTTCACGTACCTAAAGAAGCTTTTATTATCCTCCTTTATATTCTTGGCTAGCTTACCTTCATACTTCATCCTTTCTCCCCATATTGCCTTTTTAGTTATCATCTGTTGCTGTTTAAAAGTTTCCCAATCTTGCTTCCTGCTCATCTTTGCTATGTTTTACTTCTTCTCTTTATTTTTATACTGTCCTTGACTTCCCTTGTCAGCCATGGTTGCCTCTTACTCCGCTTCGAATCTTTCTTCCTCTTTGGAATGAACTGATCCTGCACCTTCTGTATTATTCCCAGAAATACTAGGTATCTTTCCAGTCAACTTTGGCCAGCTCCTCCCTCATGGCTCCATAGTCCCCTTTGCTCAACTGTAATACTGACACTTCTGATTTTCCCTTCTCCCTCTCAAATTGTAGATTAAAATTTATCATATTATGGTCACTACCTCCTAATGGCTCCTTTACCTTGAGTCTCCTTATCAAATCCTATTCATTACACAACTAATCCAGAATTGCCTTCTCCCTGATAGGCTCCAGTACAAGCTGCTCTAAGAATCCATCTCGAAGGCACTCCACAAACTTCCTTTCTTGGGGTCCAGTACCAACCTGATTTTCCCAGTCTACCTGCATGTTGAAATCTCCCATAACCAACGTAGCATTACTTTGCGACATGCCAATTTTAACTCTTGATTCAACTTGCACCCTATACCCAGGCTATTGTTTGGGGCCCTGTAGATAACTCCCATTAGGGTATTTTTACCCTTACAATTACTCAGTTCTATGCATACTGACTCTACATCTCCTGATTCCATGTAACCCCTCGCAAGGTATTCCATTCCTTACCAACCCCACCCCCTCTGCCCACCTGTCAGTCTTTTCGATAGGATGTATACCTCTGAATAGCCAGGTTTCTGAAATGGCTAGAAGTCCCAGCCGCACAAATCTATACATGCCTTAAATGTCAGGCCTTCGGCGTTGAAATAAAAACAATTTAATCCAACTGTCTTTTCTTGCTCCCTGCCGTGCTCCCGCCTGTCCTGCCTATTGAACTTGCTATCATAGCCTTCTGTATCGACGTCCAGCCTCTCACAAGCCTTACTCCTGTATTGGATCCCATTCCCCTGTCAATCCAGTATAAACACTCCCGAGTAGCCTGTCAAGATATTGATCCTCCTCTATTTCAGTTGCAACTCATTCTCTTTGTTCAGGCTACCTTTGCTGCAGAAAAGATTCCAATGATCTGCTCCCTGCATCAAATTAAGATACACATTCATCTGTCCTATCTTCCTGTTCCTACCCTCACTAGCACGTGGCCCAATACTCATTCAGGAATTGCTGATCTTGAGGTCCTTTTTAACCTTTTTGCCTAACTTCCTACATTTATTCTGGAGGACCTCATCCCTGTTCTTACTTATGTCATTTATGTCAATGTGCACATTGTTCTGGCTATTAACTTTCCCTCTTGAGAATGTTTTGCAATTGCTCCAAGACATCCTGGACCTGGCACCAGTGAGCGAGCACACCTTCCTGGGGTCTTATTTGCGACCAAAGAATCTCCTGTCTATACTCACCAATTATCAAATCTCCCATCACTATAACCCTGCCTGACTTCACCATTTCCTGCTGTGCCTCAGAGCTCTCTTTCCCACTTGTAGCATTTGTGGTTTTGGAATTCTCAAGAGTCAGTGTGAATTTTTCAAGGAACCTTTGAGTGCACACTTGAATCCTTCCCTCTAGCCCCTGGTTATCCATTCCTTCGACGGAGCTGTGAATAGATTGTCTGTTTCGGAGGCTTTATGTCAGGCATGTGCATGACATAGCCTGCTCGACAGAGCTGATTGTATGAAACTAGGTTTTCAATGATGAGAGTATTGGCCTAGGAGAGGATGATATTGTTAGTTTTCTTATTTGTTTCAGTGCATTCAGAGCATTTTGCAAAGAGAGTTTTGGTGGAAACGTTTGAGTGGATTCAGGTAGATTTCATTAGGAGTTTGGGTCTTAAAAATTGCAGGTTTCAGAAGACCAGAGTCCACTCCTGCTCACTAGACTATGAGCTTATGGCTTAGTCTGAGGTCTTGATCTTTCAACACCCTTTTCCTCAACTGACCAAAGGCAGTGAATTTCATTACTGTGCTCACTGAGATGTCGTTTCTAACATATGTGATCCACATATTGTTGGAGGGTGGTGTTTTACAGCAAAAGGCAGGTCCATAGATGACTTTTAACCCATGAACATCATTTGTAAGGCCCATCCACTTGTTTGCTTCAGTGAACGAGTCAACAGCAGATTGGAGGTCAGCCTGTAATTTGCATATAAAATGCAATACTGTCTGCACACTGCAACATGGGCCCTGAGGCAGTGGTGAATTTGGTTCTGGAATGAAGTCACCATGGTTTGAGTGGCATCCCATTCACTCAGGAATTTATCTCCTTCCACATGCAAAATTTGCGTAAGGTGAGCTTTGGCACTGTAAAGACTGAAGAAAGTTTAGGGATAGCGCAACAGCCTTGTTTGATGCCTGTCTTCACTGAGATTGGTTCTGTTGCATTTCACAACAATGATTTGCAAGCCATCATAAAGCAATTGCAGGATTTGTCAATCTGGCTGATGAGTAGTATACAATAGAAACAAAGGTTTTAAATGCATTGTGTTACCAATTTGAACTGGAACTACGGGAGCCTCTGCACCCATAATAATTGGGAGCAATGGATTAGTTTACTTCTTACACCATCTCTATCTCAGCTTATATCCTTCCAGCATAAAGTTCTGTATGATATAGAAAAAAACTTGTAATTGTTTGCATAATTAGGTCTCTTTAGAACCCTAAAAATCAATGAACATATTTATTTTCAGCCATCTCTTGTGAGAGCTTGCCCAATTTATATATTTGCTCTTCATAATCTTATTGCTCCTTTTTATATTATTTTCATAGCTGCAGTATTCTTCCTTTGCTACGGTGGCCAGAACTGTGCATATTTATAACAATGATTTATAAAACGACAGGATAATTATGTGCAACATTGGTGCTTTGATATATTCCTAAATCTGATCTGATTTTCACTACCATCTATCATTTTTGCAACATTTTCAACAAAATTTCAATCAGATAACTTTCATTTTTCATGGATTTTAATTTCCTTCAATTTAAATATGTCTTTTCCTATATATTTTTTATATGCATTGAATTTCTTCAACAACCTTTCTGCTTGGTTAATATGTGTAATCAAATGATTTCTTTCCATTTTACATATCTTTCTGTTCTCCAAGAGAGGAGCACAAAGATATTAAACCAATGCTGACAATGATTTTGATTTCACTTGTAAGTTGAAAATCACAAGCAACATAAGACTGAGTCTCAATCAAATATTCTATAAATAAACATAGAGCATAAGATTGTAATAAGATTTTTTGCTAAATTCAGGTATACTGGATATGAGCAAAAATACATGATTTATGTTGACATTCAAATGACGTGAGAAGCAATGTGATTCAAATGTTTCTGGACTGGTTAAATTGGAATCTTTCTTGCATTTCCTCCAATGTTCAGTTTTTAATGGATTTGCTTTGATCTTATAACATAAATTATCCTAATTCTAATAAAAAATAATTAAAAAATAACATTGATGGAAGGTTGTGATTGTGAACAGCCATTCTACTATCTTTCCAAAAGTTCAGCGCAAGATAACAGCAGCATAACTTGCATTTTGCACAATATTCGTTGCACTTTAGATTGTTCACATATGTACTTTAAATATTTGGGGGGTGGGGTTCACATTTTTACAGATTTATAAAATCTTACGGAGCTAATTTTCCTGTCCAGTTGCAAATACTTTTCCAATGTACTGCAGGAGCTGGATCTGCAATACAATTAAAGAAAACTGGTGTGAACTTGAGTGACACCATGAATTTTGCAATTGGCATAGAGATTACATTTTAAATGAAATACTTGGCTTGATCACGGTTACACTTTAGCAGGAAGGAAAATTATTGTTTATCACATGGTGAATATATGGCCATTATGATTTTTTTTTTAAAAAGGCTTTCATAAGTTTCCCATGGACTACACCCACAGAGATTTACCAAACCTTCTCGAAGGAGACATCCCTTGTAATCCAACATCATGGCTTGTCACTTATGTAAACTTAAGCTGCAAATTGCTTTTTTTTAATGTAGAAAATACTATTTTATATAACAAAGAGAAATATAAAGTACATTTTCTTGTTTCTTTTGATACTGAGGAAGAGTTGGAAATTCAAAAACTGATAGATTTAACATAAAAAGAAAAAAAATGCTGTTTCATCTAAGTGCTGAAAGAAAGCACCCAGATATGGAGTAACTCAGTGGGTCAAGAGTATCTCTGGAGAAATGGAATAGGTGATGTTACGGGTTAAACCCCTTCTTCAGACATGGCCAGACACCAGGGAAATGCAGCACGTTTCAATAATTACTCTATTATTCACACAAAAAATAAGATTGATTTTTTAAATCGTTAATTCTTTCACCTTTCTGCATGGTCCTGGCATCATTAAAATGTAGGTCAAAAATTTAATTTTTAACATGGCAGCACAAAGTCTATTTTTATATCAGGAGGCATGGTAACCAATTGATCTGAGAGATGCTCCAGAATTTCTCAATCCTGCCATACCATGAGAATGCAGTCATAGTACTTTATCTTCTGAACTGGTTGTGGATATGATAGTGTGTGTCACAACCTCTGTTGGTTTAAAGTGACTTAATGGGGAGTGGGATGCAACCTTACTCGAGGCTAGGAAATGATACCATTTAAATAAGGCCTGGATAAAGTGGAAGTGGAGAGGATATTTCCACTAGTTAGAGAGTTCAGGACCGGAGGCCATAGATTCTGAATAAAAGGATGTAACTTTAGAAAGATCAGGAGGAATTTATTTAGTCAGTGTGTGGTGAATCTGTGGAAATCATTGCCACAGAAGACTGTGGAGGCCGTCAATGGATATTTTTAAGGCAGAGATAGATAGATTCTTGATTAGTATGGTTATTACGGATTATTGCAGTGGAAAATGTGAAACGTTCCCGTCTTGCATGTGGTGCATTAATGCAACATGGTCTTTAAAAGGTTTTGAATAAAAGGTGTCGCAATCTAATGCAAAATTGAGCATCCAATATAATATAATTGAAAGTATATTGCTTTTACCACATGAAACGTTCTCCAGAGATGCTGCCTAACCCGCTGAGTTACTCCAGCATGGTTCGCAGATAAGATGGCAGGGGGGGGTGGGGGGGGCTGTGGGGGCTGCTGCCCCCTCAATTTTTTGGCTACTGTATGGGGTGATTGCTGGTCGGCACATACTCGGTGGGCCGAGGGCCTGTTGCTGCGCTGTAACTCTCAAGTCTAAAAGGCTGTAGTCTAAAGACCAAAGCGGGCCGGACTGATATGTGTAGGAAAGAACTGCAAATGCTGGTTTAAATCGAAGGTAGACACAAAATGCTGGAATAACTCACCCTAGAGGAAGGGTCTCGACCTGAAACGTCACCAGCTGGCTTCTCTCCAGAGATGCTGCCTGTCCCGCTGATTTACTTCAGCATTTTATGTCTACGGAGTGATGTGTATCTGGTTGATATTATAGGGAGGGTTTGACCAGACAAAAGTTCCACTGGATGCTGACCTCTGCAGCTGTCTAATTGCTGCATGAACAGCAGCTTCTAGTTTACAGTGGTCATCCATTGACATTCAGGACTGCAGCCACCACCGCTCGCACAGAGCCGGCATGGGGGGAAATCCGGGGTGGGATGGGGGAACATGTACCCTATTGTTTTGGGAGGTGGGGACAATCCCCACCCCCCACCCCATGTTTTGTGAAACATGTTGCAGAAAAACCGAAGCCTTCGAAGTCGGGTCGCAGCCGCAACGCCACCACAGCCTCCAAAGTCAGTCAGCTTTGTGATACTAAGTCCATAGGCTCTGCGACCGGAGCCCTCAAGGTCGATTCCAGTTGGAGGCTGCCAGCTCCTAGAATCTAGCATCCCAGGACTAGCTGCAGTTCCCAGGTCTGCTCACCTGCCCCGGGATTAGCTGTAGCGCCCAGGTTGGCTCGCTTGCCACAGGTCTTGCTGTAGCGCCCAGGTCGCCTGCGTGTCTCGGGACTGGCTGCAGTTCCCAGGTTGTGAAAACCAATTGAAAAAAAATACACCTGCGGGCCAGATGATTTCGGGTAACGGGCCAGATCCGGCCTGTGGGTCGTAGGTTGCCGACCCGTCCTAGATGTCAGACCTCATTGTGACCCCCCCATGTTTTAAAAGCGATTTCTGCCCCTGCAAAGCAGCAATTCATTCACTCAAATGATTGTTTTTCTTTTGCATCGCTGACAATCCAAGAACGATTGGGAAAACGAAGAATAACTCATGGTTTGGGAGGTGCAACATAATCCTGCTTGAGGAGCTGCCTTATAATTGGCAACGAGCAAGATATCTATGCAATCATTAGTGATCAACCGATTGCCCGCGGGCTGGCGAGGCCACTGTTTATTGTACATGATTGCTTCACGTTGATGATTGGGAGACCCGTTCACAGTCACTCGCAGCTTCGCCGTTATCGCTACTCCGGACATTGTCCCAGATCGCTGTCCTTCAGGTATGGAGCATCCTGCCCACCCGTGTCCCAGAGCCTGGAGCCCCAGTCGCCAACAAACCCTATCACCCAGATACCTGCCCTACAGATCGGGAGCGATCCTCAAACTCCCCAGAGCGCTCGCGACCGCCTCTTCCCTCTATCCCGGACTGGGTTCCACGATGCCGGCCACACTCTCGACGCCAGACACCTGCCAACAGCTCCAGACACCATGCCGGTGCCAGACCCCCTTGTCGCCAGGCGAGACGTTGGATACACACTTGTTGACTGCTAATACGCACATGAGATGCTGGGTGAGAACGGGGCAACGCACGCACGCACGCACGCGCACACACACACGCACGCACTCGCGCACACACACACACACACACACACACACACACACACACACACACACACACACACACACACACACACACACACACACACACACACACACACACACACACACACACACACACACACACACACACACACACACACACACCACCCCCCACCCCCCCCCCCCCCCACTTTCAAAAACGCTCCGCGGCCCCTGTTCAGCACTTGTGCTACATTTGTATTGATCAGCAGGCAGCACGAAGGTTTGTACCAGGTTCAGCTGGTGCACATTTCAGCTGCATGCCTATTTTCCAAGGTAGACAAAAGTGCTGGAGAAACTCAGCGGGTACAGCAGCATCTATGGAGCGAAGGAAATAGGCAACGTTTCGGGCCGAAACCCTTCGTCAGATTGATGTAGGGTGGGGGGGGGGGGGGGGGATGGGGAGAAGAAAGGAAAAAGGAAGAGGAGGAGCCCGAGGGCTGAGGGAGAGCTGAGAAGGGGAGGAGACAGCAAGGGCTACCGGAAATTGGTGAATTCAATGTTTATGCCACTGGGGTGCAGACTGCCCAAGCGGAATATGAGGTGCTGCTCCTCCAATTTCCGGTGGGGCTCACTCTGGCCATGGAGGAGGCCCAGAACAGAGAGGTCGGATTCGGAATGGGAGTGGGAGTTGAAGTGCTGAGCCACCGGGAGATCAGGTTGGTTAATGCGGACCGAGCGGAGGTGTTCGGCGAAAAGATCGCCACGCCTACGCTTGGTCTCACTGATGTAGATCAGCTGACATCTAGAGCAGCGGATGCAATAGATGAGGTTGGAGGAGATGCAGGTGAACCTCTGTCACACCTGGAACGACTGCTTGGGTCCTTGAATGGAGTCGAGGGGGGAGGTAAAGCGACAGGTGTAGCACCTATTGCGGTTGCAAGGGAAAGTTCCCAGGGTGGGGGTGGTGCTGGAGCGAAGGGATGAATTGACCAGGGAGTTACGGAGGGAGCGGTCTTTGCGGAAAACAGACAGGGGGGGAGATGGGAAGATCTAGCCTATTTTCCAATGCTAGCCATGAGATTGCAGCAATTAAGCTTGGATGGTAACTCTGCCTTATCCTTTAACTTCTCTCTGTAAATAAGTCGTCAATCTTGTTTGAATTGGACGGTGCAGCAATCTGGTCAGATGATAATGATTGCTTCAAATGACCTTGTTTTTCTTTTGCTTTGTGAATATATTGATATTTATTTTTTAATGAACTTGTTCTGTTGTTGGATGTACATTGCATTTAAGCTCTCGTGATGACCTTGATGCAGTACAACACGTTTAAAAATGATACGCTGTTTACCTGTGATTAAGAAAGACATTTTCTGGCACTTTCCCTCATTCCACATTGGAGGAGAGAATGAAGAGTCAAGAGTCAAGAGAGTTTATTGTCATGTGTCCCAGATAGGACAATGAAATTCTTGCTTTCTGCAGAACGACAGAATCTTGTAGGCATAAATACAGATCAGATCAGTGTGTCCATATACCGTAGAATATATATATATATATACACACACATAAATAAACAGATAAAGTGCAATAGGCTGTTATAGTTCAGAGTTTGTTTGAAGTTGTTTTTAATAGTCTGACGGCTGTGGGAAGAAGCTGTTCCTGAACCTGGATGTTGCAGATTTCAGGCTCCTGTACCTTCAACCTGATGGCAGCGGAGAAATGAGTGTATGGCCAGGATGGTGTGGGTCCTTGATGATGCTGGCAGCCTTTTTGAGGCAGCGACTGCGATAGATCCCCTCTGTGGTAGGGAGGTCAGAGCCGATGATGGACTGGGCAGTGCTTACAACTTTTTGCAGCCTTGTAGAAGTTCGAGAGAGTCCTCCTTGACAAACTGACTCTCCGCAATCTTCTCAGGAAGTAGAGGCGTTGATGTACTTACTTTATGATTGCATCAGTGTTCTGGGACCAGGAGAGATCTTCGGAAATATGCACGCCCAGGAATTAATCTTCAGAAATATGCACGCCCAAGTTCTTGACCCTTTCCACCATCGACCCGTTGATATAAATGGGACTGTGGGTCCCCATCCTGACCCTTCCGAAGTCGAGAAAACAGTTACTTGATTTTGCTGGTGTTGAGGGCCAGGTTATTGTGCTGGCACCATTTAGTCAGTCGGTCTATCTCTCTTCTATACTCTGACTCATCCCCATCAGTGATACGTCCCACAACAGTGGTGTCGTCAGCAAACTATGTCCGGCTATGCAGTGATGGGTATAGAGTGAGTGCAGCAGGGGGCTGAGCACGCAGCCTTGAGGTGCTCCCGTGCTGATTGTTATTGAGGATGACACATTTCCACCAATACGAAAAGACTGTGATCTTTGAATGAGGAAGTCGAGGATCCAATTGCAGAGGGATGCGCAGAGACCCAGATCTGAGAGCTTGATAACCAGCTTGGAGGGGATGATGGTATTAAATGCCGAGCTTTAGTCAATGAATAACAGCCTGACATATGAGTTTTTGTTGTCCAAGTGGTCCAGATGGAGTGGAGAGCCAGTGAGATCGCATCCACCGTTGATCTGTTGTGGCGGTAAGCGAACTGCAGTGGGTCGAGATTTTTGTCAAGGTATGAGTTGATTTGCGCCATGATCAATCTCTCAAAGCACTTCATCACCACAGACTTTAGTGCCACTGGTCGATAGTTATTGAGGCACGTCACCTTGCTCTTCTTAGGCACCGGTATTATTGATGCCCTTTTAAAGCAGGTGGGAACCTCAAACCTCAGAAGTGAGAGGTTGAAAATGTCCGTAAAACTCCAGCCAGTTGGTCCGCACAGGTTTTTAAAACACGACCGGGTATACCATCAGGTCCAGTCGCTTTTCGAGGGTTCACCCCCCTGAAGGATCTTCTGACGTCGACCTCTGTGACTGTGACCGAAATACCGTCACGGCGGATGGGGGCTCGGGAAGGCACATCAGTGTTCTCCCTATCAAAGCTTGTGTAAAACGCATTGAGCTCCTCAGGGAGTGATGTTTCGCTGACATTTGAGCTGCCTCCTGATTTCGCCTTGTAGGAAATGATGGCATTCAAGCCCCACCACAGTTGCCGCACAGCCGTCTCATCCTCCAGCTTGGAGCAGAAGTCCCTTTTGGCCTTTTTGATGGCCTTACGAAGGTCGTATCTGGACTTCTTGTAGACCTCTGTATCTCCCGACCTGAATGCCCGGGATCTGGTCTTCAGAAGAATGCGGATCTTATGGTTCATCCAAAGCTTCTGGTTAGGAAACACTTGGAAGGCTTTTGTTGGGATGCAGTCCTCCACACATTTCTTTATGAAGTCTGTAGCGACTTTGGCGTATTCATTCAGGTCCGCTGCCGAGTCCCTGAACATTGCCCAGTCTACAGACTCCAAACAGTCCTGGAGTTGTTCCTCTGCCCCCTCCCCCTCCCCCCACCCCCCGACCAGCTCTGTACAGTCCTCACCCTCTGGGGGTGCTCTCTTTAATTGCTGCCTGTAGGCAGGAAGAAGCAGCACCGCAGTATGGTTGGATTTACCAAAGTGAGGGCGAGGGATAGAGCGATAGGCATTCTTGATGATCATGTAGCAGTGGTCGAGGGTGTTTGGTCCTCTGGTGCTGCGGGAGACATGTTGGTGGAAGTTAGTGAGCGATTTTGTTAAGGTTGGCTTTGTTGAAATCCCCGGCTATGGTGGTAAATGCCTCTGGGTAAGCCGTATGGTGCTTGTTGACCATGGCGTGCAGCTCCCCCAGTGCCAGATGGACATCTGCCTGGGGAGGGATGTAGACTGCGGTCAGGATGATGGAGGTGAATTCCCTCGGTAGGTAGAAGGGACGGCAATGCACAGCCAGGTGTTCCAGGTGTGGAGAGCAGGAGTTGGACAGGACTGCCACGTCTGAGCACCACGCAGAGTTGACAACATATATAAATGCCAATAATGACTTTAATGACAACAGACAGTGCAAGCTACTGATAATAAACCTTACAAACATTGCAATTTATCCTACTTTACAGGTCTTTTTTTTTGATGGGGGGGGGGGATGTTTAATGGAAAGAGGAAGAACGAATTGGCCTTACATAACAGCATAATGTAGCTAGCAAAGGTAGACAAAAATGCTGGAGAACTCAGCGGGTGAGGCAGCATCTATGGAGCGAAGGAACCGAAATATCACCTATTCCATTGCTCCATAAATGCTGCCTTACCCGCTGAGTTTCTCCAGCATTTTTGTCTACCTTTGATTTTTCCGGCATCTGCAGTTCTTTCTTAAACAATGTAGCTAGTAACATCTTTTCAAAACAAAGTTAACATTTCAGGTTGATTCCTGTCCTTTGTAACAACTACAGAAGGGAGGTCATTAACCTGAAATATTTACAGTGCTCCTTGCTCCATGGATGCCATCTGACCTGCTGAGTATTTCCAAAATGTTCTGCATTTTATTTCAGATTTCCAGCATTTGCAGTTTTTGCTTTTTGATCATGCAATGATTGCTGGTTTCCAAGGGGACTGAAAGGCATCCAGCTATTTTAGTCAGCCAGAATAGGGAAATGCTGTCAAAAGCTCAATGAAAACCTGTTTATGAATGACATCACATGGAAATTTCAGCTTTTATTGTAATATCAAGCAATCTCTATAAGATAATTATCAAAAAAAAAGCTTTTGTAAAAGCTTATCCTAAAAGCTTATTCTTACATATCAGCTGGAAAGCAATTTTCATCGGAGTTCAAAATGGCACCATATTTGTTAAAACTGTTTAGTGCATTTTGCTACTTTGTTATATAATCCCACTCCTCCAAAATACTTTGAGAATATGTTACTCAGACATTGTTCAATGCCATTGTTTCTGAGAGGCTCTGTGATGTAATTTGGAAATGGAGCATTTGTGTATTGTGCTGTGTGGTGCTTTACAGGAATAAAACAACTCATTACTTAAAGTAGATTCAAAGGTATTTTTTGTAAACAACTGATCACAATAAAGCATGCCAATTGTTCCGTAGAGAAATTACATATTTCTCATTTAGGGTTTCTTCTATAGTTAAAAAAAAAAGAAAAAAGTGCTGGAGTAACTCAGCGGGTCAGGCAGCATCTCTGGAGACATAGATAGGTGCCGTTTCAGGTCAGAGCCCTTCCTCAGACTCATGAAGAAGGTGATCTGAAGATGGGTCCTGACTCGAAACATCACCAATCCATGTTATCCAGAAATGTTGACAGACCCATTGAGTTAGTCCAGCACTTTGTGTCTTTTTTGTAAACCTGCACCTGCATTTCACTGTTGTTTCTTCTTCTTTTGTAATATATTGTCCTCTAGATTTTCTTTACATGGATATAATTTCCTTTGGCAACAATTTTGTAATTCTTCATCACAGTGTCTGTTCTGCATGATCATCGACATAGTGAGCATCGGCAGGTCTTTCAGTTGTCTGGAGCATTTCTATAGAGCAGGAGATTTACTTGGGAGTCTTTTCAGCATTCAGTGTTGGTTTGTCATTTGCATCAGAGGCACTGAGATTTTACATTTCCTCTGCCTCAGAGGAAATTTGGCAAACCAGATTGCCTTCTCTTATTGTCCTCTGATTATAACCTTGATGATTTTAAATTACCACAAGTGTTGAAGAGAATATTACTTCCACTTTTCTAACGTTCTGAGCATGCTGACCGGTTGCATCGTGGCTTGGTACAGCAACCTGAGCGCCCAGCAGCGGAAAAGGCTGCAAAAAGTTGTAAACACTGCCCAATCCATCATCGGCTCTGACCTCCCTACTCTCGAGGGGATCTATCGCAGTCGCTGCCTCAAAAAGGCTGCCAGCATCATCAAGGACCCACACCATCCTGGCCATACACTCATCCCTCCATTGCCATCAGGTAGAAGGTACAGGAGCCTGAAATCTGCAACATCCAGGTTCAGGAACAGCTACTTCCCCACAGCCATCAGACTATAAACACAACTTCAAACAAACTCTGAACTATAACAGCCTATTGCACTTTATCTGTTTATTTATGTGTGTGTATATATATATTCTATGGACACACTGATCTGATCTGTATTTATGCCTACAATATTCTGTTGTGCTGCAGCAAGCAAGAATTTCATTGTCCTGTCTGGGACACATGACAATAAACTCTCTTGACTTGACTTGACTTCTTTTGACAGTTGCAATATTCCTGCTGGAATAAACCGAATACCGTGTAAACTCTAGACATCCCAGTTTAGCACAGTAAATTGAACACTGTCACTACGTCTAGATTTTATTCCTCCACCCCATTTTCTCTCCTTTTTTTTAATGGGATTAGCACCTTGCTGAGATGGACTTTCATTGATGACACGTACTCCAATCTTGCCTGTCTTCAAATTCTGTTTGTGACAAGCATCAAAAATCATGCATACTATATACATATTTCAAGCAGGACTCTTTGAAGATGCTTCCAATGCTAGTCTCTGATTCACATATGTTGACTTATTTTCTTTTTAATGTGTAAAATGAAAGAAAATTATTTTGAAGACTAGAAAATTATTTTGAAGACCAGAAAATCAAGCAAAAGAAGTTCATGAAATAACTCTGTAGATTTCCAAGAGCCATAAGATTTTTAACATTCTGAGATTCTTTGGTATTGATGTGACAAAGTAATTTCACTTTTAAATTGGAGCACTGTGGAACACTTAATGGTGCTGCAATCATGCCAAAGTCAGCAGCCATATTGCCATACTCAATTGAGTGAAAGCTATTTCCAGTACTTAAAGTAAGGAAGCTTTTAGCAATTTGATACCATTACTGCCGATCAGAATGGATCGCGGAGAGTTTAAAATTGTGTTTAAACAGAAGTTGCAGAGAGAAACAAAAAACGTAACCAGAGAGAACATGTTACTCTGATTCTGATATATATTGTCTCAGTGTTCCAGCCTGTAGAAACCTCAGCAAAAGGACCCCTGACTGAAGAAATTACCAAAACACATTCTCTGCATAAAATAATTAATCCAATGGAAATATGTGAATTTAAATTCCTTGTCATTATACATGTTTTAGATGGCTCCCCATTCTATTCAGTGTCTTCTCATCAGACTTGGTTCATTGGAACAGTCTACGGTGAAACAAAGAACTGCAGATGCTGGTTAATGCACAAAAGGACACAAATGCTGGAGTAACTCAGCAAGTCAGGCAGCTTCCCTGGAGAATATGGAAAGGTGATTTTTTGGATCGAGACCCTGCTTCAGATTAATTCTGCATTCTTTATTCTTGGATCCGAAGTCATATACAAATCCAACACCTGTGAAATCAGCATATATTGGAGCAGTACTGCTCTTTGTGGATGTTAAACAAAATGTTAGAGTAACTCGGCGGGACAGGCAGCATCTCTGGAGAGAAGGAATGGGTGACGTTTCGAGTCAAGACCCTTCTTCAGACTTGTTGTGGATGTTGTCATCCAGAAAGAACGATATACTGCAGCTACATCTAACCTCTCTAATAGATGTAAAAGACCCTATGCACAATGTAATGAAAAGCAGAGGTCTCTCCCAGTGTCATAACCTCAGCTGATTACTTGTTGCAGAGTTTAATGTTCACCTGTCTGGGTTCTACCTGCCACGTTATTCGTTTTCAGCCTGACGACTGAGACGCTTTGCAAAATCAGCATTGTTAAATTGTCTAAGATAACCAAGCCAGCAGTTGTGTTGCAAATTAAATCAGGGCATACATTATGGCTGAATGCCTGGTGCTCAAAATTAACAGCTGCCTGAACAGTGGCAGCCAAACAATGTCCCATGGAAGGGGGACAATTACAGTAGAAAATCATAGAAATCACATTGGATAGCACATTTCAAATAGCATATATGTCACTGGTAGCGATAAAAATAATGCAATATTAAAATTAGAATATAAATTAAGCATAAAACTTTGGCATAAATCTTGCATAATAGCAGACTGTTCTATCATGGGAAGGTGCATGTAACCGAGGTTCAGTAAGACAAGTCAAGTCAAGTCAAGTCACATTTATTTATATAGCACATTTAAAAAACAACTCTCGTTGGCCAAAGTGCTTTACATTTGTTATAAGAATAGTATAAACAAACAAACTACATACATATATACATATAGCCCTCGCTCAGAGGACGTCAAGAAAGGCTTGGGAGTACAGATACGTTTTTAGTCTTGACTTAAAGGAGTCGATGGAGGGGACAGTTCTGATGGGAAGGGGGATGCTGTTCCACAGTCTAGGAGCTGCAACCGCAAAGGCGCGGTCGCCCCTGAGCTTATGCCTAGACCGCGGGATATTCAGCAACCCCAAGTCGGCCGATCTGAGGGACCTGGAGGTGGAGTGGTGGGTAAGAAGACTTTTGATATAGGTGGGGGCTAGCCCATTGAGGGCTTTGTAGACATAGAGGAGGATCTTGAAATGTATACGGAACCGCACAGGGAGCCAGTGAAGAGAGGCCAGGATCGGGGTGATGTCCCTTTTTCGGGTGCCTGTCAGGAGTATCGCTGCGGCGTTTTGGACCAGTTGCAGGCGGGACAGGGAAGATTGGCTGATGCCAGTTTAAAGGGAATTGCAGTAATCTAGGCGGGAGGAGATAAATGTGTGGATGATCTTTTCGAGGTCATCAAAGTGGAGGAATTGTTTTATTTTAGCTATCGTCCGAAGCTGAAAGAAGCTAGCTTTTACCACGGCATTGACTGTCAAATTTCAGTGCTGAGTCAAATGTCACGCCAAGGTTTTTGACGTGAGGTTTGAGTAGTGGGGTAAGGCTTCCAAGGCTGCCTGCTATCATTTTGATTGAGTCCGAGAAGCCGAGAAGGATGACCTCAGACTTACTCTTAAGGGGCCATTAGCTAGAAGCACATTGCAATTAAAAACATATTCTGCAAAGACTCTGTCTATATTAAGACAAATGAAATGTGTATGACTCTGTACTGGGTAAAAGACTAGGCTATTGATTATTGTGGCAGATTATGTCATCAGAACAATCATACCAGAAAAAGACTTAGAAACATAGAAACATAAAAAATAGGTGCAGGAGGAGGCCATTCGGCCCTTCGAGCCTACACCGCCATTCATTGTGATCATGGCTGATCATCCCTAATCAATAACCCGTGTCTGTCCTCTCTCCATATCCCTTGACTCCACTAGCCCCTAGAGCTCTATATAACTCTCTATTAAATCCATCCAGTGATGTGGCCTCCACTGCCCTCTGTGGCAAGGAATTCCACAAATTCACATCTCTCTGGGTGAAAAGTTTTTTCTCACCTGAGTCTTAAATGGCCTCCCCTTTATTCTAAGACTGTGGCCCCTGGTTCTGGACTCGCCCAACATTGGGACCATTTTTCCTGCATCAAGCTTGTCCAGTCCTTTTATAATTTTATATGTTTCTATAAGATTCCCCCTCATCCTTCTAAACTCCAGTGAATACAAGCCTAGTCTTTTCAATCTTTCCTCATATGATCAATCTCATGAACCTACACTGCACTGCCTCAATCAACAGGATGTCCTTCCTCAAATTAGGAGACCAAAACTGTATGCAATACTCCAGATGTGGTCTTACCAGAGCCCTATACTATTGCAGAAGAACTTCTCTACTCCTGTACTGAAATCCTCTTGTTATGAAGGCCAACATTCCATTAGCTTTCTTCACTACCTGCTGTACCTACACGCCAACTTTCAGTGACCTGTATACAAGAACACCCATGTCTCGCTGTACCTCCCCCTTACCTAACCTAACCGCATTGAGATAATAATCTGCCCCCTTGTTTTTGCCTCCAAAGTGGATAACCTCACATTTATCTATATTATACTGCATCTGCCACGCATCTGCCCACTCACTCATCCTGTCCAGGTCACCCTGCAACCTCCTAACATCCTCTTCACAGTTCACACTGCCACTCAGCTTTGTGTCATCCGCAAACTTGCTAGTGTTGCTCCTAATTCCCTCTTCCAAATCATTAATATATATGGTAAACAGTTAATATATATGGTAAACAGTTGCGTCCCCAACACGGAGCCTTGCGGCACTCCACTCGCCACTGCCTGCCATTCTGAAAAGGACCCGTTCACTCCTACTCTTTGCTTCCTGTCTGTCAACCAGTTTTCTATCCACGTCAACACCCTACCCTCAATATCATGTGCTCTAATTTTAGTCACCAGTCTCCTGTGCAGTCTCAAAGGCTTTCTGAAAGTCTAGATACACTAAATCCACTGGCTCCCCTTCATCCATTTTACTTGTCACATCCTCAAAAAATTCCAGAAAATTAGTCAAGCATGATTTTCCTTTCATAAATCCATGCTGACTTGGACTAATCCTTTTATTGCTATCCAAATGCCCCATTATTACCTCTTTAATAATCGACTCCAACATCTTTCCCACCACCGAAGTCAGGCTAACTGGTCTGTAATTCCGCGTTTTCTCTCTCGCTCCTTTCTTGAAAAGTGGGATAACATTAGCTATCCTCCAATCCACAGAATCTATTGAACATTGAAAAATGATAATCAATGCGGCCACTATTTCTAGAGCCACCTCCCTGAGGACCCTGGGATGCAGTCCATCAGGCCCTGGGGATTTATCATCCTTCAGTCCCATTTGCCTTCCCAATACTATTTCTCGCCTAATGAAATGTTCTTTCACTTCCTCGACCCCTTAGATCCTCTGCCCTCCAGTACTTCTGGGAGATTGTTTGTGTCTTCCTTAGTGAAGACAGATCCGAAGTACGTGTTCAATTCTTCTGCCATTTCCTTGTTCCCCATAATAATTTCACCCGTGTCTGCCTTCAAGGGACCTACATTTGACTTTGCTACTCTTTTTCCCTTAACATATCTAAAGAAGCTTTTACTGTCCTTCTTTACATTCTTGGCCAGCTTCCCCTCGTACTTCATCTTTTCAGCCAGTATTGCCCGTTTGCTTTCCTTCTGTTGTCCTATGAAAGTTTCCCAATCCTCTGGTTTCTGGCTACTCTTTGCTGTGGTATACATATTTTCCTTTAGTTTTATTCTATCCCTAACTTCTCTTGTCAGCCACGGTTGCCTCCTACTCCCCTTAGAATCTTTCTTCCTTTTTGGAATGAAATGATCCTGCGTCTTCCGGATTATGCTTACTAACCAATGTAGTGCTTTATTATTTTACCATACCATTCATATTATCGCAACCCGACATGTGCTGTTAGTTAGTACTGCTGCATGGTAGGAGTAACACGCTGTAGTGTGTTGTATACGTTACTCAATAATACTGTTATACCAGATCTGTGAGTATGTGTGATTTACTCAACATGGTGTCAGAAGTGGGATCTGCCAGAACGAGCTTTTGGCATCCAGAACAGAAAACACTGTCTAGCTGAGCAGCAACTTCCTCCACCGTGCGCATTGAGTAGTGCGGGCGTTTGATCGCTGTGTTCAGGTCTCTGGGGTTGATAGAAATTCGGATTTCTTCTTATGACGCTAGGTGGCATTTCAGCTCAGCTTTACCAATTGGGTGCACCCCCCCCCCACCCCCCCCCCCCAGAGGCTAACAAAGTGGCCGATGTGTTTACAATACGATCGGTACTCTTGACTCGTGTAAATTTGGATAATGACATGATGTTACATTTGGCCCCGGTGTCGATCTTTGCAACGGTAATGGTATTGTTGATACAAAGTGAAACTTTAGGGTCAAGGTGCTTGTTAGTGGAATCAACCAGGGAGTGTATGTTATGACTGTTATGTTCAGTCTCGGGGAGAGTAACCAGAGGAGGTGCTGGTAGCTCTTGGTACTCGATATCAGAATCTTCATGTTTTAACAGGTGCACAGGCTGCCTTGGGAATGAGCGATTCCCACGGGGTTGACAGCATTTAATGAAATGATTTCTTCTTTGACAAAAATGGCATACTTTTCCAAAGGCAAGGCACAGTTCGAGATCAGCGGGGGTGCGATCCGCCACAGTTAGAAAACTTTTCAATAAATCTTTGATCTTGAGGGAGCGCTGGTTGCGGTAGGAGGTGTGGGAACATCAACACGGTATGGGGAATACGGTACAGGCCTCAGTGAGGTTGGTGAGCTCAACAATGCGACAAGCATGTTCAGCTCCGGCCAGGGTTAGTTCGGTATCATGGAGTAATTCATAACTGAGAATTCCACCTGCCAGTCTGTCGCGGACGAGTTCATCACGCAGATTCGCAAAACGGCAGCGTGCAGCAATATATTTTAGAGTGCTGATATAAGTCTCCACAGGCTCACCTTGTAGCTGATATTGAGGAAAAAATGTAGTACGTTCCAGCACGGAGTTAGTGTGAAGGTCACATAGCTGTCTGAATTTGGTGATCAGAACATCGGGATCATCTATAATTTGAGGAGGTACCACAACCTGATTGTTGTGATCCAGAACTGCAGGAGCAAACTCGAAGCGCTCTGCTCATTTGATAGCTTCTGGGCCAGCGATATTGAGAATTTTAGAGGCAAGGTGTTCTGGTGGAACATTGCGATGAGTAGCACGGTTGTAAAAGTTGAAATATCGCTCGAAAATCCGCCAACGTTCAGCGAGATCTGAGTCAAAAATCAGAGGATCAGGTTTACGGAATGAGTTGGCCATAGCAACCCGATAAAAGGGACAAAACGGGTGAAATAAAACAGGAAATAAAATAAAAACCAACATACTTAAACGCGGTTGGCCACGTCTGACACCATGTTGAGTATGGTCCTGGCATTTAGAGTATAGGTCCTGGCATGCGTTAATGCCAAGCAGAGTTGCAGTCGGGAAGCTCCAACGACGCAGAGGCTCGACCGGCCCTGACCTGGGGTCCGATCACCGGCGCGGGGGAGTTGACATCTCCCCAATGCAGGAGCTGATCACCCTGATGCGGAGGGCCCAAACACCGCTGGCTACGGGAGTCAAGATCGTCCCGTCAATGGAGGGCTCGAAGCCCCCAACAGGAGAGCATAGAAGAGAAGAGATCTGAACTTTTTGTCGCCTTCCATCACAGTGAGGAATGTGGAGGAGTCACTGTGGTGGATGTTTATGTTAAAATGTAGTTTGTGTGTTCCGTTGCTTTTTATTTGTATGACTGACTTGACAAATGATATTCCTCGTATGTTGCACAACATACTTGGCTAATAAAGTATTATTGTGATTGATTGATTGGTTGTGATTGTGATTGTGAAGTTGGGAGGTCATGTTGCATTTGTATTAGACTTGGTGAGGCTGCATTTAGAGTATTGTGTTCAGTTCTAGGCACCATGCTAAAGGAAAATTGTTGTCAAGCTGGAAAGGGTGCAGAGAAAATTGACAAGGATGTTCCCTGGACTCGAGGGCCTGTGCTATAGGGAGAGGTTGAGCAGGCTGGGATTCTATTCCTTGGAGTGCAGAAGAATGAGCGGTGATCTTATAGAGGTATATAAAATCATGAGAGGAATAGATCGGATAGACACAGAGTCTCTTGCCCAGAGTAGGGGAATCGAGACCTAGAGGACATAAGGGTTAAGTGAGGGGGGGGAAAGATTTAATAGAAACCTTTCACACAGGCAGTGGTGGTTGTATAAACGAGCTGCCGGAGTAAATAGTTAAGGCAGGCACTATTGCAATGTTTAAGAAACATTTAGACAACAACGTGGATAGCACGGGTTTAGAGGAATATGGGCCAAACGCAGGCAGGTGGGACATGTTGGCCGGTGTGGGCAAGTTGGTCTCAAGGGCCTGTTTCCACGCTGTAAGACTCCATGACTATACTTTGGATTGCACGGTAATATTTGCACCATTCTGTTTTATGAATTTATTGTTGTATTTATCATTGCCACATATATTAGTTACTCTCTGAGCTGTATGTGAACCAGGAATTTCATGTCACCCTGGTGCATTTGCCAATAAATTAAGCACAGAAATAAACATCAAAACCAAGCCTATCCACTGAAACATTTAGGTAGAATGTGCTGAGCAAACCTGAGTAGCTCAGGTGAAAATAGCTCAGATATTGTGATATGTGACAGGCATAGTTGTGCTACTTATACACAGTCCAGTTCTGTGAGGATTAAAAAGTGAACGTCAAAGACCAATCGATGATAAGCAATAGTAACTGCCCACATCTCATATGCTGAGATGTCAGGAGGTAATGTTTTTACTAAACTGGCCTTTCTGCCAACATGATGCAAAGAAATACTCATATCTGCCTGCACATAATCCATATCCCTTAATTTTCTGCATTTCCGTGTGCCTATCCAGAAATCTCTTAAATGCCACAATCATAACTGTCTCCATCACCACACCCGGCAGTGTATTTCAAGCACTCACCACCCTCGGTGTAAAAAAAAAAGCCCCGCACATCTATATATTACTAAAATTCTCTGTTTGTTTGTATGCGTGCGTGTGTGTGATATCCCAAAACCCCACCAAAATGGTATAAGATAGCGCTACAATTTTTGGCCCACCTTACTCACGATTGTCCTGTGATGTAAATGAAATGAGTTTTGTTGAGATTGATGTTATATTTTACAAGTTATTGATATTTTAAACTTTACAAAAAACACTTTTCCACTTGCCCTGGCTGTCAGCAGCGTTCGATGTCACAATGACTTCACAATGGAATCTCGAATTCCATTTTATTTCTGTACCGCCCACTCCACTGACATCAGTCTGAAGAAACATCACCCATTCCTTCTCTCCAGAGATGCTGCCTGTCCTGCTGAGTTACTCCAGCATTTTGTGTCTATCTTCGACACTAGGGACAATTTACACTTATACCAAGTATTCAAACTCAAGCCAATTAACCTACAAACCTTTACCTCTTTGGAGTGTGTGAGGAAACCGAAGATCTCGGAGAAAACCCACACAGTTATGTGGAGAACATACAAATTCCATACAGACAGCACCCGTAGTCAGGATCGAACCTGGGTCTCTGGTGCTGTCAGCACTGTAAGGCAGCAACTCTACCGCTGCGCCACCGTGCCTCACCATAAGTTTGGTGGAGGTAAATAAAAAGCTTGGGAGATATGACTGTCGAAGAAGTATAGCCCCTTGTACTGTGGCCATACAATAGAAAAAAATATAAATCAAAAAGTGACAATGCACATAAAAATGAGTGCATTGAAGGAAATGATAACCATGAGAACAAATTTATAGTTATATTTGGGATAGCTTCCCAGAACAATATGTTATGGAGCCAACCAGTGAACAAACTGTTTGGGATCTGATAATGTGTATTGAACTAAATTATATAAATGATCACGGAGTGAAAAAAAAATCCATCAGAAATTTCTTAAACTCTTCTTAGAGTAAGAAAACTTGGGTCTGAAATAAATATATTACATAAGGAGAATTACAAAGGAATTAACTGAGTAAGCAATGACAAATGTTCAAAGGAATGATTCAGCAAATTTATATCCCAAAAATAGAAAAGAAAATTCACAGGAGGGTGGGGGGCTGCAAGAACTAATAATGCATAACCAAAATATAAATGAAAGGGTGTTATTTTGAAAGAGAAAAGAGATAGGGTGGCAAAATTTAATTGTTAGGCTGAAGATTGTGATACTGTATATTCAGAATCTGGCAAAAGAAGCAAAGAAATAAGCAATGAGAGCAAATTAGTGAGTATAAAAACTTGATAAGTGGGAGAGAGGTCAAAGTGAAATTGTTAAAGAATGAGGCTGTGAAAATAGTTATGGGGAAAAGGGAAATGATAGAGCAATTAAACAGGTACTTTGCATTGGTCTTTGCGGTAGAAGAAGCTATGAGCATCCCAGTAATAGCTAAAAATGCAATGGGAGCATTAACCACCGTTACTATCACTCGACAAAATAGTAAGGCAAACTAATGGTATTGAAGGCTGATAAATTGAGATATGATGATATGCATTCCAAAAAAAAAGTGACTCCGGAGATAGTGAATATTGCGGTTGTAACCTTCCAAAAAAACATTTGTTTCCAGAGATGCACTGGAGAATTGGAAAATTGCCAATTTTATAGCCTCATTCATAAACATCGATGGAAGGCAAAAACCTGTAATGAGTTAGTCTCCCAACTGAAATTCGCCATCATTGCATTGCAGTTTTAATGGATGGCCCCCTTCTCTTGTAATTAGGTCCCCTTGTTTGAGACTCTCCCAGAAGTGGAAACATTTCAATTTCGATAGGAATCACGGTTGATGGATACAAGGTAGGTTCTGCTGTTTGATTCTGGTTCTATCTACCTTGTCATGCTCCCTTATGAGATTATTTGTTTTAATTATAATATTCCTCATTTTTCTGGACCCCAAAAGTGACCTAACTTTAATAAGCCTTTCATGATAGGACACACTTTTATCCCAGGAATTAGCCAAAAGGATTTCTCTGGACTCCCTCCAATGCTTGTATACTTTCTTAAATAAACAGAAAAAAGTTGTTCACAGCAGCCTCGCCAACACTCTGTACTGTTGTAACAATACTTCTCTATTTCTAAACTTCAACCTTTTGGCAATAAAAATCAATATGCCATTTGCTTTCTTAATAAAATGCTTGCGAATGTTTTGTGTTTCATGCAGAATATCTTGATTCCTCTTTATTTCATTCATTTGTGTTTTTTCTTCAGTTCCATAAATGTCTGCCTTTTAATTCCCAAAATGCATGACACTTCTGGCATTAATCTCCATTTGCCAAGTTTTATCCACTCGCTTAGCCTATCTCATCATGTTGCAGCATCCAAATATCCTCATTGCAACATTCCAACACCTATTTTACAACATCAACAGACTTGGATACTTAAGTTGATGTCTGCTTTCATTGATAGATGTCCCCCAAGATATGAGAAGCAATTTATAATGCTAGTTTTGTACCATAAACCTCTACTGTCTGAGGGCTGTGTGGTGCAGCAATGACAGATTGATAGAGAACAATAGACAATAGGTGCAGGAGTAAGCCATTCGCCCCTTCGAGCCAGCACCGCCATTCAATGTGATCATGGCTGATCATGCCCAATCAGTACCCTGTTCCTGCACTATCTTTAAGAGCCCTATCTAGCTCTCTCTTAAAGGTATCCAGAGAACCGGCCTCCACCACCCTCTGAGTGAGACTCACAACTCTCTGTGTGAAAAAGCGTTTCCTCATCTCCGTTCTAAATGGCTTACCCCTTATTCTTAAACAGTGGCCCCTGGTTATGGACTCGCCCAACATCGGGAACATGTTTCCTGCCTCTAGTTTGTCCAAACCCTTAATAATCTTATATGTTTCAATAAGATTCCCTCTCATCCTTCTAAACTCCAGAGCATACAAGCCCAGCCGCTCCATTCTCTCAGCATATGACAGTCCTGCCATCCCGGGAATTAACCTTGTACAAAGGACTTTTGTCATGGGGATGTGATTGAAGAATTATACTCTTGAATGTCTCAGTGAAAGCCTTGATGATGACTTTGAATTCATTCTCCGAGTGTGTGCACATGAGAGCGTTGCCTGCCTATTGCATCTCAACTACGAGGATTGGATAACTTTGGTTCTGGAGTGCAAAATCGCCATAGATTAAACGGTTACTCATTAGTTCTGAAGACCTTGCATCAGTTTGTTTGACGTTTGTTGGAAATGAGATATAACATTGCAGCAAAAAAGATTGACAAAAATGTTGCAGCTACGAAGCAGCCTCATTTGATACTGATCATTACTGAAAATTGAAAGCCGTAGACCTATTGATCAGTATCATGTCTTGCATCCATATTGGAAGAACAGTAAAAAAAGAGACAAATGTCTGTGGTGAGTTGAATTTGATGTACCATAGATTCTATGATCACACTAGTATCCTTTCTTGAAGATGGTCATGATTACAGCTTCTCTGAGATCCCCTGAAATATCCTTTTCATCCCAGTTGTGGGCGATAAGGCTGTGGATTTGTGACTGAATCTCCTCATCATTTAGGGTTGGGATTTAAGCAACATGTTTGTAGTGGATTAGCTCCTCAATCTCTACCATTCTTATCAAACCAGTCGTGATTCTTGTTGGTAGAGAAGTCCTTCTTCATAGTTGCCAATTATGCTAGACCCTTCAGGCACGCAAAAGCAATGAACATGTTGTGGCTCCAATAAGCTAAGAGTTGACAGGTTCTTTGTGAGGTGCTGTTTGAAAATAACTAGCTTTGCAGGGTTCTTTGGAGTTTTGACTTAGCTCTTCTTATGGACACACATTAGTTGACTCTGATGTTTTGTTGCCAGGTTGACAGGGATAATAGAGGGGATTAGGCAGCAGTTAGTGCAGCGATCACTGGTGCCTGTCACAACATGGGTGAGTGGATATATTTGCAATCCCACACTCAGACAATATGATCTAACAGGAGCCAGAGCTTGGAGCTAGTGTTTTGACATGACATCTTGTACTTGTCTCACTGACAAAAGAGGGTGTTCATTATTGTGAGGTCATATTCCAAGAATTTTTGTCAAGAAATGGACCTTGATGAATTTAGCTTCACTATTCCCTGCACACTAATCACATTTTGCTAGAGAAGTTTGTTACTTTCTACCCTCTTGTCAAAGTATTCCAGGAGAATTAGTTGGAAAATCAGTTGGTCTCCCTTTTGAGATGTGGAGCGGGCATTTTTCAAGGATATAGTCAGTCTGCTTTGGCCTAATGCAAAAGTTTAAGTGTTGAGTGTATGACTCTAGAGATGTAGCATAAAAATAGGCCCTTAAGCCCATCGAGTCCGACCAGTGATCATCCCATACACTAGCACAATCCTACACACCAGGGACAATTGTACAATTTACAGAAGCCAATTAACATCCAGACCTGTACGTCTTTGGAATGTGGGAAGAAACCAGGGCACTCGCAGAAAACCCACAGGTAAAATGTACAAACTCCACACAGACAGCACCCATAGTCAGGATCCCGGGTCTCGAGCACTGTAAGGCAGCAACTCTACTGCTGTGCCACTGTGCTGCGCTATGCATGGATAGCTATCGCTTATTTGTTCTGTGTTTGAATGAGATGCTGAACTAGTTCATTTTTAATAGGAATGTTTGTCCCATGAAGGTGGTATTCTTTCTCCAGGTGTCCCGAACTTCCATAATGTGAAGGCATTCCAGTTTTTCATTATTCTATTTGTGCATGAAGGTTCTGACATTTCAAATCCCAATCATTATGTAGGTAGCAGTTGCATGTGTATAATTGCATTTAATATAGGATAGCTCTTGCACATACATGGGCTTCACAGGCAAATGGAACTAATGTCAATGGCACATGTTGGTTGCTGTGGGTAATTCGGGCAAAAGGTCTGTCTCCATGCTATATGACTATGACTATTAGAGGCAGGCAGAGAAGATTCACTATGATAATCCCAGGTGTGAAGGAATTGTCTAATATAAAATAAAGGTTGAGTCCATACTCATTGGAATTTGGAAGAATGAGGGAGGATTTTTAAGTTCTGGGATCTTCACAGGCTAAATGCTGGGAATATGATTTCCCTCATTAGGAGAGTCTGGCACCAGAGGGCATGGTCTCAGGAATAGATCACAGAGTCTCAAAATAAGGTGTGCCCATTATAGCCTGAAAGATTGAAAAGTGTTGTGAATTTTTAAAATTCCTTGCCCCAGAAAGCTGTGGAGGCGGAAAAATATTCAAAACAGAGTTAGATTTTTAATCAATAAGGGGAATCAAGGGTTATCAGGAGAGCACAGGCAGGTAGATGAGGAAAGTTAGATCACCAATGATCTCTTAGGATCATGGTAGACACAAAAAGCTGGAGTAACTCAGCAGGACAGGCAGCATCTCTGGAGAGAAGGAATGGGTGAAGTTTTGGGTCGAGATCCTTCTTCAGACTGGATGAAGTGTGAAAGGTCCAGTGCAAGGAGGCTCAAGGCAACTCATGAGGAACACCAGGTGCATGACATTGGTTGGTTAATTATTCGTGTCACATGTACCGATATACAAGGAAAGACTTTATATCAGGCAAATCATACCAAGCATAAATACTGTTTGTAAAGGTGACACAAGAGAGAAAAATAAACAGAACACCCAGTATAGTGTTACTGATGCTCTCGTATAGTGTTACAGCTACTAAGCAGCCTGAGAATTAAGATTTAACAGAGTAGAATGATTGTAATGGATGTAAGGAAAGGATCTGTTGGGACACCTCACAAAGAGTTGGTGCACTCTATCAGGGATTAATGGTGACATATTAAAAGAAAAAGACACAAAGTGCTGGAGTGCTGATGGCTTGCTGGGTACTGATTGCTTGATCATCTAAATAACCAACTTATCCCTATTGCTGCTTTATTCTCATCAGGCAGTTCTCTGTCCATGCTAAAGGCAGGGATCAAGAGCTTCCGTGCATGCATGCATGTCTGGAGCCAGGGATCAGGAAGGTGGTTGGGTCTGTTGCCAGATTAGGGAACCTGCAGGGACTGGGACTTGGAGACACGGTTAACTGTGTAACCAGAATCACAGATGGAAACGTTGCTCTGACAGTGGAATGTCACTCACAATGTGGGTGATAGGTTGACGAGAAGCCAAGAGTGAGGCAGTGGGCAAGAGCTCCTGCACCTGAGCCCACAAGTGACTGTATAAGCAAGTGGCACAAGCTGGGCAGGACCCATGCAGACACTATGTGCCAGCTAATTCCTATCCATGTTCTCCAGAGATGCTGCCTGATCCACGAAGACTCTCAAGCTCTCAAGCCCTGTAGCATACTGAGCACCATTTCCACCACTTCCACCATTTCATCACACAGCTAACAGGGCAGTACGTTGGCACAGTGGTAGAGTTGCTGCCTTACAGTGCTTGCAGCGCCGGAAACCCGGGTTTGATCATGACTACGGGAGCTGTCTGTGCGGAGTTTATACGTTTTCCCCGCGACTGCCTAGGTTTTCTCCGAGATCTTCAGTTTCCTCCCATACTCCAAAGATGTACAGGTTAATTGGCTTGGGTTTGCATACTTGGTATAAGTGTAAATTGTCCCTAGTATGTGTAGGCTTGTGTTAATTTACGGGTATCGCTGGTCAGTGTGGACTCAGTGGGCCAAAGGGCCTGTTTCCGCGCTGTTTTTTCTAAACTGAACTAAACTAAACATGTCTCAAACACCCAGCCCCTGCAGGTTCCCAGATCTGGCAACAGACCCAACCACCTTCCTGATCCCTAGCTCTAGCCATGCATGCACTGGTGCTCTAGATCCCTGCCATTAGCATGGACAGAGAACTGACTGATGAGCAAAAAGCAGCAAGTAGGGATAACAGGGTTATTCAGATGATCAAGCAATCTGTAACCAGTAAGGCATCACAAAGGTGATTGCTCAAACCATAGAGTGGCCAAGTTTTTATGATATAAAAGTCAGTAGGAAGCAAGCTATGAGGTTAATGTAAATAGTTTAAAGTGTGATATTGATAGGTTAATCAATGGACAACAAATTGCCAAAAGGAGTATAATGCAATAAAATGTGAAATTTATTCACTTTGCAAGATGGAGTGATAAAATAGATTATTATTTAAATCGAGAAAGATTGCAGAAAGCTGCAGCAAGGGCAGCCATACAGAAAGCGAGCATACAGGTGCAGTCAGTTGCAAGGAAGGCTAATGGAGTGCTGACAATTATTTCAAGGCAGTTAGATTGTAAAAGTAGGGGAAGTCTAATTAGGCAACATCTAGAGTACTCTCAACAGTTTAGGTCATGTTATTTAAGAAAATATATATTATCATTACAGGTACAATCACAATGTTCAAGAAACATTTAAACAAACACATGGATAGGATAGATTTAGAGGGATTATCAAAGATGTAACACCTGGAGTATTGTGTGCAGATTTGGTCTCCTAATTTGAGGAAGGATATTCTTGCTATTGAGGGAGTGCAGCATAGGTTCTCGCGGTTATTTCCTGGGATGGCGGGACTGTCATATGATGAATGAATGGGTCAACTGTGCTTGTATTCACTGGATTTAGAAGGATGAGAGGGAATCTTATAGAAACATATTAAATTATTAAGGGAGTGGACACGCAAGATGCAGGAAACATGTTCCCGATGTTGGGGGAGTCCAGAACCAGGGGCCACAGTTTAAGAATAAGGGGTAGGCCATTTAGAACTGAGATGAGGAAAAACGTTTTCACACAGAGAGTTGTGAATTTGTGGAATTCTCTGCCTCAGAAGGCAATGGAGGCCGATTCACTGGATGCATTCAAGAGAGCTCTTAGGCCTAGCGGAATCAAGGGGTATGGGTAGAAGACAGTAACGGGGTACTGATTGTGGATGATCAGCAATGATCACATTGAATTGGCTCGAAGGGCCAAATGGCCTACTCCTGCACCTATTGTCTATGTATCCATGTATCTATGATTTGGGGGCAAACAGAGGCAAATGGAACTAGTTTAGATGGGGCATATTGGTTGGTATGGGCAATTTGGGCCAAAAGGCCTGTCTCCATGCTATATGGCTCTATGACTATAAGAGGCAGTCAGAGAAGATTAACTATGATAATCCCAGGAGTGAAGAGATTGTCTTATATAAAATAAAGGTTGAAAAGGTTGGGTCAAAACTCATTGGATATTGGAAGAATGAGGGAGGATTTTAAAGTTTGGGGGTCTTCACAGGCTAAATGCTGGGAATATGATTTCCCTGATAACAAGAGTCTGGCACCAGGGGGCATAGTCTCAGGAATAGATGAAAGCGTCTCAAAATAAGGTGTGCCCATTAAAGCCTGAAAGATTGAAAAGTGTTGTGAATTTTTGAAATTCCTTGCCCCCAGAAAGCTGTGGAGGTGGAAAAATATTCAAAACAGAGTTTGATATTTAATCAATAAGGGGAATCAACAGTTATGAGGAGAGCACAGGCAGGTTGATAAGGAAAGTTAGATCACGAGGTCGTGGTACATATAGGTACCAATGACATAGGTTAAAAAAGAGAAGAGGTCCTGAAAGGAGAATTTAGGGAGTTAGGAGGGGAGTTAAGGAGAAGGACAGCAAAGGTAACAATCTCGGGATTACTGCCTGTGCCACGCGACAGTGAGAGTAGGAATGGAGCGAGGTGGAGGATAAATGCGTGGCTGAAGGACTGGTGCAGAGGGCAGGGATTCAAATTTCTGAATCATTGGGACCTCTTTTGTGGAAGGTGCGACCTGTACAAAAAGGATGGGTTGCACTTGAACCTGAGGGGGACCAATATCCTGGCGGGGAGATTTGCAAAGGCTACTGCGGAGACTTTAAACTAGAACGGTTGGGGGGAGGGACTCAAATAGAGAAAGCTATTGGACAGTGTGTGAGGCAGGAGGCAGAGAAGGAAAGCACTCAGACCCAACATGTAGGGGGGAAAGAAGAAAACAATAATAAACAGAGAATACGAGGTGGTGGGGTTATTAAATGGGTGAGCAGAGAAACAGAGGGGTGTAAAATGCGGGCGGAAGCAATAGGTAGCAAGGTGAAAAGTAAAAGTGGCAGGCAGACAAATCCAGGACAAAAATCAAAAAGGGCCACTTTTCAACATAATTGTAAAAGGGGTAAGAGCGTTGTAAAAACAAGCCTGAAGGCTTTGTGTCTCAATGCAAGGAGCATTCGTAATAAGGTGGATGAGTTGAACATGCAGATAGCTATTAATGATTATGATATAGTTGGGATCACGGAGACATGGCTCCAGGGTGACCAAGGCTGGGAGCTGAACATCCAGGGATATTCAATATTCAGGATAGAGAGAAAGGAAAAGGAGGTGGGGTAGCGTTGCTGGTTAGAGAGGAGATTAACGCAGTGGAAAGGAAGGACATTAGCTTGGAGGATGTGGAATCGGTATGGGTAGAGCTGCGAAACACTAAGGGGCAGAAAACGCTGGTGGGTGTTGTGTACAGGCCACCTAACAGTAGTAGTGAAGTTGGGGATGGCATCAAACAGGAAATTAGAAATGCGTGCAACAAAGGCAAAACAGTTATAATGGGTGACTTCAATCTACATATAGATTGGGTGAATCAAATTGGCAGGGGTGCTGAGGAAGAGGATTTCTTGGAATGTATGCGGGATAGTTATCTAACCCAACATGTAGAGGAACCAACGAGAGAGCAGGCTATTCTAGACTGGGTATTAAGTAATGAGGAAGGGTTAGTTAGCAGTCTTGTTGTGCGTGCCCCCTTGGGCAAGAGTGACCATAATATGGTTGAGTTCTTCATTAGGATGGAGAGTGACATTGTTAATTCAGAAACAATGGTTCTGAACTTAAAGAAAGGTAACTTTGAGGGTATGAGACGTGAATTGGCCAAGATTGACTGGCAATTAGTTCTAAAAGGGTTGACGGTGGATATGCAATGGAAGGCATTTAAAGACTGCATGGATGAACTACAAAAATTGTTCATCCCAGTTTGGCAAAAGAATAAATCAGGGAAGGTAGTGCATCCGTGGATAACAAGGGAAATCAGGGATAGTATCAAAGCAAAAGATGCGTACAAATTAGCCAGAAAAAGCAGCATACCAGAGGACTGGGAGAAATTCAGAGACCAGCAGAGGAGGACAAAGGGCTTAATTAGGAAAGGGAAAATAGATTATGAAAGAAAACTTGCAGGGAACATAAAAACTGACTGCAAAAGTTTTTATAGATATGTGAAGAGAAAGAGATTAGTTAAAACAAATGTAGGTCCCTTGCAGTCAGAAACAGGTGAATTGATCATGGGGAACAAGGATATGGCGGAGCAATTGAATAACTACTTTGGTTCCGTCTTCACTAAGGAAGACATAAATAATCTGCCGGAAATAGCAGGGGACCGCGGGTCAAAGGAGATGGAGGAACTGAGTGAAATCCAGGTTAGTCGGGAAGTGGTGTTGGGTAAATTGAATGGATTAAAGGCCGATAAATCACCAGGGCCAGATAGGCTGCATCCCAGAGTACTTAAGGAAGTAGCTCCAGAAATAGTGGATGCATTAGTGATAATTTTTCAAAACTCTTTAGATTCTGGAGTAGTTCCTGAGGATTGGAGGGTAGCAAACGTAACCCCACTTTTTAAGAAGGGATGGAGAGAGAAAACGGGGAATTACAGACCAGTTAGTCTAACATCGGTAGTGGGGAAACTGCTAGAGTCAGTTTTTAAAGATGGGATAGCAGCACATTTGGAAAGTGGTGAAATCATTGGACAAAGTCAGCATGGATTTACGAAAGGTAAATCATGTCTGACGAATCTTATAGAATTTTTCGAGGATGTAACTAGTAGAGTGGATAGGGGAGAACCAGTGGATGTGTTGTATCTGGACTTTCAGAAGGCTTTCGACAAGGTCCCACATACGAGATTAATATACAAACTTAAAGCACACAGTATTGGGGGTTCAGTATTGATGTGGATAGAGAACTGGCTGGCAAACAGGAAGCAAAGAGTAGGAGTAAACGGGTCCTTTTCACAATGGCAGGCAGTGACTAGTGGGGTACCGCAAGGCTCAGTGCTGGGACCCCAGCTATTTACTATTTATATTAATGAGCTGGATGAGGGAATTGAAGGCAACATCTCCAAGTTTGCGGATGACACTAAGCTGGGGGGCAGTGTTAGCTGTGAGGAGGATGCTAGGAGACTGCAAGGTGACTTGGATAGGCTGAGTGAGTGGGCAAATGTTTGGCAGATGCAGTATAATGTGGATAAATGTGAGGTTATCCACTTTGGTGGCAAAAACAGGAAAGCAGACTATTATCTAAATGGTGGTCGATTAGGAAAAGGGGAGATGCAGCGAGACCTGGGTGTCATGGTACACCAGTCATTGAAAGTAGGCATGCAGGTGAAGCAGGCAGTGAAGAAAGCGAATGGTATGTTGGCCTTCATAGCAAGAGGATTTGAGTATAGGAGCAGGGAGGTTCTACTGCAGTTGTACAGGGTCTTGGTGAGACCACACCTGGAGTATTGCGTACAGTTTTGGTCTCCAAATCTGAGGAAGGACATTATAGCCATAGAGGGAGTGCAGAGAAGGTTCACCAGACTGATTCCTGGGATGTCAGGACTTTCATATGAAGAAAGACTGGATAGACTTGGCTTATACTCGCTAGAATTTAGGAGATTGAGAGGGGATCTTATAGAAACGTACAAAATTCTTATGGGGTTGGACAGGCTAGATGCAGGAAGATTGTTCCCGATGTTGGGGAAGTCCAGGACAAGGGGTCACAGCTTAAGGATAAGGGGGAAATCCTTTAAGACCGAGATGAGGAAAAACGTTTTCACACAGAGAGTGGTGAATCTCTGGAACTCTCTGCCACAGAGGGTAGTTGACGCCAGTTCATTGGCTATATTTAAGAGGGAGTTAGATGTGGCCCTTGTGGCTAAAGGGATCAGGGGGTATGGAGAGAAGGCAGGTACGGGATACTGAATTGGATGATCAGCCATGATCATATTGAATGGCGGTGCAGGCTCGAAGGGCCGAATGGCCTACTCCTGCACCTATTTTCTATGTATCTATGTATCAACAATGATTTTATTGGATGATGGAGCTGGATTATGGAGCCAAATGACCATCTCCTGTTTCTCACGTTCTGCTGGAAGCCTAAGATCACTCTGATGAGGCAGCCCCATGATTTGTTACTGACCACAAACCACTGACCATTTTGGGTTTGAAGTTTGCTTTTCTTGCAATGGTGACATTACAGATGCAGAAATGGACAATCATTTTGTCTGATTGTGACTATGTTAAGGACAGAGCATTCAGACAAAATATTATTGCAGATGTCCTATTGAAATGCTCCAAGGTAGAAACAACAAACACAGGGAACAAAGTTATGCTGCACAGGCAGCAGATGATGATTTTTCTATTACCATAGTTAAAGTAACAAGAGCTAAGCATAACATTAAGTATTTTGACAGATTCAAGCATAGGTCTGAATGAAAACATTATCGGATAAGTTGCTTTCAAATTAAGATAATATAATATTTGATCATGTGATAGTGGCACTGAAGGAATGGTGAAGGAAGATTAAGCAAGTGTCCATGTAGTTTAGAAGGAATTGGAGGACAAACTTTTTCATTCAACAGGCTGTTAGAATATGGAATTCAGTGCTTAAGAGGTGAATGGAGCCATGTACTCCCACAATATGTAAGTAGTATCTAGATGAGTGCATGAACCGCTCTGGCAAAGGAGGCCATAGACCAAGTGCAGTGATTAGTGGGATGCTCAGCATGGACATTCTGTGCAAAATGACTCCAGATCACTGATTGTAGTGAATAGGTAGTGGGTTTGTCTCCTTTTCCACATTTATTATGGTGAAAAAAGAGTAGATGATGTCCTCAAACTAACCAACAGCTATTTGGACTGCCTGGAGGTAAAGTGTGTGACAATGAGGAGTTAGGTTATGTTTTTGCCACACGTGGACTTTATCAGGAACTTATAACAGATAATGATATTGTTTTGGTAAAATATGTTTTAAGAAAGTTAGAACAAAGCATTGTTTTACTTATCTTCAAATGGAGATGCAGAAAGACTAATCTGTGTTGTAAAGGACATTATGAGGATATAATTAGTTTAGATTAGTTTAGAGGTACAGCGCGGAAACAGGCCCTTTGGCACACCGAGTCCGCGCCAACCAGCGATCCCCATACAGTACTATCCTACACACGAGGGAGAATTTTACTATTTTTACTGAAGCCAATTAACCTACAACTCTGTATGTCTTTGGAATGTGGGAGGAAGCTGGAGCTCCCGGAGAAAACCCATGCTGTGAAGGGGAGAATGTATAAACTCCGTATGGACAGCACCCGTAGTCAGGATCGAACCCAGGTCTCTGGTGCTGCAAGGGAACAACTCTACTGCTGCGCCACTGTGCCACTGAGTTGAATAAGCTTTATCGTGAAATATTGAAATGAAGGATTTCTCTTAAATTGTTAGATAATACCACAGGATTTTCTCCTGTTTAAATATTGACGTGTGGAGGTGCAGAACACGGTTTAAGGTAATGTGCAAGTGTAGTGTTTAAGGCCGAGAAAGCCTTCCAGTACAAGCCAGAGGAGGAGCGGATCAGCCTGTGATTGAGTTCATGTACCAAGACCTCACCATTTGACATGGTTGGGAAGATAGATTGATGGAGAAATAATCGCATAGGTCAAAATGTTACCCTGTGAAAAATTGGCGAGAAATATTATGAAGTCTATAGTAGATAATAGCTGGGAGAAGCGCAAAGGTTAAATATGCTTCTGAAATGAGTCCAACTATTTTTAACAGGTGTCAATGTGTGATGTTTCTAAAAAGACTGCAGGTGAAAAGATACTGTTAAGCCCAGAGATGTGCTGCAACAACACCAAGTGAATGTACAACATCAATACAAGCAACGGCAGAGAGTTCAAAGAGATTGGAAACGTGCTTTGATGAAATTTGTAAATATGTCAGTTCAAGGTTTTTTTTAAAGAAAGGGAAGAAATGCAGCATATGTAATATTTGTTTTGACCATTCCTTGTTATTTGAAGGCTACACTTGTTATTGGTGGTAATAGGCTCTTTGGGTTGCTGCACCTTTTCAGAAGTCAGTGAAAAGCTATAGAATCAGGGTGATACAGCACAGAAATAGGGCCTATGACCCAACTTGTCCATATCGACCAAGTTGCCTCACCTTCATTAGTTCCATCTGTCCATGTTTGGCTCATATCCCTCTAAACCTTTCATATCCATGTACCTGTCCAAATCCCTTTTAAATGTTGTTATAGTATATATGTTGTTATAGTTGTATACATTTGTTATCCCTTTTAAATGTTTTAAATGCAAGCCCAGGCTTGCATCCGACTACACATCACCTGCAAACCTACACCTACAACCTGGAGAGGACACTCCAGGTTCGCCTGCGGCGTCGATACAACACAGGGAGCAACAGTTACTGGTTATAAGTTATTGCTAGATTGGCGTAAAGCGAGGCGCCAGGGGTTGGGATTTTCGAATCTCACTGGACAGTTACCGCCCGCCTCAAGCTGGGCAGCCCCCAGCCAATAAGGTGTTGTCCCGCCATGGTCTGCTATCCTCACTGGGTGCACGGGGATTAAGAACCATCCGAACAGCAGATCGCCACCTTCGCACCAACCAACAAAAGAACACATCAAAAGAGACCAGCTCTAAAACTGTGGACTTGGAATGTCCGGCCTCTCTGAAAACCTACAGGACATCAGCGATTGCAGGAAAACAGCTGTCATAAACGACGAGCTCAAGAGACTCAACATAGACATAGCCACCCTTCAGGAAACAAGGCTGGCTGACTCGGGCACATTGAAGGAGATGGAGTACATGTTTTACTGGCAGGGGAAGGACTCTGACAAGCCCAGAGAGCACGGAGTAGGTTTTGCAGTAAGGACAGCCTGCTGAACACGGTGGAACCAGGCTGTAATGGCTCAGAGCGACTCCTGACTCTCTGCCTCAACACCACCACAAGCCCAGTCACTCTTGTCAGCGTGTGTGCCCCGACACCGTCCTCCACATCAAACACAAAGGACAAGTTCTATGAGAACCTCGTATCCATCATCAGCAGCATCCCCAGCAAGGAAGAACTTGTTCTCCTGGGCGACTTCAACGCCAGAGTGAGAGCAGACCACGAATCGTGGTCTTCCTGCCTTGGGCAGTTTGGTGTGGGCAAAATGAATGATAATGGACAGCGACTGCTTGAGCTGTGCACTTACCATGACCTGTGCTTCGCCAACTCCTACTTCCAGACAAAGCCCCAGCACAAGGTTTCCTGGAGACACCCACGCTCAAAGCATTGGCATCAACTGGATCTGATCCTAGTCAGACGTGCCTCCATCAAGAACGTTCTCCACACACGCTCCTACCACAGTGCGGACTGCGACACAGACCACTCCTTGGTGTGTTGCAAGATCAGGCTGCAGCCAAAGAGGTTTTACCGTACCAAGAATCAGGGTAACCCCCGCATCGGTGTCAGCAAGATGCCCCGTCCAGATCTCGTGCAACAGTTTGCAGAGGCTTTTGAGAGAGAACTTGGCACATCGTGTCCTGGAGACTCTGCAACAGAGAAGTGGGAAATTCTGCGGGACACCATGCACCGCACAGCCTTGGCTAGCTTTGGGAAGAAGGCCTCGAAGACGCACGACTGGTTTGAGGACAAGTCGACCTTGATGACTCCCATCATCGAAGCCAAGCTCGCCGCCCAAGTAGAGTACAAGCGGTCAGCTAACTAGAAGAACCTGCAGATCCTCAGGGCTGCCAGAAGCAAGGTTCAGCAGACTGCCAGGCATTGCACCAATGACTACTGGACACAGCTTAGTGAGGACATCCAGACGGCCGCCATAACAGGGAACATCAGGGGAATATACGATGGCATTAAGACCAGTCCAGAGCAAGACAGCCCCTCTCAAATCCTCCACTGAGGAAGTAAACACAGACGAATGGCAGCAGATGGAGAGATGGGTGGAGCACTACTCCGACCTCTACTCGAGAGAGAACACTGTGCCCTCAGCCCTTGATGCCATCGAATGCCTGCCGACTATGGATGAGTTAGATGCACAGCCGACGGTAGAAGAGTTCAGCAAGGCCATTGACAACCTGGCCTCAGGCAAGGCCCCAGGCAGTGATGGGATTCCCCCTGACCTGATCAAGCATTGCAAGACTACCTTACTGCTTCCTTTGTATGAAGTCCTCTGCCAGTGCTGGCAAGAAGGAGATGTACCGCAGGACATGAGGGATGCCACGATCATTACCCTCTACAAGAACAAGGGCGAGAGAATCGACTGCAACAACTACAGAGGCATCTCCCTCAACATCGTCAGCAAGGTCTTTGCTCGGGTCATCTTGATCCGCCTGCAGAAGCTGGCAGAACGTGTCTTCCCAGAGACACAGTGCGGTTTCCCAGCTGGAAGGTCAACAGTAGACATGGTCTTCTCCCTTCGCCAGCTCCAGGAGAAATGCAGAGAACAGTGGATTCCCCTGTATGTTGCTTTCATTGACCTCACCAAGGCATTCGACCTCGTCAGCAGAGATGGCCTATTTAAGGCTCTGCCAAAGATTGGCTGCCCACCAAAACTGCAGAGGATGATAGAATCCTTCCACATCAACATGAAGGGGACAGTGCAGTTCAATGGCAGCTTCTCGGAGCCCTTTGACATCCGCAGTGGTGTCAAACAAGGCTGCATCCTCGCTCCCACACTCTTTGGGATTTTCTTTCGTCTGCTCCTGAAACATGCCTTTGGCACTGCAACAGAGGGGATCTACCTGCGTACTAGATCAGATGGCAGGCTCTTCAACCTCACCCGCCTCAGAGCAAAGACAAAAGTCTCTGATGATGCTCTCATCAGAGACATGTTGTTTGCCAACGACGCTGCAGTTGTGTCCCACACCCAGCAGGAACTACAATCACTGATGGACCGCTCTATCGGGCATGCAAGGACTTCAGGCTGACCATCAGCCTGAAGAAGACGAACGTCTTGGGGCAGGATACAGAGGCGCCGCCTGTCATCACCATCGACGACTGTGAACTTGATGCCGTCCATCAGTTCACGTACCTCGCTCCACCATCACCGACAATCTCTCCTTGGACACAGAGATTGATAAGAGGATCGAGAAGGCAGCTACAACTCTCACTGACCTCACAACTCAAGTGTGGACCACCCAAAGCTGACAGTGAAGACAAAGATAGCAGTCTACAACACCTGTGTCAACAGCACGCTGCTGTATGGCAGTGAGACATGGACTACATATGCCAGGCAGGAAAGAAGACTCATTACCTTCCCCCTGAGAAGCATCTGCCGTATCCTGGGCATATCCTGGCAAGACAGAGTGTCCAACGCCGAGATCCTGTCTCGCGCTGGCCTTTCCAGTATGTACACTCTACTCAGGCAGGCAGACTGCGGTGGCTGGACCGTGTCCACCACATGGAGGATGGCCGTATTCAAAAGACATCCTCTATGGAGAGCTGACATCTGGGAGGAGAACCATCGGCCACCCCCAGCTACTTTCCAAGGATGTCTGCAAGAGAGATATGAAGGCGCTAGACATCGATGTGGAGTCCTGGGAGAGCCTTGCAGCTGACCGCACGAGGTGGAGAGGTACCCTGAACCAACATCTCAAAACGGGGAAGAGAAATGTTGAACGCAGCGGAAGACAAGCGGGCACGCAGAAAGGAGCGCAGCAGCTTCAACAAACCAGAGAACACACTCAATTGTGACCTTTGTGACAGAGACTTCCCACTCCCGCATTGGTCTCTTCAGCCACAAGCGACGCTGCTCTAGCCGAGGTTTGGAGCAAGCAGCCAACAACTAGGTTGCATCACCCATGGTCAGTCATGACCGAGGGAGGCCTACGAGTACCTGTCTCAACTACTCCTCTGACCGCCTCGCACCATATGCCCACCACCATCTGTGCGGGAAAAGTTGCTTCAGTGATCTGTACACCTAGATCCTTCAACACTCCAACACTCCCCAGGGCCCTTGCCATCCACTTATGGAGGGCCTGCCTTCCCAAAATGGGGACACCTGCACTTATTGCATTAAACTGCTAGTGCTGCTCATCCTTGTCCAGTCATCCCCTAAATGCAGAAAAGCATATTCCTGTTTTGAAGGGGAATGGCCACAGGAGTCACCTACTCACTCTGTGATTCCTTCCTTGTGGTCACCCACCTAGATTCTTCCTGTACCTTGGCCATGACCACCTCACCAGATAACTACTATCTCTGAAGCTTTCAAAAATTTTCTCACCAATAATCCCGTGGTGGCCTGCCGCAGGTCCAGTTCCCTGAGGCAGCTGTGAGGAGCTGCACCTGGACTCAACTCTCACAGATGCATATGATACCACAGTTTCCCTAACTTCACACATCCAGCAGGAGGAACATCACACGCTAAACCTGCTAGTCTCTTTTGTTTAGATAATTTGTTTAGAGATACATCATGGCCCGTTGATCCACCGAGTCCGCACCGACCAGCGATCCCCACTCATTAACACCACCCTACACACACTAGGGGCGATTTTACATTTATGCCAAGCCAATTAACTACAAACCTGTACATCTGTTGGATGTGGAGGAAAGAGATGAGAAAACCCACACAGGTCACAGGGGAGAACATGCAAACTCCATGCAGACAAGCACCCATAATCAGGATTGAACCCGGTCTCTGGCATTGTTTTTGACTAGTACCGATGCACAACATGCTCTTTGCATTAAGACCCAATAAAAAATATGCACAACAATCACACTCAAGAAACAGCAGACTGTTCCTTCACCTCCTGTCCCCCTCTGCTTAGCCCCTCACCAAAGCTTCTTAAGACAAGTTGCACACTTGCCCTGAACACTGCAAATTAAACCTCATGAGACAAAGCCTCACTCTTCCCCCTTCCCCCTTCCCCCTCCCCCCCCCCCGTAACTCTATCGCTGTCCCATGTGCTGCCCCTGCTACGACACTGAAATACCATTGACCTTGAATAAACTTAACACATTTAGTTTTATTGCATGATATTTCACATGCATATCTGTATATTCTGTATTGGAGGTTAAGAAGCCGTTGGACACATATATATCACACATAATTTCATCGAGGCATCACTCAGAGTTCATGACAGTGTACTTTGCTTAATGATATAATAGAGGAATCAGCTTAATGTACAAAAGCACCTTTGCTTGTTTTATGACATCCCCTTTTTTATGTCGTGAAAACAGGAAAGAAAGTATGAAATGGTGTTTGATTTAATATACAATTTCAGTGCTACTCAGTACTGTCAATGGAACATTGAGTATTATTGTCCCCCATCATACGGATTTCTAGAAAAGAAGAACTCTGGTTTAAATCAGATTAATACACCCAAACTGGGTGTATTAAACCCAAACTGGGTAATACACCCAAACAGGTACAGGAGCCTGAAGACTGCAACGACCAGGTTCAGGAATAGCTACTTCCCCACAGCCATCAGGCTATTAAACTTGGCTTTGACAAAACTCTGAACTTTAATAGCCCATTAACTGTTATTTGCACTTTATCAGTTTATTTATTCATGTGTGTATATATTTATAGAATGGTATATGGACACACTGATCTGTTTTGTAGTCAATGCCTACTATGTTCTATTGTGCTGAAGCAAAGCAAGAATTTCATTGTCCTATCAGGGACACATGACAATAAACTCACTTGAACTTGAAACTATATACAGTATTATATATTAAAAAAGGGAATGATTTCAAGATAGACACAAAATGCTGGAGTAACCCAACGGGACAGGCAGCATGTTTGGAGAGAAGGAATGGGTGACGTTTGGGTCGAGACCCTTCTTCACAGTTTTGCTCATTTTTGTATTTAAATGAGGATTGGTTCAATTTAATGTAGATACAATAGCGGCATTGAAAATGTTTTTAGAAAGGCACATGAATCTGCTGGGAGTAAAGAGGTTTGAATCATGCGTAGACAGATGAAATTAGTTTATCTTGGCATTTAGATCAGCATGAACATTGTGGACCGAAGTACCTGCCTCCTTTGCTGTACTCTTCTATGTTCTATGTAACTTGTTGAATTTCCATGAATCCTATAATATTAACACCATGTAACACATGGCAATATCTATTATTCTCGTGATTTCATTGATCAAAATAGTATTGTAATTTAATTGTTTTTATGCTTGGTTAAGTTATCTGAACAATGCGTAGACTAGAAAATGCAGCAGTTGTCCACAAAATAGAAATGTCTGTAGTATCTTATCAGGATATACATATATACTACTTAAGTTGATCATCGTTAATTGAAACCAGATACATTGATTGTTATTTTCTCTATCCCAGAGAAGGATTAAGAGCCAGAATGTGTTGTGTGCATTTTCATCATGTACAGCATACTGGATTAATTGTCTTTGTTTGCACCTTTGTCCTGTCACTTGTTGAGTTAATTGTCATATCATACAAACCTCGATTTTCATTAAAAATTTAACAATTGTAAGCATTACCATTCCACTTCCTGGGCAGTCCTCTGGGATGAGGTTGACTTGCTTCCATTACAATTGCTTTGGTTCTGGAGTAACCTATTCATAAGGATTTACAAATCCTACCATTAATGTGGTAGGCGGTGCTTGACAGGGCAGGTTGCTGGGTGGTTTGGGTTCTGGTGCACTGCTTCTGTTGCTTGTATTTGGCCTGCATTGGTGAGACTCAGATGTATTGTGCTCAATCAGTTGCTCCTCAGCCAATTTGAGTAGTTACGGAACCAAGCTTTACATGAGGATTTTACATTTTACTAAAAGGCTATACATGAGGATTTTACATTTTTACTAAAAGGCTATGAAGACGCCCTTGATATATTTTCTGGACGTTTTCTTGCCGTAATGGAGCTGGAACAGAATACAATCTGCCAGGCCTAGCTTCAGACAAATGGAGGATGTGATTTATCCAACATAGCAGATGGATCATGAGCAGCGTTTCAGCAATGCAGAAGTTAATCTGGGAGAGGGCACTGACACTGGCTTACCCATCCTGAGAATGGATATTAAATATTGTGCAGGGGCAGAATTAATAATTATACTTCAGTACTTTGAACTGGACCCTGGAGGCACATTACCCAAGTAAATAATATTTGTGTTCAGAATTCTGCCTATAGCATTCACCTTACTTTATCAAGTTCCCTTTGCGTAGGGAATGAAACAAAGAGCTGGTGAATCTTCATTCAGAGTATTAAGCTATCACAATGGATCAGTTCTTTCTTAAAACATGGATCACTTGTTCCCTTTGGTTTTATAGATAACTCATTTTGGATGGCCATTTGTTGGTCATGAAGCAGATTATTAGGCATGAGAGTCTCAAACAATTATAAAGAGAATTTCAAAAATCGGAGCAATTTTATAAAAGATAATTCCAAAAATCGGAGCAATACCTGTATGTTTTTTCTCATGCGTAAATTGCAAGGAAGAATCACACCTGGAAGCTCTGGATCATTTTCACAATGGTTGCTAAGTGACCTGTAAATTATCTGAATGACACAAAATGACTTTTTTTGTGTGTAACTTGAGCATACTTTGTGCCAGTCTGATCATTTCTGATTAGCAACCTTCAGGAAATTGGCCAAGTGATATTCAGGTGTGGTTTGCCTTAGTGCAGTGATGTTTGCCTAATATCAGACTTGCAGCTATCATTGTCATCCAGTGCCGAGAGTATATTCATACTTCTTCTGATATAAATTGGACATTTGGATATAAATTGGACATTTGGTGCAGTGTGAGACCTGCATTTATAACTCACAAAATAAAAGTGGAATAATTTATATGGTTGATCGGCAAGTAAATGTAACTTGCTGCTGTTCTTTCCATGTATTGCTTTCCAATGATCAGCCTTGTGATTTTTTTCATGGAGATTTTATAACTTCCTGATATTTTTAAGCTGATTGCTGCACCTACCCCTGTTATAAACAAAATATTTTCTTAGAGCATTTTTTTCTACCTTCAATTTTTCCAGCATCTGCAGTTCTTTCTTAAACATTCCAGATACTGGAGATGACGGAAGTCTGTGTGCCGGATGATTGAGGAAAAAAAAAAAAGCCTGCGGGCCGGATGATTTTGGGTTACGGGCCGGATTCAGCCCATGGGCCGTAGGTTGCCGACCACTGGTTTAAACGTTAGAATGATTCATTTCTAATCAAATGATTTTCCAACTCCAGTGGTAATTAAACTTTTTTTCACTCCCAAATTCTTTACATATTTTTAGGATGTTCAAAAAATTGAATAAAATAAACACTTAAGAAATTATTTAATTAATGTTTTTTGCTCATGTGACAAAATAAATAAAAATTATACACAAGGGAGAATAAGACGAACATTACCAAAAAACATAAGAAAATTTAGTCGATGGTGAATGACATTTTGTGATAAAGACTCAAGGGTGAATGACACTGAAATAGTTTAAGAAGCACTGGCTTAATCGCATCCCTCCATTTTCCATTATTTACTCTACACCAACCCATTTGTAAAAACCTGATCTACTCAGAATGTGACTGAAGATTATTGTGCGACCTGTACTGCCCTTTTATGAGAGTTTTATCACTTCTAGCTCTTATGATCTCTCTTCCATCTCTCTAGCAGATAGAGTGATAGAGTCATTGTCGAGGAAATTGACAGAGGAAATTTAAAGTAAAAACTGAGACCGATTTTCACTTCAAGTGGCTTTATTGCATGATATCAAGGCGGCAGTAAACTGCTCACCGGTTCTCTGTCTATGCAGCAGAATTTGCCGACAGTTATACAGTGCAGTAAACAACTTTTATTTTTCCTGTTAGATCCAATTATACAAAAATATACTTCATCCTTGGCTATATGTTTTCCTGTTATTACTATCTACTACATGGGTATAAATTCTTTAATTAGTCATAATATGCTTTTTGTGTATGTTAATCTTATTCAACAACGGATGGTTAATGCAAGTCAAACATAACACAAGGGAATCTTGACATTATTCTACCTCATCTTTGAAGCAGACCGTGCCACTGCCCCCTCCCCGAGCCAATCAAAAGCCCCTGTTGTCTGCAAAATTTCTGCATTACTAGTTGGGTGGTCTACGCAACTATTACGGTTGTGTTTTGTTTACCAACGCTATGCATTCCCAGACAGAAAATAAGGGAACAAGATCAATTCTAGGAGATAACGTGTCTGAAACGTGTCATGATCTTCTCTGCAGTTGGTCAACAAGAGATGCCAATTGCCACATCCGCACACCCTTGTGTTACATTATTTAATTCCAACCATAATTAAGTAAATGGAGATTTTAAATTTTTTTCTACAGTCATACACCATGGAAGTAGTCCCTTCGGCCCAACTTGCACACACTGACCAACTTACCCCATCTACACTAGTCCCACCTACCGGAAAATGGCCCATAGCCCACTAAACCTCTCCGATACATGTACCTGTCCAAATGTCTCTGAAATGTTATGATAGTACCTGCCTCAACTACCTCCTCTGGCAGCTTGTTCCACATACTCTCCACCCTTTGTATAAAAGAAGTTACCTCTCAGTTTCCTATAAAATCTTTTCCCCATCACTTTAAACATATGTCCTCTGGTTCTTAATTCCCATACACTGGGCAAAAGACACTCTGCATTTACCCAATCTATTTCTGTCATGATTTTGTACATCTCCATAAGGTCACCCTTCATCCTCCTGAGCTTCAAGGAATAAAGTCCTAACCTGCTCAACCTCTCCTCGTAGCACAGGCCCTCAAGTTCTGGTACCCTCCTTGTAAATCTTCTCTGTACTCTTTCCAGCTTGACAACATCAATACTCTGATGAAGGCCAATGTGCTGAAAGCCTTTTTGACCACCCTATCTACCTGTGATGCATCTTTCAAGGAACTATGTATCTCCACTTATAGATCCCTCTGATCTACAACATTTGCTAGAGCCCTACCATTCACTTTGTATGTCCTGCCCTTATTAGACTTCACAAAATGCAACATCTCACATTTCCATCAACCATTCCTCAGCCACCTGCCCAACCGATCAAGATCCTGCTGCAATTTATGACAACCATCTTCACCATCTACAATACCACTTACCTTGGTGTCATCTGCAAACTTGCTAATCATGCCTTGTACATCTGAGTCATTGATATAGATGACAAACAGCAATGGACCCAGCACGGAACACTGAGGCACACCACTAGTCACAGGCCTCCAGTCCAATAAGCAACCTTCCACCATCACCATCAGCTTCCTTCCATGAAGCCAATTTTCGATGCATTCAGCTATTTCTCCTTGGATTGCATGCAATGTAATCAACCTTTTTGGTCACATCTTCAGATTTGTGAGACACGATTTTCCATGTACAAAGCTGCTGACTATCCCTAATCAGTCCTTGTCCTTCTAAATGCATGTACATCATTTCCCTCAGAATTCTCTCCAGTAACTTTCCGACCACGGATATTAGGCTTGCTGGACTGTAGTTCCCAGACTTTTTCCTGCTGCCTTTCTTTAATAGAGGTTATAGGCACACCATTTGCCACCCTCCAGTCTTCTAGCACTTCACCCCTATTTATTGATGACTCATAATTCTAACCAGGGCACTTGAAGTTTCTTCTCTAACTTCCCATGGAGTGCTCAGATATATCTGATCAGGCCCATGAGATTTATCTATCTTCATACACATCAGCACCTCCTCGACCATAACACTGACATAGTTAAATTGAATGATGTGGAAATGTGAAGTTTTGGCTTGGAACGAAAATTGGATCAGGAAACCAGAAGTAGAAATTCTTTGGAGACACAGGAGTCTAAAGATGCTGGAATCTTGAATAAAAAAAGGAAGTGCTGGAGAATCTCAATGGGTCAGGCAGCATCTGTAGAGAAAAATGCGTTCCCTGGACCGCTGGAGAGAACCCGACCCAACTGGAAATCAAAGGGACTGTACCTGGAAACACAGGGAAGCCCTCCGGAGCCGATGAGCAGGATTTCCCGGGAGCAACGGCGCTGGAGATACCGTCTGTGAGGGAATCCCCAATCGGAATGGAGCTGGAGCTGCCGACTGTGAGGGAATCCCCGTTCCAGCGCAGGTTCGCAGAAACAGCAGGTACAGTAAGTACAATACCTGGAAACTAGGGGGAGGCCTCCATTGTGTCTGGAAACATGGCCGATGGGCAGGACTTCAGGTCAGACTGAAGTGCAGGGGACTTCGGCCCCCTCTCCCTACTATCCTACTGGCCAACGTATAGTCCCTTGAAAATAAAGTGGAGGACAAGGGCAAGGCTGCTTTATCAAAGGGAGCTGAGGGAATGCTCTGTTCTGTTTCACAGAGACATGGCTCACCCCTAGCTCCCCAGACTCAGCGGTCTAGCCTGAAGGGTTCTCCATCCACCGTATGAACAGTACACTGGCATCTGGGAAAGGGAGAGGAGGGGGCGTCTGCCTCATGGTCAACTCTGCGTGGTGCCCAGACGTGGCAGTACTTTCCAACTCCTGCTCTCCACACCTCGAACATCTGGCGGTGAAGTGCCGCCCCTTCTACCTTCCAAGGGAATTCACCTCCATCATCCTGACCGCGGTCTACATCCCACCCCAGGCAGACGTCCGTCTGGCACTGGAGGAGCTGCACACCATGGTCAACAAACACCAGACGTCTTACCCCGAGGCGTTTACCACCAGAGCTGGGGACTTCAATAAAGCAATCCTTACGAAATCGCTCCCTAACTTCCACCAACATGTCTCATGCTGCAGCAGAGGACCAAACACCCTCGACCACTGTTACACCACCATCAAGAATGCCTATCGCTCTATTCCTCGCCCTCACTTCGGTAAATCCGACCATACCGCGGTGCTGCTTCTTCCTGCCTACAGGCAGCAATTGAAGAGTGCACCCCCAGAGGTGAGGACTATACAGAGCTGGTCGGGGGGGGGGGGGGGCGGGGGCAGAGGAACAACTGTTTGGAGTCTGTAGAGTGGGCAATGTTCAGGGACTCAGCAACAGACATGAATGAATACACCACAGTCGTTAGAGACTTCATAAAGAAATGTGTGGAGGACTGCATCCCTACAAAAACCTTATTCGAAAGGTTTCACAATCAGAAGCCTTGGATGAACTTTGAGATCCACACTCTTCTGAAGACCAGACACCGGGCATTCATGTCTGATGATAAATTGGTCTACAAGAAGTCCAAATACGACCTTGGTAAGGCCATCAAAAAGGCCAGAAGGGACTTCTGAACTAAGCTGGAGGATGAGACAGATGTTCGGCAGCTGTGGCGGGGCCTGAATGCAATCACCTCCTACAAGGCGAAATCAGGAGGTAGCTCGAATGTCGGCGAAACATCACTCCCTGACGAGCTCAATGCATTTTACGCACGCTTTGATAGAGAGAACACTGATGTGCCTTCACGAGCCCCCATTCGCTGTAATGGTATTTCAGTCACAGTCACAGAGGCCAACGTCAGAAAATCCTTCAGGGGGGTTAACCCTCGAAAAGCACCTGGACCTGATGGTATACCCGGTCCTGTTCTAAAAACCTGTGCGGACCAACTGGCTGGAGTTTTTACGGACATTTTCAACCTCTCACTTCTGAGGTCTGAGGTTCCCACCTGCTTTAAAAGGGCATCAATTATACCGGTGCCCAAGAAGAGCAAGGTGACGTGCCTCAATGACTATTGACCAGTGGCACTAACGTCGGTGGTGATGAAGTGCTTTGAGAGGTTGATAATGGCGCAAATCAACTCCTACCTCAACAAAAACCTGGACCCACTGCAGTTCGCCTACCGCCACAACAGATCCATGGTGGATGCGATCTCACTGGCTCTCCACTCCGCTCTGGACCACTTGCACAACAAAAACTCATATGTCAGGCTGATTATAGCTCGGCATTTAATACAATCATCCCCTCCATGCTGGTTACCAAACTTGCAGAAATGGGTCTCTGCGCATCCCTCTGCAATTGGATCCTCGACTTCCTCATTCACAGACCACAGAATGTTCGTATTGGTGGAAATATGTCACCCCCGATAACAATCAGCATGGGAGTACCTCAAGACTGTTGTGGGATGTATCACTGATGGGGATGAGTCAGAATAGAGAAGAGAGATCGGTCGACTGACTAAATGGTGCCAGCACAATAACCTGGCCCTCAACACCGGCAAAACCAAGGAACTGATTGTGGACTTTGGAAGGGGTAGGATGGAGACCCACAGTCCCGTTTATATGGTGGAAAGGGTCAAGAGCTTCAAATTCCTGGGTGTGCACATCTCTGAAGATCTCTCCTGGTCCGATAACATGGATGCAATTATAAAGAAAGCACATCAGCGCCTCTAGAAACATAGAAACATAGAAAATAGGTGCAGGAGTAGGCCATTCGGCCCTTTGAGCCTGCACCGTCATTCAATATGATCATGGCTGATCTCCATACCCCCTGATCTCTTAGATGTACCTGCCTTCTCTCCATACCCCTGATCGCTTTAGCCACAAGGGCCACATCTAACTCCCTCTTAACTATAGCCAATGAACTGGCCTCAACTACCTTCTGTGGCAGAGAATTCAACAAATTCAACACCCTCTGTGTGAAAAATGTTTTTCTCATCTCGGTCCTAAAAGACTTCCCCCTTATCCTTAAACTGTGACCCCTTGTTCTGGACTTCCCCAACATCGGGAACAATCTTCCTGCATCTAGCCTGTCTACTTCCTGAGAAGATTACGGAGAGTCGGTATGTCAAGGAGGACTCTCTCTAACTTCTACAGGTGCACAGTAGAGAGCATGCTGACCGGTTGCATCGTGGCTTGGTTCGGCAACTTGAGCGCCCACGAGCGGAAAAGACTACAAAAAGTAGTAAACACCGCCCAGTCCATCATCGGCTCTGATCTCCCTACCATCGAGGGGATCTATCGCAGTTGCTGCCTCAAAAAGGCTGGCAGCATCATCAAGGACCCACACCATCCTGGCCACACACTCATCTCCCCGCAACCTTCAGGTAGAAGGTACAGGAGCCTGAAGACTGCAATGTCCAGGTTCAGGAATAGCTACTTCCCACAGTCATCAGACTATTAAACTCAACTCAAACAAAACTCTGAACATTAATAGACCATTATCTGTTTATTTGCACTTTATCTGTTTATTTATTCATGTGTGTATATATTTATATAATGGTATATGGACACACTGATCTGTTCTGTATTCATGCTTACGATATTCTGTTGTGCTGAAGCAAAGCAAGAAATTCATTGTCCTATCTGGGACACATGACAATAAATTCTCTTGAATCTTGAAATGAATTGACAAAGTTTTGGGTCTGCACTCATCTTCAGAGTGAGGAAGATTAGTTTAGTTTAGAGATATAATGTGGAAACAGGCCCTTCGGTCCACCGAGCCTGCGTCAACCAGCGATCCCCGCACTCTAGCACTATTCTGCACACTAGGGACTATTTACAATTGTATCAAAGCCAATTAACCTACAAACCTGTTAAAGAAGGAACTGCAGATGCTGGAAAATCGAAGGTACACAAAAATGCTGGAGAAACTCAGCGGGTGCAGCAGCATCTATGGAGCGAAGGAAATAGGCAACGTTTCGGGCCGAAACCCTTCTTCAGACTGATAGGGGGTGGGGAGAAGAAAGGAAAAAAGGAAAAAGGCGGAGGAGGAGCCTGAGGGCTGGGGGAGTGGAGGAGACAACCAGAGGGCTGATGAAGGGGAGGGGACAGCAAGGGCTAGCAGAATTGGGAGAATTCAATGTTCAAGCCCCCAGGATGTAGACTGCCCAAGCGGAATATGAGGTGCATTTCCTCCAATTTACGGTGTTGCTCGCTGTGGCCATGGAGGAGACCCAGGACAGAGAGGTCAGATACGGAATGGGAGGGGGAGTTGAAGTGCTGAGCCACCGGGAGGTCAAGTTGGTTATTGCGGACCGACCGGAGGTGTTCGGCGAAACGATCGCCAAGCCTCCGCTTGGTCTCACCGATGTAGATCAGCTGGCATCTAGAGCAGCGGATGCAATAGATGAGGTTGGAGGAGATGCAGGTGAACCTCTGTCGCACCTGGAACGACTGCTTGGGTCCTTGAATGGAGTCGAGGGGGGAGGTGAAGGGACAAGTGTTGCATCTCTTGCGGTTGCAAGGGAAAGTACCAGGGGAGGGGGTGGTATGGGAGGGAAGGGAAGAATTGACAAGGGAGTTACGGAGGGAGCGGTCTTTGCGGAAGGCAGACATGGGGGGAGATGGGAAGATGTGGCGAGTGGTGGGGTCACGTTGGAGGTGGCGAAACTGATGGAGGATCACTTGTTGTATGTGACGGCTGGTGGGGTGAAAGGTGAGGACTAGGGGGACTCTGCCATTGTTGTGAGTGGGGGGATGGGGAGAGAAAGCAGTGTTGCGGGGTATGGCAGAGACCCTGGTGCGAGCCTCATCTATGGTGGAGGAGGGGAACCCCCGTTCCCTGAAGAATGAGGACATTTCAGATGCCCTGGTGTGGAACGCCTCATCCTGGGAGCAGATGCTGCGTAGACGGAGGAATTAGGAGTGGGGGATGGAGTCCTTACAGGAAGCAGGGTGGGAAGAAGTGTAGTCCAGATAGCCATGGGAGTCGGTGGGTTTGTAGTGGATGTCGGTAAGGAGTCTATCACCTTCGATGGAGATAGTGAGGTCAAGGAATGGTAGGGAAGTGTCGGAAATGGTCCAGGTGTATTTGAGTGCCGGATGGAAGTTGGTGGTGAAGCGGATGAAGTCAGTCAGTTGTGTGTGGGTGCAGGATGTGGCACCAAAACAATCATCGATGTAGCAGAGGTAGAGGTCGGGGATGGGGCCCTGGTACGCATTGAACAAGGATTGTTCTACGTACCCGACAAAGAGGCAGGCGTAGCTGGGACCCATGCGTGTGCCCATAGCTACGCCTTGTATTTGGAGGAAATGGGAGGAGTCAATTGAAAAGTTATTAAGTGTAAGGACCAGCTCCGCTAGGCGGAGGAGGGTGTCAGTGGCCGGGTATGGGTTGCTTCTACGGTCGAGGAAAAAATGGAGGGCTTCGAGACCATCCTGGTGGGGGATGGAGGTGTACAATGACTGGACGTCCATGGTGAAGATGAGGGGGTGAGGGCCTAGAGAGTGGAATGCGCGGAGACGACGGAGAGTGTCTGAGGTGTCTTGAACATAGGTGGGGAGGGATTTAACCAAGGGGATAGGATGGAGTCGAGGTAGGTGGAGATGAGTTCGGTGGGGCAAGAACAGGCAGAGACAATGGGTCTACCGGGTCAGTCAGGTTCGTGGATTTTGGGCAGAAGGTAAAAGCGGGCTGTGCGGGGCTGGGGAACGATGAGTTTGGAGGCTCGGTCGGGCAGGGCGTGGGAGTGGATGAAGTCGGTGATGGTGCTGGAGATGGTGGCCTGGTGCTCGTCAGTGGGGTCATGGTCCAGGGGTAAGTAGGAGGAGGTGTCCGAGAGTTGGCGCGTGGCCTCAGCTTTGTAGAGATCGACGCGCCAGACTACCACGGCACCTCCCTTGTCGGCGGGTTTGATAACCCAATCTAGGTTGTTGCGGAGTGAGTCGATGGCTTTGAACATAGGTGGGGAGGGATTTAACCAAGGGATTTAACCTACAAACCTGTACAACTTTGGAAGGTGGGAGGAAACTGGAGCACGTGGAGAATACCCACATGGTCACGGGGAGAACATACAAACTCCGTAAGGTCAGCACCCATAGGTCAGGATTGAACCCGGCTTCCTGGCAGCAACTCTACCGCTGCACCACCATGCCACCTTTTGTTCACATGTGGCTAAACATTCATTGCAGCAGGGGGTTTTGAAATTCCTTTTCTCTGTCTGCAACATATTGCTGCAGAATTGCATATCATTGGTGAGCTTTTTTGTATTTTTTACACCTCATATCAATGTCTTTCACATTTCCAGTTCACTGCTCAGTAACCCCTGCTGAGAGATGGTAACTACATGGATGAGTAACCCTTCTTTATTTGTTGCTGAAATTCACTTCAAAGGGAATGTTATGTGCTAAAGGGCATTTGGCACTTTTAGAACTTGGCCTAATCAGAATTACACCGTCCAAAAAAGAAAGAAGAAAAAGTGTAGAATTACAAGTTACATCTGTGAAGAGAATGGACAGATGATGTTTTGGGTCAGGACCCTTCTTCAGACTGATTTTAATTGGGGGAAGAAAGTTGGAAAAGAGAGGTGGGGGTGTGATAATGCCTGGCAAGTGAAAGGTGGAGCAAAACCAAACAGATACCTGTCCATTCCTTCCAGAGATGCTGCCTGGCCTGCTGAATTACTGCAACAATTTGTCTTTCACTCAAGATTCCAGCATCTGCACTTCCTTGTGTCCCCAAGTGAAAGGTGCATAGTAAAGGAGGGAGGGATTGATCGGCATGTGGGGGGGAGTAAGTGACAAAGAGCAAAATTAAAAAAGAGACAAAAGGGCATCAGATAAAGAGGGGTGAAATGTAAAACCAGAAGGATCGACATATTAGGCTTAAGGTGAGGGGATAGGTTTTAGTTAAGGGGAGAGGTTTAATGTGATGGGGGTAAGATTTAATAGGAACCTGAAGGGTAACTTTTATACACAAAGGGTGGTGGGTGTATGGAATGAGCTGCGGAGGAGGTGGTTGAGGCAGGTACTATTTCAATGTTTAAGAAACATTTAGACAGGTACATGGATAGGATAGGTTCAGAGAGAAGAGCCAAACACAGGCAGGTGGGACTAATGTAGATAAGATATGTTGGTCGGTGTGGGCAATTTGTTCCGGTGCCTGTTTTCCGCTGTGGGACTCTATGATTTAATGATATAGGTGGAAGGCATCAATGAGGAGGAGAAAGAGAGGGAAAGGGGTAAAGTGTATGAGTGCAAGAAGCGGGGACAGGAGCAGGGTGACTGGAGAGAGATAGTGCAACTGGGGTGGGGTTGGAGGGCACAGCAAAGAGAGAGGGAGTGGGGAGTATTAATTAAAATTGGAGAATATAATTTTCAAACTGCCTCTTGGTTCTCCCTTTCCTGCTTTTTTCAAAAATGCACCCGCTTCCTCTTGAAATACCCCCAATGATGTATTCTCCAAATCCTTTGAAATATAGGATTCCAGAGATTCATCGCACTGTATGCTGCACAACTGTAACAATATTTCCCTCTCCCTAAACTCCACCCTCTCCTCATAAAGACCAATATGCCACTTGAACTCTTTAACCACACTGCTTCTGCTTGCTAGATTTTTTGCAATTTGTACACCAGAGTATTCTGATCTTCCTGTACTTTGTTCATCTGTAATCTTTCTGCATTTATATAATATTCTGCTTTTATTTATTTTTTCTTATTGGAGTGCATGAGTTACACTTTCCAAAATGAAACACCATTTGCCAAAGTCTTGCTCTCACTCAACCTATTATGTAATGTGTCTAAATATCCTCATCATAACTTGGAGAGCTCCACTAGTTATCAGCTTGAAAAATACCAATTTCAACTCTGTCTTCTAATGGATCTTCTGATCATGCTAACACACTTCCCTCTGTAAAATAGTGCCTTATTTTATGCATCAGCATTTCATGTGGCACCTAGTCAAATGCCTTCTGGAAATCCAAATACAAGGAAAAAAATAAAACTATAAAATGACAGAACCTGAAACAAAACAGAAATGCGGGAAGTACTCAGCCAAGCAGTACCTGTGGAAAGATCAACCAATTAATGTTTTGCTTCAGTTTTGAGGAAAGGTACCTGACCTGAAATGTTAATCAGAAATATTAATAGTTTTCCTACCCACTGATGCTACTTAAACGTCTGCAGTCTTCCAGCATTTCTGTTTTGGTTACACTACATTTACACATTCCCCTCTGCCAACTCTGGCTAGACGACTTCTAAGATATACCAAGCAATTTGTCAAACATGATTTACCTTTCATAAACCATATTGACTTGGTTTGATTACATTAAACTATTTGAAATGACTAGCTATTTCTTGCTTAATTATGGATCCAGCATCTTGTCAGCATTGCTAACCTCTAGCATGTCCATTGTCAAGACCTTAAATGGTTCAGACTCAACTAAAAACATTTAAAAAAATAAAAGCATTAAGAAGTAATTAGTTCCCTCCAACCATAAAATTGCCTTTGAAACAGAGTCTTGTATCCTGCACTAAATCCATCTAATTCTATGATGAAAATCTTTGTATCCTCTCTAGCCACAAGCAAGCTCCTGGAAGACTGGAGGGCAGCCAATGTTTTTTTCTTTGTTTAAGAAGGGAAGTAGAAAAACCCAGGAAATTATAGGCCGGTGAGCCTCGCATCAGTAGTTGGGAAGCTATTGGAGAGGTTTATTCAGGATAGGATTTACTTGTGTTTGGTGGAAAATTGGGATAATTAGGGACAAGTCAGTATGCTTCGTCGACAATAGGTCGGGTCTTACTAACTTGATTGAATTTTTGAGAAAGTGACGAAGGTGATCGATGAAGGCAAGGCAGTGAATGCTGGCTAAATGGGTTTTACTAAGGCATTTGGTAAGGAAAGCCCTCATGGTAGGCTGATCCAGAAGATTAAGATGTTCGGGATTCATGATGAATTGGTCGTATGAATTCAGAAGAGGCTTAATCATAGAAGTCAGAGGGTAGTGGTGGAAGGGTGTTATTCTAGCTCAAGGTCTGTGTAGATTGCAGACTACTCACCATCGTGGAGCTGGCCGAGTTCGGAGCGTGGAGAGCTGCGGTGACGCGTGGCTGTGACCCAACCCCGGAGATTCGGAGGCTCCAGCCGCAGATCTGGTGGACGGTAACATCGGGAGCTCGCGGGTCCCTGGTGGGAGACCGCTTTTCGGGGCTCCCGCAACGGCAACTTCTCACGCTTGAGTTGCGGGGTTGAAGATGACCTGGAGCGGGGTCTAACATCGCCCGGCGCGGCTTTAATGGCCGCGGGACTTGCTAGCGCTACCGGGGGCTCCAACATCCAGACCCGGAGGGCGGCCTTGCATCGCCCGGCGCGGCTTTAAATGGCCGCGGGACTTATTTTCCATCGCCCGCCGGGGGCTCCGACTCTGACATCGGGAGGAGAATGGGGAGTGCAGGGGAGAGATAAGACTTTGCCTTCCATCACAGCGAGGAGGAGATTCGCTGTGATGGATGTTTGTGTAAATTGTGTTGTGTCTTGGTTCTTTTTACTTGTTTGTATGACTGCAGAAACCAAATTTCGTTTGAACTTAATTTGAGGTTCAAATGACAATAAATGGTATTGTATTGTATTGTATTGTAATGTATTGGTTTATGCATGTCAACCAATCATATATAAGTTAGCATCACTAACCCCACCTTACTGTAACATTTATACTAACACCTACTTCCTGCACTGCCCAGTTCGTGCAGCAGTCAGGATGTTCTGACAACTAATTATCCTCTGTGCTGCTAGAGTTTGTATACCGATTAAAGATGACTTTGGATCACATAACGTGTATGACTCCTGCTTACAGTCTGTAACCAGTGGTGTTCTGAAAAGATCTATGCTAACACCTCTGGTGCTCGCGATACATAAACAACTTGCATGTAAATGTAGATGGGCAGGTTAGTAATTTTGCAGATGACACACTGTCAAATTATACAGCTGGATTTAGATGTTACAGATATGGACAGAGATGAGGAAGATGACGTTTAGTCTGCGCAAGTGTGAGTTGTTGCACTTAGGGAAATTGAATGTAGGGGGAAAGTACACAGTTAATGTCAAGACCCTTAACAACATTAATGTACAGAAGGATCTTGCAGTCCAAATCCATAGTTTCCAGAGAGTGGCATCAGAAATAGATAGAGTGATAAAAGTGGATGTAAAATTTGCATTGTAGGTCAGGGCATTGGGAATAAGAGTCAAGAAGTCACATTGCAGTCGAATAAAACATTAATAAGGGTGTGATTGGAGTATTGCATGCAGTTCTGTTCACTCCATTACAGGAGGAATGTGGAGGCTTTCGAGAGGCTACAGAAGAGGTTTACTGGAATGCTGCCTTGATTAGAGGTTATTAGCTATAAGGAATATTTGACAAACATGGATTGTTTTCACTGATGTGTCAGAGACTTGATGGAAGTATATAAAATTATGAGAGGCATAGATGGGATAGACAGTCAGACATTTTTACCCAAGGTATAAACAAAAGTTTAAATTAGATATTTGGAACGGGTTATTTACACTGAGCATAGTCAGTGCCTGAAATGCGCTGTTAAGGTTGGAGGTGGAAGCAGTTATGATTGTGTTGTTTAAGAGGCTTTTAGACAAGAACATGAATACGCCGGTAATGGAGGTTTAAGGGTCACGTGTAAGCAGAGGAGATTGGTTTAATTTGGCATCTTTTCAGCACATACAGTGTGGGCCGCAGGGCCTGTTCCTTTGTTGTACGGTACTATGTTCTATGAATCTGACATTTGAATGTTATAGCTAGGAAAAGATTGTATGCTGGAGTGTATATTTAAACAAATTTAAAAATGATAGTGCAGAAAGGTTTACATCTGTGAAGCAAATGTAATAGAGTCATAGAGCATGGAAACATGTCCTTCTGCCCAACCTGTCATCACTGACCTAGTTGGCATTGTGAGCTGGTCTCAGTTGGTCTTAGTTGCTTGCTTTTGGCCAATTTGCCTCACACTCTTCCTATCCATGTATCTGTCCCAATGAAATCTTGATGCATGCTATCTTAGTATTAAACTACATATCTGATTAAAACAATAATATATTCATTATCACAATAATATATTCATTATCACAGAGATAACTTTTTTTCTGTTGTAAGTGATGATATATTTTGGAACTTGATAACAAAATCCATACTTTTCCAAAATAGTACCCTGGGGGTTCTTGAAAATACGGCATCTGGTGCACAAAATGCCATAACTACATCGCTTTTAGTATTGATTTGGGTTGCAGCATTAGTCCATGAAATTGTATGTGGTGTTTCCCATAAAATAAACAATCCTCTGCTGAAGTAGTGGAGAAGCAGTCACGGCATATGTGCCATTTAAATAACTAAGGGGGCCTTCAGAATTTTTGGTTCTCGGGACCGACCTTTAAAACAGAAAAGGGTCAATTGCAAAACATTACTATTCCTAAAAGGCAGAACTGACCTAGTTCACGAGCTATCTGGAAAGTTCCATTGAGCTCTCAAAACAGCTGGAAATGATATTAATTCCAACTGACATTGCAAGACTTGCAAGCTCCTTTAGGGCCATATCTCCTTATTTATTACAAGGTAATACAAATATGTTAATACTCAAGAAAATTACAAGTAAAGGGAGCTGAAATAGAATGCTTACTATAATGTAAAATAAATTTCCATTTCCATTTGCGTGATGACCACTTGATTTTATTGATGCTCATATTGCATGTAATTCTTGGATAAATTGAACTCATTATTTACTATTAACTTTATGGAGAGTTCATATGTAGTTGTTGACAAACCACTTTGGAAATCTGATGGTTAATATGATTCATGGTCACAATAGGCAAGGATGAATACCTAAAAATGCAATTTCATATTTTTTGATGAGCTCAAACATGTAAATTCAATCGAACTAAAGGGTCTGTGGAATAATGTGCAAAAGCATTACTGTGGTTACCACCCAAAATGATGCATCAAATCGTGATCTGCTTGAGTCCAATTGGACCACTCCCAGTTTATCACAGCTGTTGCCACTTCAGGCAAATGGCACTTTTTAAAGGCACATTCCCTGTGGTAACCAGACTGTAGCAGTGCATTACAGCTCTAATGATGGAACTAGCACTCCACGCAGTAGCAGTGTATTATAGCTCTAATGGTGGCACCTCTCAAAGGTGCTCTGAGAGGAACAGCAAAGAGGTTTAAAGGCACATTCTCTGAGGCAACCAGACAGTAGCAATGCAAGCAGTTTACTGTTCTAATGGTGGAACTAGCACTAGCACAAAGGTGGAGGGGAAACAAACAGCCTACAATGGAGCAATATTGGGAGGTGGGTTGAAGAGGATGGTGTCACTAGATATATAATGATAATTTATTTAATCCTCTTTAGTAATGGCATGCACAAGAACTCATGAACAGTATATTAACCATCTATAAACTTAGAATGATAAGGTTATTTGTTACATACCCAACTTTCGGGCAGAAAATTCAAAGAATATGTGAAAGTTGGAGGGTTTGAGGGCCAGAATGCAGGGTGGTCTACTTGGGAAATGTGCTTCACTGAGCTGCAGCAGTGGCTTTGGTACTGGTGAGCAAAGGTACTTCAGAGGCAAGCATTAAATATCCTTTGCCCCATTGACCCTCGATTGTTGCCTGTGTCTGATCCCATTAAATTATTATGATAGTGATGAGTAACAATTGAATCATCTAAAAGGGATTAACATGGAATGAAAAAAACAGATTTGTGAGCTTCCTTCCCACATTTCTGAATAACTGATTTCTTAAATAATCTGGGACAATATGGGTGATGTGGATCCTGAATAATGTGGTAGCTTCTTTTAATATACCTCCCTTCAATTGTAATTGAGCATTTGTAGATTAATACTACTTTATAATCTCACATTGAAATAGCATTATGGCTGCGACAGTTTTTCTTTGTTGTGCGATATAGAAATGTACTCTTGTTGTATGCACCAAATGGATGACATGGTAGTTCAAGTATCAAATTCTGGTCGATCTATCTTTCCCTCTCAACCCAATTCTCCTACCTTCTCCCCAAAACCTCTGATACCTTACAAATATCCATTGACTTGGCCTCCACAGGTTTCTGTGGCAATGAATTCCACAGATTCACCACCCTTTGACTAAATATTTGTTCTAGGTGGATGTGACCACAGATGACCGACACCTCTCTGCTTCAGAACATCTTGTTTGTGAACTTGAGAAGCAGCATTGAATATTAAAATAGGTTCATTGAACAGAATGGCATATTTCTGCTATAAATTTATTTTATCTTATAGAAAATAGGTGCAGGAGTAAGCCATTCGGCCCTTCGAGCCTGCACCGCCGGTAATATGTAATTGTTTGTCAGATGCCTTTTTTCAAGAGGATAATTAACCTATTTCTGCCCCTGTAATTTTCCCATATGGTGAACTAGCAATTAGAGGCATTCTAGCCTGATGAATCATGAAAGCAGTATTAATTCAGACGAAGAAAATAAATTGAGAGGTGATCAGTATAATTCAATTATTCATTGCACAATATTTACAGACGACTTGAAACTCAATATCTTCCTGCCATTTGGGGAACATTATATATGTCAACTGGCAACTTCCTTAATTTTCTATTCCTCCTGTAAGTAAAATAAAGTCAGAAGCATGGATATTGAGATGCAAGGAAATGCAAAGGCAAGAATCTTGTGTGGAACACAAAGTGCTGAAGCAACTCAGCAGCTCAGGCAGCATCTCTGGAGGACATGGGTATAATGTTTCAGGTCGGCACCCTTCTTCAGACATAAATATACAGCTTTTAAAAGCTCTTTTTGAATTCATTGCCAAATTTACTGGTATTAGTTCTGTTAATAACCGATAGCAAATTTAATCATCAACATAAATATATAATGGTATTAAATGAATATTGTCATGTGTGGAGAGATACAGTGTATAAGGTGTATAAACTCATGAGAGGAGTAGATCGGGTAGATGCACAGAGTCTCTTGCCCAGAGTAGGTGAATCGAGGACCAGAGGACATAGGTTTAAGGTGAAGGGGCAAAGATTTAATAGGAATCTGAGGGGTAACCTTTTCACACAAAGGGTGGTGGGTTTATGGAGCAAGCTGCCAGGGGAGGTAGTTGAGGTGGGGACTATCCCAACGTTTAAGAAGTAATTAGACAGATACATGGATAGGACAAGTTAGGAGGGATATGTGGGCAGGTGGGACTAGTGTAGCTGGGACATGATGTATGATGTGGGCAAGTTGGGCTGAAGGGCCTGTCTCCACACTATAATTTTATGACTTTACTAGACTAAGTGGGACCCGTTGGGTCCCATGTTCACACGGGAGGGCTGGTCCCCCAACCCAATATTCCACCTCTCCACCAATTTCAATATTTATGGCCAGGGGAGGGGGGGGGGAGATTTCTGGGGGGGGGGATTTATGGAGTGCTAGTATGAGTTGAACGGACTGGTTTCCAGACGGCTAGTATGGACATTGTGGGCCAAATGGATTCTTGGGGTGACAGCTCAGTCACTCAAGCCTGATGTGCTGGCAGCTCACTCACGGCTGGTGGACGAGTAGTTGACTCATGGCTATTCCTTGAAATTCCATTTGAAGCAGGGTGCAAGGCCACCAAATTCAAGTGCAGTTTCTTACCACTTCAAACAGGGTGCAAGGCCACCAAATGCAATTGCAGCTTCATACCACTTCAAGCAGGGTGCAAGGCCACCAAATTCAGGTGCAGTTTCCTACCACTTCAAGCAGGGTGCAAGGCCACTGAACTCAAGTGCAGTTTCCTACCACTTCAAGCAGGGTGCAAGGCCACCGAATTCAAGTGCTGTTTCCGACCACTTCAAGCAGGGTGCTAGGCCACCGAATTCAAGTGCAGTTTCATACCACTTCAAGCAGGGTGCAGGGCCACCAAACTCAAGTGCAGTTTCCTACCACTTCAAGCAGGGTGCAGGGCCACCAAACTCAAGTGCAGTTTCCTACCACTTCAAGCAGGGTGCAGGGCCACCAAACTCAAGTGCAGTTTCATGCCACTTCAAGCAGGGTGAAAGGCCACCAAATGCTAGTGCTGTTTAATGCCATTTCAAGCAGGGTGCAAGGCCACCAAATTCAAGTGCAGTTTCATACCACTTCAAGCAGGGTGCAAGACAACCAAATTGAAGTGCAGTTTCATACCATTTCAAGCAGGGTGCAAGGCCAACAAATTCAAGTGCAGTTTCATACCATTTCTTGCAGCGTGCAAGGCCACCAAATTCAAATGCAGTTTCATACCATTTCATGCAGGATGCAAGGCCACCACATTCAAATGCAGTTTCATACCATTTCAAGCAGAGTGAAACCACCATAAAACCACACAAAACACCACACTAACAGTTCCGTAGACATTCAGTGTGTTCAGTTGATTCACAGCTCAGACAGAGTCATGACCTCTCCCTCCACCATCTTGCAGAGACTGAGCCACACCCACACTTCCGGGTTTTATAATCCCTCCCCCTCCCACCGGAAGGGGTGTGGCTTTCGTGGAGTGATTGACAGGGGAGAGATTCTCAACATTTTTTTAAACACTAATAACACTTTTATTTTTCATTGATGGGTAGAATCCTCTGCACCTGATGAGCGGAGGGGGAATGAGTAAGATGGCCAAAAATCACAGCCGTAAGTGGCAGTGTTTTATCTAAAATCAATACACAGTGCAAACAGGAAGTTGTCCAGTTACCACCACCAACAACCATTTGCAGTGCAGCATTTCAAAGCAGTTACCACCACCAACAACCATTTGCAGTGCAGCATTTCAAAGCAGTTACCACCACCAACAGCCATTTGAAGTGCAGCATTTCAAAGCAGTTACCACCACCAACAACCATTTGCAGTGCAGCATTTCAAACCAGTTACCACCACCAACAACCATTTGCAGTGCAGCATTTCAAAGCAGTTACCACCACCAACAACCATTTGCAGTGCAGCATTTCAAAGCAGTTACCACCACCAACAACCATTTGCAGTGCAGCATTTCAAAGCAGTTACCACCACCAACAAGCATTTGCAGTGCAGCATTTCAAAGCAGTTACCACCACCAACAACCATTTGCAGTGCAGCATTTGAAAGCATTTACCACCACCAACAACCATTTGCAGTGCAGCATTTCAAAGCAGTTACCACCACCAACAACCATTTGCAGTGCAGCATTTCAAAGCAACCACCTTTTCATTTTCAAACCACATTAAGGGCCCTCATAGTTGAGTAGACATGGGTTCAGTGTTATTCACAGCTCAGAGAGACGTGACCCTCTCGCTTACTCCATCTTGCAGAGACTGAGTGAGGCACAACGCTTCCGGGTTTTATAGTCCCTCCCCCTCCCACCAGCAGGGGCAGCAGAGAGAATGTCAACATTTTTAAAACATTAATAACTCTTTCATTTTTCATCGATGGGAAAAATCCTCTTGTCCTGCGCAGCGGAGGGTGACTCTGAGTAAGATGGCCCAAAATCGCAGCCGTAAGTGGCAGTGTTTTTTTCAGAAATCATGAAACAGAAAAACAGGAAGTGGTCAAGATCTTACTTTTAGTAATATAGATGACTCTATGACAGTGGAAAACTTTGTTTTACCTTCCATTCAGACAGATTAAACCAAAGGTGAGTACAACAGGTAGTGCAAAAGTGTTACAGCTGCAGAGAAAGTACAAATATAAAGAAGAAGAGCCACAACGAGGTCAACAAATATTGGGAATATATCCTTAGCATATGAAAGGCCAGTTCAAGTGTCAGATTACGATGGGGGAAGTAGCTGTTCTTGAATCTCATAGTACTTGTTTTCAAGCGTTTACATAGATACATAGACACAAGGTGCAGGAGGAGGCCATTTGGCCCTTCGAGCCAGCACCGCCATTCAATGTGACAATGGCTGATCATCCACAATCAGTACCCCGTTTCTGCCTTCTCCCCATACCCCTTGATTCCGCTAGCCCAAAGAGCTCTAACTCTCTTTTGAATGCAGTGAACCGACCTCCACTGCCTTCTGAGGAAGAGAATTCCACAAATCCACAACTCTCTGGGTGAAAAAGTATTTTATCATCTCAATTCTAAATGGCCTACCCCTTATTCTGCCCAATGGGAGAGGGGAGAAGAGAGAATGGTCAAGGTGTGAGCAGTCCTTGATGTCGGCAGCTTTCCCGAGGCAGCGTGCAGTGTAGATGGAGTCGATAGTTGGGAGACTGGTTTGCGTAATGGACTGGGCAGCGCCCACGACTCCCTGCAGTTTGTTGTGGTCTTGGGGAGATCACATAGTACATTTGATAAATTCTGCAAGTAAATATTGAACTGTCAATCAAATGATGAAACATTTTCTTTGAGAAATTAAACAATTAAAATTGTATTACATAATTCACCATGAACCACGCAAAGCTAGATTCATTTTAAATATGGTCCAACATCTGTCAAAATGGCTAAGCAATTACATTTATGTAATATATAAGCACGGACAAGCAGAAATCAAGAAAAACAGAACTGTGGCCAAGGAAAACATAGAACTGATTTTAGTACCCTACGATAAGTACCTCAAATGTTTTGTTTAAAGTATTCAAATATTTTTTTTAATTCAGATGCATGTGGAAATATGTCATGGACCAGCTTCATCAAATGTTCTATGTAGTAGCAGTTAATCATTGTAGTCAGCTTCCAAAAATTGGCTTTATTGACTTTATTGATTAAGTCAATAAAGTCAATCTTGACTTCTGAAGTTAATCTTAGAATGGAAATGAGGAGGAATTTCTTCAGCCAGGGGAATGAAGAATCTGTGGAATTCATTGCCAGTGATGGCTCTGGAGGCCAAGATATTGGGTATTATTTAAAGTGGAAATTGAGGGGTTCTTGATTAGTTAGGGTGTCAAAGGTTGCTGGTTGAAGGGAAGAGAATGGGATTGAGAAGGAAAAATAGATTAGCAATGATTGAATGGCAGAGTAGACGCAATTGGCTAATTCTTCTCCTATGTCATATTGTCTAAATTTCTGAAATGGAGTATAATGTGGCAACTGTTGCAATGGATGTTTATTGTAAGTGACCAAAAATGAATTTCTTCTTGCATGGATGTTACTCTGCAGTCTCAGAACAATGTTAACGCTCCATGCCATGTGGTCTGGTCTATCAGCTCAAATGGTAGAAATGTATTTATAATTACTTGGAAATTGCAATTGCTTTAATATTACTGGTCTAAATTCTACTCCCGAAGAACATGTGGATAGTATCGACATCAAATCAATTGCAATATTTCAAGGAGAAAGCTCATCGCAGCCTTTATGAGAACTGTTAGAGGTGGGCAACACATGTTGGCTTTCTCATTAATGCCGAAAGTGAATAAATAAAATTTCTGTTTGCTAAAGTGGGATCTAATAAGCCATTCCATCTGAACCCATCTTGGGAGCTGTGTGGCAGAATTATTAGGTCAGTGTGTCTAATTTAGGTCTCATCAGCTACCTTATTCATCCTAATTTAAATTGTCTTGTTTGTAGAAGTGTGTTTTTTTTATATTTGGCACAAGAAAAAATGTGATATCCTTTTGCAGTACAAATCATTAAGGTTTCTGATGGATAATGGTATTGATTTTCCAAAATAACGTAAATGCCTAATTACATAGAGGACATGTTGAATAACATTAAGGAAATTGATCAGTTTTCCTTTTTATGTACTTAAGCTTACCCTTTGCTGCAAACCATTAAAAAACAAATAATGCTGCAATCCCTGTACAGTATTTTCCACAAAATATGAGAAAAGGTAACACACATATTTCTCCCAGTAATCATATTTCTAAAATGGATATTAACAAATATTAGCATGTTGATGTTTTATAAAGAAGAGGTGAACAATTAATTATGCTAATAATGGTCAGGGTGCTGTTTTCAAATGGTGGTATTTAAGTATTGAAAATGTCAGGCAGAAAATAGAAGACTTGGATTTTCATTGTGTGGGTGTAACACGGTATTAAATGAAAACGACTAATGGACCTAAAAACACTTCTGAGAAAGTTAGGTTCAGCAGTGTTTTTCTGAAATTGCTGAACTATGGGCCATTTAGAAACATAGAAACATAGAAAAATAGGTGCAGGAGTAGGCCATTCGCCCCTTTGAGCCAGCACCGTCATTCAATATGATCGTGGCTGATCATCAAAAATCAGTACCCCATTCCTGCTTTTTCCCCATATCCCTTGATTCCTTTAGCCCTAAGAGCTAAATCTAACTCTCTCTTGAAAACATCCAGTGAATTGGCCTCCACTGCCTTCTGTGGCAGAGAGTTTCACAGATTCACTACTCTCTGGGTGAAGAAGTTTTTCCTCATCTCAGTCCTAAATGGTCTATCCCTTATTCTTAAACTGTGACCCCTGGTTCTGGACTCCCCCAACATCGGGAACATTTTTCCTGCCTCCAGCCTGTCCAACCCTTTAAGAATTTTATATGTTTCTGCAAGAAACATAACATTTTCTATAACATTTGTAGACTATGCTGTAAATGAATGAGGCTTTGGGCTTGGGTGAAAGGTCTACAATATGTGTTAATACATGTTGACACCAGAACTACCTGAGAGGTAATAGAAGAGAAAAAGATTCCAGTTCTGGACCCACTCTGGGAATGTCGGCACTAGCTTTTCCAAAATGTATCAAATGATCAATGTGTTAAGATGTGTGACAAATGAAGTGTTGCCGAATAGCTGGCCCTAGTTTGGAAATGTTTAAGTGAATCCATTGCATTGAGCATGGAATAACATGGTGAATAAAAACAATGTAGTAAAAATTCCATAAACAAAGAAAATCTCGTTAAAAAAATCTCAGAAAGAAAATATTATTAAACCACTTCTGTTCTCATGAAATCTCATATACATATTTTGAAAAGGTGTTTTAAATGTAAAAGAGTAAATCTGATATAAATAAATCATTGATCTGTCCAAGACGCATTACTTTGGCACGTAGTAAATCAACAGTATTTGCATTGCAGCCTTTGAGGTTCAAGCATGGAATGGTTGAAACTTACCGAAAGAAAGAACCATGAAATTACAGGCTGGGGGACAAAATTGGCAAATAATGTATTCTCCCATTTTAATATTTCCTCTGCAAGAGTTGCACACAGACACAGAGATGGACAATACTCATATTTAGGGAATGCCTTGATATGCTATTGAAATCATCTTTTTTTCAGTGTGACAATAGACAATTGACAATAGGTGCTGGAGTAGGCCATTTGGCCCTTCGAGCCAGCACTGCCATTCAATGTGATCATGGCTGATCATCCCCAATCAGTACCCCGTTCCTGCCTTCTCCCCATATCCCCTGACTCCGCTATCTTTAAGAGCCCTATCTAGCTCTCTCTTAAAAGTATCCAGAGAACCGGCCTCCATTGCTTCTGAGGCAGAGAATTCCACAAATTCACAACTCTCTGTGTGAAAATGTTTTTCCTCATCTCCGTTCTAAATGGCTTACCCCTTATTCTTAAACTGTGGCCCCTGGTTCTGGACTCCCCCAACATCGGGAACATGTTTCCTCCCTCTAGCGTGTCCAAACCCGTAACAATCGTATATGTTTCAATAAGAATCCCTCTCATCCTTCTAAACTCCAGAGTGTACAAGCCCAGCCGCTCCATTCTCTCAGTATATGACAGTCCCGGCATCCCGGGAATTAACCATGTAAAACTTGCACAAGAGTGTGCAATCATGATCAGTTTGAATATGCTTTTGAGTCATGCGAAGTTTACTGTAATTAAAACATGTTTGAATATTGATTGGAAGCTCTCTTTGGAGACCTTTGAACTATCTCTACTCAGATGTTTCCAGGCTACAATGTTGTATCTTGTACTAAATGCTGTACTTTTATCTTTTACCTATGCATTTTGGACAGCTTGATTGTATTCATGTTGAGTCTTTCCTCTGATTTGATAGCATGCAAGCAAAAGCTTTTCACTGTACCTCAGTACACATGACAACAATTAACTAAACTAAACTAATTCTGAGCTGCATTGAACATATTGGCAGGATTTTTTACTTTTACTAAATCTGGTGATAGTGTATATTTTATGCACATTAACCAAAAAAATAGAAACTCAGCGGGTGAGGCAGCATCTATGGAGTGAAGGAAATAGGCAACATTTTGGGTCGAGACCCTTCTATAGAAGGGTCTTGACACGAGAAGGGTGTGAAGAAGGGTCTTGACCCGAAACGTTGCCTATTTCCTTCGCTCCATAGATGCTGCCTCACCACTGAGTTTCTCCAGCATTTTTGTCTACCTTCGATTTTCCAGCATCTTAAACTTTTAACAAAAAAATAGATAATTTTTAAAAAGAGACAAAGTGTCACTGAACACAAAAGTATATTAATTTGACAAATGAATTGAATATAACACAATCATGATTGGTCCAAATCCTGCAAGATGATATTTGTCGAAAATGCGAAATCAGGAAGCAGCTCAAATGTCAGCGAAGCAGCACTCCCTGACGAGCTCAATAAGTTTTACTCACGCTTTGATAGAGAGAACACTGATGTGCCTTCCCGACCCACCATTCGCTGTGATGGTATTTCGGTCACAGTCACAGAGGCCGACGTCAGAAGATCCTTCAGAGGGGTGAACCCTTGGAAAGTGCCTGGACCTGATGGTATACCCGGGCGTGTTTTAAAAACCTGTGTGGACCAACTGGCTGGAGTTTTTAAGGACATTTTCAACCTCTCACTTCTGAGGTCTGAGGTTCCCACCTGCTTTAAATGGGCATCAATAATACTGGTGCCCAAGAAGAGCAAGGTGACGTGCCTCAATGACTATCGACCAGTGGCACTAACGTCTGTGGTGATGAAGTGCTATGAGAGGTTGATTATGGCACATATCAACTCCTACCTCGACAAAAATCTGGACCCACTGCAGGTCGCTTACCGCCACAACAGATCAACGGTGAATGCGATCTCACTGGTTCTCCACTCCGCTCTGGACCACTTGGACAACAAAAACTCATATGTCAGGCTGATATTCATTGACTACAGCTCAGCATTTAATACCATCATCCCCTCCAAGCTGGTTACCAAGCTCTCAGATCTGGGTCTCTGCGCATCCCTCTGCAATTGGATCCTCGACTTCCTCATTCACAGACCACAGTCTGTCCGTATTGGTGGAAATGTGTCATCCTCGATAACAATCAGCACGGGAGCACCTCAAGGCTGCGTGCTAAGCCCCCTGCTGTACTCACTCTATACCCATGACTGCATAGCCGGACATAGTGCGAGTTCCATGATCAAGTTCGCCGACGACACCACTGTTGTGGGACGTATCACTGATGGGGACGAGTCAGAGTATAGAAGTGAGATCAACCCATTGACCAAATGGTGCCAGCACAATAACCTGGCTCTCAACACCAGCAAAACCAAGGAGCTGATTGTGGACTTCGGAAGGGGTAGGATGGGGACCCACAGTCCCGTTTATATCAACGGGTCTATGGTGGAAAGTGTCAAGAACTTCAAATTCCTGGGCGTGCATATTTCCGAAGACCTCTCCTGGTCCCAGAACACTGATGAAATCATAAAGAAAGTACATCAGCGCCTCTACTTCCTGAGAAGATTACGGAGAGTCGGTATGTCAAGGAGGATTCTCTCGAACCTCTACAGGTGCACAGTAGAGAGCATGCTGACCGGTTGCATCGTGGCTTGGTACGGCAACCTGAGCGTCCAGGAGCGGGAAAGGCTGCAAAAAGTTGTAAACACTGCCCAGTCCATCATCGGCTCTGATCTCCCTACCATCGAGGGGATCTATCGCAGTCGCTGCCTCAAAAAGGCTGCCAGCATCATCAAGGACCCACACCATCCTGGCCATACACTCATCTCACCGCTGCCATCAGGTGGAAGGTACAGGAGCCTGAAATCTGCAACATCCAGGTTCAGGAACAGCTACTTCCCCACAGCCATCAGACTATTAAACACAACTTCAAACAACCTCTGAACTACAACAGCCTATTGCACTTTATCTGTTTATTTATGTGTGTGTATATATATATTCTATGGTCTATGGACACACTGATCTGATCTGTATTTATGCCTACAATATTCTGTTGTGCTGCAGCAAGCAAGAATTTAATTGTCCTATTTGGGACACATGACAATAAACTCTCTTGACTTGACTTGATTTGACTTGAATGGTGTACAGCCAGTTTTGGTTTTTGACCAAGAAAACGACATTTGCAAGAAAAAAGTTAAATTGCATGTATCACTAAATAGGTTTTTTTATTTTGATAATATGCGATTCAAAAATATGACTTTATGGTAGGACACGAGACATTTTTTATAATTAATGTTTACGGCAGTACAGTGTTATAGCTGCTGAAGCTGCTGCCACACAGCACCAGACCCTGGTTTGATCCAGATTTCAGTTGCTGCCTGTGTGGAGTTTGCACATTCTCCCTGATACTGCAAGTGTTTCCTCCGGGTGCTCCTGTTTCCTCCCACTTCCCAAATCCTAAAGTTGCTTGGGTTTGTCGATTAATTGGCTTCTGTAAATGACCTCTATTTTGTGGGGCATGGATGCAAAAGTGGATAACATAGAACTAGTGTGAATGAGTGATCAATGGTGAGTGTGAATGGGCCTGTTTCTGTGCTGTATCTTTCAATCAATCCATCAGGAGCAAAGCGTAATGGTAATCCAAGATCACGAACCATGCCAATCACACCACGGGTACCCGCACCCATCCCTGACCTCTTGTCTCACCTCAAATCCACACCTTCCTTTCTCCTCTGAGCCACTTTCCCCTTACTTCATTACCCCCTCCCCAATCTCCCTCCCATTACCCTTTCCGGACTCTGTACCTGACACCAGATCCACCCGTTGCCATATCTTCACCCTGCCATTTGATCTCCCCCTCTGCACACGCATCTCCACAAGTTCCAACCCACCATGACATTAAGCGCTTTGGTCACTTCCAGCTCCATGTCTATTAGTATGGCAAGGAGTCCTCGCACCTCTTTCCAAATGCGTTATCCTTCCTCAAACTCTCCTTTTTTACATGGACACCCCTTCTTGCCTTTTAACTATTTTCATCCTTGTCATTTCTAACTGCTGACGTGACAACAACCGCCTTGACATCTCCACTCCCCTCATCCACTCCGATCTCACCGCCCACCTCGAATTTCCTGCCTGTCATGAAATGACCCTGACGTAGTCAGTATCATATTTCACTCCAAGTTATTTTCCATTGCATAAAATTGAAAAAAAGATAGTTGTTGGATTGAATTTCTGGGCCAAACTGATTTGGCTGAGTTTCATCTGATGTCATTTGCTATTTCCTCTACACTTTATTTCACGGTAATTAAAATGAATTAACTAAAAGCGTTGGCTCCGTGGCAGATGTCTTTATTCATTGGCCTTGAATTGACAAACTGATCATTATTGTTCCAGCAAATGACAACCGTCACTTTAGCGTTTAAAAAAAAAGTTTTAAACTGAGTGACAAATACATAAAGGTGCACAAATAAATTTTAAACAAATGACCTCTGCGTATTTTCAGTAATGACTGGATTCTGTAAGTATTACAGTCATTTAATATCCTTTGATCATTTAAGACCTGTAGTTTACAGTGTTACTGATGTAATTACACAAAATCAAAAATTACATTAGTGAATTGTGAAAAGAAATGCATACATGTATTAGATAAAAGAGAGTATGATGTGGTTTAAAATAAATTTCTAAATGTTAATTGTTCCATTGAGCAAAAATAAAAACCACTTTAGAATCTGTCTCTGCATTATGAGAGGTGAAGTGTGTTACAGTCACTGTTAATGCTCAACCTGATGCTCTGCAATTTCAATTTTTTTGAGAAATGGAATATTTCTTCCATGTGGTGAGTGTGAAGCAAGGAGTGGACTGAGGATGACTCATTAACATGTTCGCAGTATGAGGCAGAGATTATCCCAACATTTAAGAAGCAGTTAGATAAGTACATGGATAGGACAGGTTTGGAGGGATATGGACCAAATGCTGCCAGGTGAGACTAGTGTAGCTGGGACATTGCTGGCCGGTGTGGGCGAGTTGGGCCGAAGGGCTTTTTTCCACACTGTATCACTCTATGACTATAGGTGTGGTGGAAACGATTGCATCTCCAGGTGGGAGTTGATTATGGGTCGTGCCGTGGTGGCAGGGAGGAGCATCAGGGAAGTGGAAATGTTTTGGCGAGCTTATTGGAGGAAATATTCTTGTCTCTACTTGTGGTGCTGCAAAGATCTCTCAGATTGCAGAGTTTACTTGAGCCTCGTGGATTTCTGATTTTACTCAGGCCCAGGTCTAGCAGATGGTGGTCATAGGCAGAATCATTGTTTAAGTATCTCCATAGTAGGGTACTTAACTGTAGGGTACTTAAGGGACTTTACTGGCTTTACCTAAACATTACTAAACGTTATTCCCTTATCATGTATTTGTACACTGCGAATTGCTCAATTGTAATCATGTGTTGTCTTTCCGCCGGCTGGTTAGCACGCAACACAAACTTTTCACTGTACTTCGGTACATGTGACAATAAACTAAACAGAACTGAAAATGAACTGAACAAAATCGTTGATTGGTCTAAAAATTAGCAGTTGAAAGACAAGGGATCAAAAAAGAGAATAAATGAAAATGGAAATGTAGTCATAGCTGGAGATAGAAGAAGGAAAGGGGGACAGTAATCTGACATTTTTAGATTTAGTATTAAATTAAATCTCAAGGGCAGCAATATGTTCAGTTGGGTGATGAGATATTGTACCACCAGTATGCATTGATCATCTTTGGAGTAATGCTGGAGGAATTCAAGGACAAAGAGGACAGAGCGGGAGTGGGATGAATGATTAAAATGATTGGCAACTAGTTTAGGGGACTCTTGCAGTCTAAATAAAGTTGTTCAGCAAAATGGTAATTTAATCTGCATTTGGTTTCTCCATTGTTCAGGAAACAAAATTATCACTGAATGCAACGCATTAAATGAGAAGAAGGTTAGTAGGTTAATTGGCTTGGTATAAATGTAAAAAAATGTCCCTAGTGTGTGTAGGAGAATGTTAATGTGCGGGGATCGCTGGTCGGCGCAGACTTAGTGGGCCGAAGGGCCTGTTTCCGCATTGTGTCTCTAAACTAAGCTAAACTAAACTAAGCTAAGTGCAAGTGAATAAGAAGCCAATTAACCTATAAGCACGCACGTCTTTGGGATGTGGAAGGAGACCAGAGTACCCGGACGAAACCAACACAGTCAGTGAGAGAACATTCAAACTCCACACAGACAACACCTAAGGTCACGATCGAACCCAGGTCTCTGTCGCTGATATGCTGCAGCTCTACCAGCTGCGTCACTGAGCCACGCTAATTGTTTCATCCAGTTCAGAATAATCAATAATAAAGCTAATAATAATAATAATGACCTGGGTGCGCTTCCATTTCTCTCACAATCCTGCCCACCTTTCCTCTCCCCCTTCCAACCCCTTCTTAGACTTAGACTTAGACTTAGATTCCTTTATTGTCATTCAGACCTTTCGGTCTGAACGAAATTTCGTTGCCTGCAGTCATACATATAATAAATAACAAAACACACAATAAACACAAACACGACAGCTGCCTCCATCTCTTCCTCAGCTCCATATTTCACTCCACTTCTCTCCTCAGTTTGCACCCTTTTGTCTGCTTTTCATCTTTAACCTTTCTACCATCTACCAATCCAATCCCCATTTCACCTGCAGCTTTGTCACCACCACCTCTTTTCCTGCTTTCACCGCCCTACCCCCACAGTCCGAAAAAAGTTCCTGGCCCGAAACATTATCTGTCCATCTCCTGCAGAGATGCTGCCTGACCCGCTGAGTTTCTCCATCATGAGTTGTGCTCAAGATTCTAGCATGTACAGTTTCTTGTTTCTCCATAATTAGTTTAGAGACAGTGCATGGAAACAGGCCCTTAGGCCCATCGTGTCCACGCTGACCATCGACAACCCGTTCACCCTAGTTCTATGTATTCCAGTTTCTCGTTCACTCCTTACATACAGGAAACAATTTACAGAGGCCAATTAACCTACAAACCCGCACGTCTCTGGATGTGGGAGGAAATTGGAGCACCTGGAGGAAACCCACACGGTCACGGGAGAACGTGCAAACGTGCACACAAATAGCACACAACGTGCAAACGTGCTCACAAATCGAGGTCAGGATCGAACCCAAGTCTCTGACGCTGTGAGGCAGCAGCTCTAGCAGCTGCCCACTTTGCCATAATGTTATGTAATGATATAATGATACAATAATAATAATATAACGCTTTTATTGTGAAATATCTATGGTTGACCTGAATTATTATCATCTTGACGTCAATTTTTATCTATTGGTGAAGAAATTGAACCCTGACAGCCCCTTCATTCTTCAGACTCAATTTTAGAATCCAGCTCTCTTATCTTCTCAGGATGTCCTAAAAACAATTGATCCAAAATTTGTTTTGTGTTATTTGGTGCTGGGCAGGGAGTGGGAGAGGAGGGTGTGAATTTGGTACAGCTTCCAAAATCTGGCATTTGTCCCTCTGCGTGTGCTAATGAGGAATCCAGCATCTGTCGTTGAAAATCAATGCCAAACTGAGAAATCCTTTCTTGTTTGAGATGATATGGAGCTGGAGAGAACCCAGGAATGCTTTCTGGCTATCAGCCTTTTGTAGTCCTTCCAGCTCCCAGAGAGCCACCTGGCAGAAGCTGCAGGTGATAGATTTGGGTCTAAATTTCATTCTTCAATTGGACAGGCTACCTGTGCAGGACTTAAGGAGGCTGCTGGCTCACTACCATTATTTAAATAAGACAAATTTGTTACCAATTCTTGCTTTTGTATTATTTCCTTAAACTTCAGCTTCTTATGTCAAGACAATATAGTCCTGATTATTTGAATAATTGCGAACTATGACATGGATATTTAGTTAAATGGGGAGTTATTCAAAATATTTTTAGAAATGCAAAATATTACCAGCAAATATATAACCTTCAATAAAATACAGAAGTAGTTTAAGTAATCAGTCTAAGCTACATATATTAAGACTCTACCTCTAGTTAGTTCCTGATCTCTTCCTAAAATGGAATAAAGTATAGCTTTATTATTATCAAGTGTACCAAGGTACAGTGTAAAAGCTGTGTTTCGTATGCTATCCAAACAGATCAATTATGCCATAAATGGATACAATCAGTTCAAACTCAAGAACAATAAATAGAGCAAAGACAAAGACAGAGAGCACAGAATATAGTTCTCAGCACTATCGCATATCAGTTCCTTAGACAAAGTCTAAAGTCCTCAATGGGGTGGAGATGAATTGAACAATCCCCTAGTTCATGGAAGGACCCTTCAGTAGCCTGATAACAGAGGGGAAGAAGCTATTCCTGAGTCTGGCAGTGCGCATCTTCAAGCATCTGAACCTTTTGCCGGACAAGAGCAGGGAGAAGAAGGAATGACCAGGGTGGGACACATTAATTGGCCTCAATTGGGACACATTAATTGGCCTCAATTAACTTTAGTTCTCAACCTGAAGCAAAGATATAATGCAATACAGATATTCTCAATAATAAACACAACATATTTTAATGTTATAGGGAATAACTGAGAGGCATTTATTCAAACAAAGAAGACTTCAACACAAAAATCACCATAACCACTGTAACTACGAGAGCATATCAAAAGATGTGTGCTGCAAAAAGGGTCTCAATTCCATATTCACTCTTCCAGTTAATCATTTAGATCTTGGGAGAGGTTTACAATTCTACAACACAAATAATGCTCCCTGTAAGCCTGAAATGAAAGGAAGGAGGTTCTCCACTTGGCTCTGTGCAGAGCTACAAGATACAATGGAGAAGCTTTAACCTGCTTTATTTTTCATATGACTTGCAAAGCCTCTCATCTGGATCTGTCTGTCAATCTAATCGATGGCCTGGTGAGAGAAATGAGATGCATCTTGAGATCGTTCTTAGCGGGTGGGTTGATGTGATGTATTCTAAAGATTGGGACTCTTGACAACTGCATTTTGGGTGGTCTGGCGTCATCCATTGGTTGAGCAGATGGGCATAACATCCATAAAAATAAAACAAAACCAAGTGCATGTGCTGGAGGTCAAAACTCTCAACAGGCTAGGCCAGCATCTGTGGAAACAGAAACAAGGTTAATATTTTAAGTCCAATACATTTTTTCAGACTTAATTGGTTCGGATGAAGGATCTCAGATCTAACACATTTACTATATTTATAACCATATAACCATATAACAATTACAGCACGGAAACAGGCCATCTCGGCCCTTCTAGTCCGTGCCGAACACTTACTCTCACCTAGTCCCATCTACCTGCATTCATACCATAACCCTCCATTCCTTTCCCGTCCATATACCTATCCAATTTATTTTTAAATGATAAAAACCAACCTGCCTCCACCACTTCCACTGGAAGCTTATTCCACACAGCTACCACTCTCTGAGTAAAGAAGTTCCCCCTTATGTTGCCCCTAAACTTTTGTCCCTTAATTCTCAAATCATGTCCTCTTGTTTGAATCTTCCCTACTCTCAATGGAAAAAGCTTATCCACGTCAACTCTGTCTATCCCTCTCATAATTTTAAAGACCTCTATCAAGTCCCCCCTTAACCTTCTGCGCTCCAAAGAATAAAGACCTATCTTGTTCAACCTTTCTCTGTAACTTAGGGGCTGAAACCCAGGCAACATTCTAGTAAATCTCCTCTGTACTCTCTCTATTTTGTTGACATCTTTCCTATAATTCGGTGACCAAAATTGTACGCCATATTCTAGAATTGGTCTCACCAATGCCTTGTTAACATTACATCCCAACTTCTATACTCAATGTTCTGATTTATAAAGGCCAGCACACCAAAAGCTTTCTTTACCACCCTATCTACATGAGATTCTACCTTGAGGGAACTATGCACAGTTATTCCTAGATCCCTCTGTTCAACTGCATTCCTCAATTCGCTACCATTTACGTCCTATTTTGATTTGTCCTGCCAAAATGTAGCTCCTCACACTTATCAGCATTAAACTCCATCTGCCATCTTTCAGCCCACTCTTCCAAATGGCCTAAATCTCTCTGTAGACTTTGAAAATCAAATTCATTTTTTGTTCTATTGATGCTGCCCGGATTTTATATTATGGACAGAAAGTGTTGCTGAGGTAGAAGATCAATGGTGATCTTAATGAATATCAGAGGAGTCATAAGGAACCATAGCTGTATTCCTGAATCATTTTCATATGCTTTTATTTTCTGGTACTCTGTTTCCAATTTCCAGTTCTTCAATGCTTCTATGCTTTTTGACTACAGATCATAGAAGTTTTTGAACTCTTTTTCCAGTTGAGCACATTCATCCTATTGGGAGTGTTCCAGAACTGTGCATGGAAACATATCTGTAGTCTCACCAATGCACGCCGTGGCACTATATACAGGTATATACTCTAAAATATCATTCTCTTTGAATTCACTAAAATATAAGCTTGATATTTTAATGTATTTGTCCACTATGGTTGCTTGATCCATTTTCTGAATGAACTATTGATAAATTCTCTTTAGTCCCTTAAATTGTCCGCAAATTTCATGTTTTTGACTGCACAGCGTTACTTTGATCAGCAATGAAATGCATCTAATTGAGGGCTCACTTCCTCAAAATATAAAACTTGTCTTCCGACTCAGCCTTGTTTCTACTCTGTCTTAGTTCATGGTGATATCATTATGGGTTTAAATCTTACTCTTTCCGTTTTGAGTGCATAAACCTAGGCTAATGCACGTGTGTTACAGAGGTAAGATAATAGTCCGTTGAGAGACATATTGTCTTTGAGATGAGATTGATTTTGAGATTGTCTCTTATGTAGATATTAAAAATGACATCCATATAAAGAAGAGACTTGGGCAATATTCATCTTCCAAACACCATCCCTTGAAAAGATTGAAAGTCCTGGAGTAGCTCAGCAGGTCAGGCAGCATTTCTGGAGAAAATGGATGGGTGATGTTTCGGGCAGGGACCCTTCAGACCGAGGAGAGAACTGGAGGAGAGGCGGGGGCGGGACAAAGCCTGGCAAGTAGATACAAGTGAGGGGAGATGGGGAGTGCCCTGCTCGGAACACCACTTATCCATGTTCTGCAGAGCATCTGAAGCAGGGTCTCGACACTCCAGAATGTCACCTATTCCTTTTCTCCAGAGATGCTTCCTGCATCTGGATCTGGATGTAGTACACTGAAAAGCTCTAGTTAGAGCATCACTCAGCATTGGACAATTTTATACTGGGCAATTTTTACATTTTATCAAGCCAATTAATCAACCCAATTAACCTACAAACCTGTACGTCTTTGGAGTGTGGGAGGAAACCGAAGATCTCGGAGAAAACCCACGCAGATCACGGGGAGAACGTACAAACTCCATACAGACAGCACCCGTAGTCGGGATCGAACCCGGGTCTCTGGCGCTGCATTTTGCTGTAAGGCAGCAACTCTACCACTGCGCCACTGTGACTGCCCTGACCCGCTGAGTTACTGAGTGACTGAGTTTAAACCAGCATCTGCAGTTCCTTCCTGCACAAGTTCTCCACTTGGCTCTGTGCAGAATTGCAGATACAATGGAGAAGCTTTAACCCATTCCTTCTATCCAGAGATGCTGCCTGTCCCGCTGAGTTATTCCAACATTTTGTGTCGATCTTCAAGGTCAATGTGATTGTATTTCTAAATTTATGAAAACAATAAAAAAATAGGCTCACAACCCAATGACGTGATATTGAATTCTCCTATTTTGATTTGCTGAATTACTCCAACACTTGGTTTTGTAAAATACATTGTTTTGCAAAAAATTGGGTATGTTTTGCTGTACTTATTAACCTCGAGGTGCCATTGATTGAATTTTCTAAAACAGCCAACAAAAGGATTGTACTATATTTTGTATATTCCTATGAATTATGCATATTTATGTGAATAATGTACTGAAATTGCTCAAATGTGAAAATCCATTTGTTGTGTTGAAGTGCAGTGTACCCATATGGAGTTTTTGGCACGGAATCATTTCTTTGTGACTTTTTTTAATGTTAATTTTCACATTGCCTATTGTTAATGTAGGATCATATACTCTCGGGCTATGTAGTAAAAAATACAGATGGTCTCTGTAGTAAGTAAACCTCAGTTGACCATAAATATAAACAGAAGTTGGTGAAAACAATCAGCAGGTCAAGCAGCATCTGTTAATGTTTCAGGTTAAATAGCATTTGTTTGTGAGAAAAGTTCCCTGTGTTGTTAAATATTTTTCTTTCCCCAGATGTTGCCTGACTTGTTGAATTCTTTCAAAATTTCCTGTTATTATTTCAGAATTACAGCATCTGCAATTTAGTTTTGATTTTCATCAGTTGTCTGTCATGGCGTGGGATTTCAAGTCCTGTGGAGTTTATTGTTATATACACAATTACGGTGAGATACAAGTACAATGAAAATATTGCTTATAGCATCATCAAAGGCCCGTAGATTCAAATAACACACAAACATAAATCATATGAAAATTATACATGAATTGTATAAGCAGTGGAAAGAAAAAGACTGTGCAAAAACAAGACAAGATAGAGCTCTTAGGGCTAGCGGAATCAAGGAGTATGGGGGGAAGGCAGGAACGGGGTACTGATTGTGGATGATCAGCCATGATCACATTGAATGGTGGTGCTGGCTCGAAGGGCTGAATGGCCTACTCCTGCACCTATTGCGTATGTATCTAGTCAAAACACAATTAGGAGTTCATGGTAGTGCACGGGATGGTCTGTTACTAAGGTAGGATTAGTGTTATGCAGGTTAGTTCAATCATTTGATGGTTACAGGAAAGGAACTGTTCCTGAGCCTGGTGGTGTGGGACCTAAGATATCTATAACTCCTGCCCAATGGTAACAACAAGAAAAAGGCAAGGATTCTGGGTGGATTCATCCTGTTTTACATGCAGAAGAGAGTTCCACGGTGTAACTTGCATTTACAGAATCTTAGTGTAGTAAATGTTCACCCTCACTGGGAGTTGAGAAAGATCAAGCTTCACTTCAAGACTTGATCATATAATCTCTCAAACCTGAACAGTGTTGGGGAAATGTTGCAAATGCCAATCTGATCCTTGTTAAACTGATAATTTAAAGATGTATTTCTCAGCTGTTCCCACTAGAGCCCTTCATTCTCATGTCCATCCTGCAATTATCATTAAAACTGATCTGCTGTGAAGCCTCATTTATTGTTGATATGACTTACAATGAAATACAGTTGCGGTGTTTATCAATTCAACAACAATAACTTCCCCAAGTAATATTTTTACTGTGTTTCTGGTGCTTTGTGAGGATTTGTTTGCAGGTCCAGTTTTTAAGATGATGTTATATTCCTCGGGCTCACAGAACATTTTTAAGCTGCTTTGCTAGCTTGTTCTCAGTGACTTGAAATATCCACCAGTATAAGTGAAAACAATATTACTGACATATTTAGAATGGTTTCTAATGTTTGGATATCAGACATTCAATCACAACTGTAAATTAAATGTTTACCCTTTAACTTATTGGATGGAAAATCCTGGTGGAAATTCTAGATTTATGTTTATTGCTTAGTTGATCAAACAAGTGATGCTCTGTGCCAGAATTTGGCATCTAATTATATAGTGGGTGGGTGAGAATAATCGTGCAGCACTCAATAAGGCACAGAGAAGTGTTAAAAAGTTACATGATGGGATGATTGATGATTAACAGTTTCTATCATGACTGGTATCCAACTGAGAAACACAGAATAATGTAGCGAAGGCCCAATAGCTTGCTCAGAGATAATGTGGAAAACAACACTACGGAAGAAGCAACATTCTAGTCATTCGATTCCTCCTCTTCCATGAACTTTGTTAATTACCTGCTGCTTTATGAGGCTAAGGAGGAGTACATGGGAGACAACAAAAAAAAGACTAAGTACCAGAGTAACTCAGCAGGCCAGGCAGCATCTCTGGAGAATATGGATAGGTGATGTTTTGGGTCAGGGCCCTTCTTCAGACCCTTCCGAAGAAGTTACTCCAGCACTTTGTGACTTTTTTAAAAGCAGGATCTGCAACTTCTTGCATCTACAATAATCCCATTGCTGTTTGTGGAATATATCAGCGATTTGGATGCAAAGTAGACTGAGAAATGTTTCATGGAGTTTAATGCAGATTAGTGCGAGACAGAGTATTTTACCCAGAGTAGGGGAATCAAGAACCATAGGGCTTAAATTTTAGGTAAGACAGGAAAGATAGCACCTGAGGGACAACTTTTTCACAAAGAGGATGGTGGGTATATGGAACAAACTTCCAGGGAAGGTAGCTGTGGCAGGTAATATAACAGCATTCAGATACATTTGGACAATTTTTTAACTGGATATGTGTGGGTGGGCGGGGGGTAAGGAAACTTTTAAAATCTTTTCCCTGTACGGAGGACCCAACCTTTCTGTCAGGTCTCCGTTGTCGTTGGGGCCTAGCACCGTGGAGCGGCCTCCAGCCGGTACGACCTGGGGCTCGAGTCGCGGAGCCTGCGGACTACTCACCATCGTGGAGCTGGCCGAGTTCGGAGCGTGGAGAGCTGTGGTGGCGCGCTGCTGCGGCCTGACCCCGGAGATTCGGAGGCTCCAGCCGCCGGCCCGGTCGACGGTAATACCAGGAGCTCACGGGTCCCTGGTGGGATCCCGCTTTTTGGAGCTCCCGCAACGGCAACTCATCGCGCCCGAGTTGCGGGGTTGAAAATGACCCGGAGCGGGGCCTTACATCGCCCGGCGCGGCTTTAAATTGCCGCGGGACTTGCTAGTGCCCGCCGAGGGCTCCAATATCAAGACCCGGAGTGCGGCCTTGCATCACCCGGCGCGGCTTTAATGGCCGCGGGACTTATTTACCACCGCCTGCCGGGGGCTTTGACTTTGACATCGGGAGGAGAATGGGGAGTGCATGGGAGAGATAGGACTTTGCCTTCCATCACAGTGAGGAGGAATTAGCTGTGATGGATGTTTGTGTAAATTGTGTTGTGTCTTGGTTCTTCTTCTTGTTTGTATGACTGCAGAAACCAAATTTCGTTTGAACCTCTGGGTTCAAATGACAACAAATAAAATCTAATCTAATCTAATACATGGCAAGGAAAAGTATAGAGGGATATGGGCCAGACATTAACATGTGGGATCAGCATAGATGGGACATCTTGGTCGGCATGGGTAAGTTGGGCTGAAGGACATGTTTCCATATGCTACAATGCTATACCTCTATTATATGAACAGAAAACTTGAAACTTTAACCTTTTGTAGTCAGGATTTTGTAAGTTAATTGTGAATTGCCCCTAGTGTGCAGGAAGTGTTGCAAAAGTGAGACAGCAGAGAACTAGTATGAACAGGTGATCGATGGTCGGCGTGGAATCTGTGGGCCTGTTTCGATGCAGTATCTTTCAATCAATCAATCAATTTCTTGAGATTCTACAATATTCAGAAATTGTCATTTTACAAGTAGGTTAACATATGATGAGTGTTTGAAGGCACTGGGACTTTACTCGCTGGAGTATAGAAGGATGAGGGGTGAGCTCACTGTAACTTACCGAAAGGTCTGGATAGAGTGGATGCGGAGAGAATGTTTCCACTAGTGGTAGAGTCCAGGACCAGAAGTCATAGCCTCAGAATTAAAGGACGTTACTTTAGGAAGGAGATGAGGAGGAATTTCTTTAGTCAGAGGGTGATGAATCTGTGGATTAATTGCCACAAAAGGCTGTGGAGGCCACGTTAATGGATATTTCTAAAGTAGAGATAGATAGATTCTTGATTAATATGGGTATCAGGGGTTATGGGGAGAAGGCAGGAGAGTGGGGTTAAGAGGGAAAGATCGATAAACCATGATTGAATGGCAGAATAGACTTGATGGGCTGAATGGCCAAATACTGCTCCTATCGCTTAGGAACATGAACTTATGATGTATGTCTGGAAAAAGACAGCATTAGCAATATTTTGGTGCTTGGGTGTCAGACCACAAAATGTCATTATGTGCATTAAAGGATGATTGACTCGGTTGCAAGGTGTTGCAACAGGATCTGTTAAATGGAGAGTGTCTCACATGTGTTCCAGCAGAGGAGGGTAAAAAGAACATGGTAAAAAGTTTGGATTTTGTGTTCTCTTGCAGCCTTAATGTGAAAATGGTGATTCATCTCATTCCTCATCTCAATTGTCTGTTACTTGAACTGCTTTTACTGAAGCTGAATACGGTCATTCTAATTCAAGATCAAATAAGCGAGTTTGATATTCCGACAGTGCATGCCCGGGTCAAAGGTCACTATGCATAAACAGCCCTGGAAAGCAGTGGGGCAGTGGACCTTCATTACTTCTGTTTTTTCCAGCTTTGCTTCTTCTAGGTAAGAAAATATTGTTTCAAACTATGAAATAGTTGTATTTATTGTTCCTTTGTTAAAAGCTAAGATTATTTTGTTGTTTTTATTGCTTTATTATGCTTTGGTGAGTGAGCGTGATCGTGCTTGTTCATGGTCAGTGTCAGGCCCGGGTCGGTGGAGTTGCTGCTGGGCTGTCCCCGTCCCCTCCCGGGTGTGTCGTCCCTGTCCGGGTGCGGCCGGAGGTGTCGGGCCGGGCTTGCAGCTGGCGCAGGAAGGAGGCTGAGTTGCTGCAACGCTTTGTGTGTTTGACTGGTGATCGGCTTTCGCCGGCGCCAGGGGGATTGGCCGCTGGCGGTCCCCGGCCCGTTGGGGAGCGGGGTTGGGCTGGAGTTGGCGCTTCTTCTCCGCGCTGGCTGTGGGCCTGGGGCCGCTGGTGTCATCGGTCCGGGCCTGTCGGTTGGCCCGGCGGGCTTGAGCTGGGTTTGGCTGAAGAAAGCTAGATATAGCTTTTAAGGCTAATGGAATCAAGGTGTCTGGGGAGAAAGCAGGAATGGGGTACTGATTTTAGATGATCAGCCATGAACAGCTCGAAGGGCTGAATGGCCTACTCCTGCACATATTTTCTATGTTTCTATGTGGCCCATGGTTTCGGTCCAAAATTCTTCATTGTCTTAATACCTGCAATATTTTGGTTCCGTCTTTGGTTCCTTCTTCACTAAGGAAGACATAAATAATCTGCCGGAAATAGCAGGGGGCCCAAAGGAGATGGAGGAACTGAGTGAAATCCAGGTTAGTCGGGAAGTGGTGTTGGGTAAATTGAATGGATTAAAGGCCGATAAATCACCAGGGCCAGATAGGCTGCATCCCAGAGTACTTAAGGAAGTAGCTCCAGAAATAGTGGATGCATTAGTGATCATTTTTCAAAATTCTTTAGATTCTGGAGTAGTTCCTGAGGATTGGAGGGTAGCAAACGTAACCCCACTTTTTAAGAAGGGAGGGAGAGAGAAAACGGGGAATTACAGACCAGTTAGTCTAACATCGGTAGTGGGGAAACTGCTAGAGTCAGTTATTAAAGATGGGATAGCAGCACATTTGGAAAGTGGTGAAATCATTGGACAAAGTCAGCATGGATTTACGAAAGGTAAATCGTGTCTGACGAATCTTATAGAATTTTTCGAGGATGTAACTAGTAGAGTGGATAGGGGAGAACCAGTGGATGTGTTGTATCTGAACTTTCAGAAGGCTTTCGACAAGGTACCACATAAGAGATTAGGATACAAGCTTAAATCACACGGTATTGGAGGTTCAGTATTGATGTGGATAGAGAACTGGCTGGCAAACAGGAAGCAAAGAGTAGGAGTAAACGGGTCCTTTTCACAATGGCAGGCAGTGACTAGTGGGGTACCGCAAGGCTCAGTGCTGGGACCCCAGCTATTTACAATTTATATTAATGATCTGGACGAGGGAATTGAAAGCAACATCTCCAAGTTTGCGGATGACACTAAGCTGGGGGGCAGTGTTAGCTGTGAGGAGGATGCTAGGAGACTGCAAGGTGACTTGGATAGGCTGGGGGAGTGGGCAAATGTTTGGCAGATGCAGTATAATGTGGATAAATGTGAGGTTATCCACTTTGGTGGCAAAAACGGGAAGGCAGACTATTATCTAAATGGTGGCCGATTAGGAAATGGGGAGGTGCAGCGAGACCTGGGTGTCATGGTACACCAGTCATTGAAAGTAGGCATGCAGGTGCAGCAGGCAGTGAAGAAAGCGAATGGTATGTTGGCCTTCATAGCAAGAGGATTTGAGTATAGGAGCAGGGAGGTTCTACTGCAGTTGTACAGGGTCTTGGTGAGACCACACCTGGAGTATTGCGTACAGTTTTGGTCTCCAAATCTGAGGAAGGACATTATAGCCATAGAGGGAGTGCAGAGAAGGTTCACCAGACTGATTCCTGGGATGTCAGGACTTTCATATGAAGAAAGACTGGATAGACTTGGCTTATACTCGCTAGAATTTAGGAGATTGAGAGGGGATCTTATAGAAACGTACAAAATTCTTATGGGGTTGGACAGGCTAGATGCAGGAAGATTGTTCCCGATGTTGGGGAAGTCCAGGACAAGGGGTCACAGCTTAAGGATAAGGGGGAAATCCTTTAAGACCGAGATGAGGAAAAACTTTTTCACACAGAGAGTGGTGAATCTCTGGAACTCTCTGCCACAGAGGGTAGTTGACGCCAGTTCATTGGCTATATTTAAGAGGGAGTTAGATGTGGCCCTTGTGGCTAAAGGGATCAGGGGGTATGGAGAGAAGGCAGGTACGGGATACTGAGTTGGATGATCAGCCATGATCATATTGAATGGCGGTGCAGGCTCGAAGGGCCGAATGGCCTACTCCTGCACCTATTTTCTATGTATCTATGTATATTAACAAGGAAACAATAAGTGTGACATACCATGGTGCAAACATTACAATAATCACTTACATTATTATTAATTATAATCTAGAAATTGCATATTTGTTTTACGTGCAAATTGCACCTAAATCAATTTAACCCGGAATATGTTGCTGCTGACTGTTCCTGGTGAAATCTTTCATCATCATTGAAAACATTATCGACGCATTAGTGCTGGTTTCTAACGGGAACGGTGAAGGATGCACCACACATCTCTGTCCTCCAGTTCCTGCGACTTCCGCCACTGGAAGTATAGGATTTTGGGGTGTGTGCTTTATCATCATTCCTTACAATGCTATGTACGACAGTGATCGCAACTTCTACTGAAGTGTGGATGGCCGTTGACTCGTTAGAAGCTCATCCGCCCTTTGACAGGTCTTGTTTTTGGTCCTGCGGGGGGTCCACAGCCCCCTCCTCACCTGGCAAACCAGGTGGGGAAAACGGTTTAGTCGCCGACTATCCGATAATGGAGCAGGTAGCACGGGATTACATGGTACCCGTGGTCAGGGGAACCCCTCCCCCCCCCCTGACCTGACCTGTTGTGAAATTGAGTATTAATGGAAATGTGCACACATTTTTCAGAGACACATCTTATGATTTCACCATTTGTGCAATGTCTATTTCTACCATACTGACATTAAGGGAAGGGTAAACATCAATAGATTTTTACAGATGAGAAAGTTGAGTACAAGATCAAATCTGCTGCAATCTCATGGAGTATAAGCCTGTTCCTTGATGTTATGTTCTTGTCTTGCTGTGATTCCACAACAGGCTGCTAATTGTGATCCTCATCAGAGTCCTCTGGGGAAGTACCAATGAATGGATCTTGTCTCCAGTGCGTTACTGCACTAGGTCCCATAATCTGCTGTCTGATTGCAATCTGCTGGCTCCTGGTGTACCTTCCTCCAAACACATCAGCTCTTCGCAGGCAGTAGCAATCTTTAATATGTTCTTCAGCGTTATCGTCATTTTCGTTACATTGCCTCCTCTTCCCTCCCTCTTGTCCCCTATTGCTCTTCATGCTCCATGCGTTCCTCTTCTGTTGTGGAGGAAAGAGGGATCATCATGATAAAAACAAGGTGTTATGCTTATAAGTTGTGACTTTAACAATTAACAAGAGCACAACAGCACAAATGTTTGTTTGATCAAAGAAAGAGGATGTCATAATCACAATGAAACAGAAACCAGGAATATTATGAACTGACACTTGATGTGGTTTGGAATATGGTGACCCCATAGATCATTAAGTGCAGAAGGATCTTCTCTGGTGGGGCCAGACATTGAACTTTGGTGGCCCGTCTGACCTTTGCTTAAATGGCAACGAAGAAGAACATTAAGTAACTTTTTTAAAGAAAATGATTGCATCAACTCTGTGTGGGATTAGAGGGGGTGGTTGATATAAGAGTGGTAGAGGAAAAACTGAATGAAAGCTGGTGTGTGGAAGGATCAATCATGTGCGTGTGCATATCCTGGTGCATGAAAGAACAGTACTTCCATTGGTTTATAGCTCATCTTGACATACCTAGTAAGTTTTTGAAATGTCTTCCTTCATGTTTTGGAAGTTTATCACCTTTGGCCAATGTTGTCCCAGCAAACTATTTTAAAGGTGGCTCCAGCAGGCCTGCTATTCATGGACTACACCTGCTGCACCAGGAATTCAATGTGTGTCTCGGAGCTCTCTCCATCTTTCCTGCAGGCTCTTTCTGCCCCAGGGCACCCATTGTATCTACGACCAGTGTCTAGCTGCCATGGCGGGCTTGCCTCGCCTGCAATACCTGCAATAATTGGTGCCTGGAGTGGCACTAATTTGACTGTTGAGAATGTGACAGATCCCATTGTATCACATTTTTAGCACCACCCTAACACTGTATTGAATGTCTTTTAGGCCAATTTTTTCATGTAGTGGATCTGATTCAGCAGTTTCACGTATCAGAAATCAGTTTTTAGGCTTCCCGAATAATTTCTGTGTAATGACATTTATAGGTAACTAGACCAAGGGGGGCCCGTTGGGTCCTGTCCCATCAACGCGAGAGAGGAGGGGGAGAGAAGAGGGGGAGAGAGGAGGGGGAGAGAGGAGGGGGAAAGGGAGGAGGGAGTGGGGTAGAGGGGGGATTGGGCGGGAGTGGGGGAAAGGGAGGGAGGGGGAGGGGGAGAGAGGGGGGGAAAGGGGGAGAGACTGGGAGGGGGAGAGAGAGGAGGGGAGGGGAGAGCCAGGGGTGGAGGGGAGGGAGGAGAGGGGGGTGAGAGGAGAGGGGGTGAGAGGAGGGGGAGAGAGGAGGGTGAGAGAGGAGGGGAGAGAGGAGGAGGGAGAGGAGGGGGGAGAAAGGAAGTGGGGAGAGGAGGGGAGGGCAGGGGGGGTAGTGGGGAAGGGGGAGGGGGGGAAGACGGGGGAGGGGAAGGGAGAGGGAGGAGAGGGGAGAGGGGGTAGAGGGGGGTAGAGAGGAGGGGAGGGGGAGAAGGAGGGAGGGGGAGAGAGAGGGTAGAGGGGATAGGAGGGGGAGGGAGGGGAGGAGATGCAGGGCTAGAGGGTGGAGGAGAGGGGGAGAGAGGAGGTGGGGAGAGAGAGGAGGGGGGAGAGGAAGGGGGTGGAGGGGGAGAGGAAGGGGGTGGAGGGGGAGAGGGGAGGGCGGAGGGGGTTGGTGGGGGTAGTGGGGAG